>CM056052.1:551742991-552309215 GCA_029574335.1 Rana kukunoris | reverse complement strand
CCCCCCTATTAAAGTAGTACTGGGGGCTGAAACTTTTTTTGCGTGGATATAATCATTGTAAGTATAATGCACGATACTGGTGAACTTTTACTTTTACCCCCCCCTTTTTATCATTATTCCCTGCCCCCGCCTTCCCGTTTTTATCTGTAAAAATTCGGAATGAATCCGACACACTTTTTGTATTAAAACGGGGATTTCTGGTTCACATAGATCGCAATATCATCGCCAAGTGCATCACGGTGATCCCTCCCTGGCCAGTCCCAACTCTACTCTACTGGGAGGCCATTAAAGTTCATGTGCGTGTGAAGGCCGGCGTCCCAATACTTTTGCATATATAGTGTAGATGTATATGGTGTGGATTTCTATGATGATTTATGATGGGGAAGTTGCTTTATGATGTTTATATATCTGATGCTTTATTTGCATAATAGGTTTGTGGTTGCGCAGCATTTATCAATAGACTCCTTATCCCCTATATCAGCGTCGTCCTCCCTATCCCCCCCCCCATATATTGGTGTCCCTTTGCCTTTTATCATTGTTCCCTGCCCCCGCCTTCCTGTTTTTATCTGTAAAAATTCGGAATGAACCCGACACACTTTTTATATTAAACCGGGGATAAATGGTTCATGTAGAACGCAATAACTGGGTCACGGTGATCCCTCCCTGGCCAGTCCCAACTCTACTCTACTGGATGCCATTAAAGTTCATGTGCATGTAAAGGCAGGCGTCCCAATACTTTTGGGACGCTTCTGTATTCTCCTCTATATCGGAGTCGCCCCCATATTCTCCTCCTATATCGGAGTCGCCACCCCGTATTCTCCTCCTATATCGGAGTCGCCCCCCGTATTCTCCTCCTATATCAGAGTCGCCCCCCGTGTGTGGGAGTCGCCCCCCGCCTTCTCCTCCTGTGTGGGAGTCGCCCCCCCGCCTTCTCCTCCTGTGTGGGAGTCGCCCCCCGCCTTCTCCTCCTGTGTGGGAGTCGCCCCCGCCCTTCTCCTCCTGTGTGGGAGTCGCCCCCCGCCTTCTCCTCCTGTGTGGGAGTCGCCCCCCGCCTTCTCCTCCTGTGTGGGAGTCGCCCCCCGCCTTCTCCTCCTGTGTGGGAGTCGCCCCCCGCCTTCTCCTCCTGTGTGGGAGTCGCCCCCCCCTTCTCCTCCTGTGTGGGAGTCGCCCCCCGCCTTCTCCTCCTGTGTGGGAGTCGCCCCCCGCCTTCTCCTCCTGTGTGGGAGTCGCCCCCGCCTTCTCCTCCTGTGTGGGAGTCGCCCCCCCGCCTTTCCTCCTGTGTGGGAGTCGCCCCCCCGCCTTCTCCTCCTGTGTGGGAGTCGCCCCCCCCGCCTTCTCCTCCTGTGTGGGAGTCGCGCCCCCGCCTTCTCCTCCTGTGTGGGAGTCGCCCCCCGCCTTCTCCTCCTGTGTGGGAGTCGCCCCCCCGCCCTTCTCCTCCTGTGTGGGAGTCGCCCCCCGCCTTCTCCTCCTGTGTGGGAGTCGCCCCCCCCGCCTTCTCCTCCTGTGTGGGAGTCGCCCCCCCCGCCTTCTCTCCCCCCGCCTTCTCCTCCTGTGTGGGAGTCGCCCCCCGCCTTTCTTCTCCTGTGTGGGAGTCGCCCCCCGCCTTCTCCTCCTGTGTGGGAGTCGCCCCCCCGCCTTCTCTCCTGTGTGGGAGTCGCCCCCCCCCCGCCTTCTCCTCCTGTGTGGGAGTCGCCCCCCCCGCCTTCTCCTCCTGTGTGGGAGTCGCCCCCCCGCCTTCTCCTCCTGTGTGGGAGTCGCCCCCCGCCTTCTCCTCCTGTGTGGGAGTCGCCCCCCGCCTTCTCCTCCTGTGTGGGAGTCGCCCCCCCGCCTTCTCTCCTGTGTGGGAGTCGCCCCCCCGCCTTCTCCTCTGTGTGGGAGTCGCCCCCCCGCCCTTCTCCTCCTGTGTGGGAGTCGCCCCCCCGCCTTCTCCTCCTGTGTGGGAGTCGCCCCCCCCTCTTCTCCTCCTGTGTGGGAGTCGCCCCCCCCGCCTTCTCCTCCTGTGTGGGAGTCGCCCCCCCGCCTTCTCCTCCTGTGTGGGAGTCGCCCCCCGCCTTCTCCTCCTGTGTGGGAGTCGCCCCCCCGCCTTCTCCTCCTGTGTGGGAGTCGCCCCCCCGCCTTCTCCTCCTGTGTGGGAGTCGCCCCCCCGCCTTCTCCTCCTGTGTGGGAGTCGGCCCCCCGCCTTCTCCTCCTGTGTGGGAGTCGCCCCCCCCGCCTTCTCCTCCTGTGTGGGAGTCGCCCCCCGCCGCTTCGCTCCTGTGTGGGAGTCGCCCCCCCCCGCCTTTCTCCTGTGTGGGAGTCGCCCCCCCGCCTTCTCCTCCTGTGTGGGAGTCGCCCCCCCGCCCCTTTCCTCCTGTGTGGGAGTCGCCCCCCGCCTTCTCCTCCTGTGTGGGAGTCGCCCCCCCGCCCTTCTCCTCCTGTGTGGGAGTCGCCCCCCCGCCTTCTCCTCCTGTGTGGGAGTCGCCCCCCCCGCCTTCTCCTCCTGTGTGGGAGTCGCCCCCCCCGCCTTCTCCTCCTGTGTGGGAGTCGCCCCCCCGCCTTCTCCTCCTGTGTGGGAGTCGCCCCCCCGCCTTCTCCTCCTGTGTGGGGAGTCGCCCCCCCGCCTTCTCCTCCTGTGTGGGAGTCGCCCCCCGCCTTCTCCTCCTGTGTGGGAGTCGCCCCCCCGCCTTCTCCTCCTGTGTGGGAGTCGCCCCCCCGCCTTCTCCTCCTGTGTGGGAGTCGCCCCCCCGCCTTCTCCTCCCTGTGTGGGAGTCGCCCCCCCCCCCGCCTTCTCCTCCTGTGTGGGAGTCGCCCCCCCGCCTTCTCCTCCTGTGTGGGAGTCGCCCCCCGCCTTCTCCTCCTGTGTGGGAGTCGCGCCCCCCCGCCTTCTCCTCCTGTGTGGGGTCGCCCCCCCGCCTTCTCCTCCTGTGTGGGAGTCGCCCCCCGCCTTCTCCTCCTGTGTGGGAGTCGCCCCCCCGCCTTCTCCTCCTGTGTGGGAGTCGCCCCCCCGCCCTTCTCCTCCTGTGTGGGAGTCGCCCCCCCGCCTTCTCCTCCTGTGTGGGAGTCGCCCCCCCGCCTTCTTCTCCCTGTGTGGGAGTCGCCCCCCCCGCCTTCTCCTCCTGTGTGGGAGTCGCCCCCCCCGCCTTCTCCTCCTGTGTGGGAGTCGCCCCCCGCCTTCTCCTCCTGTGTGGGAGTCGCCCCCCGCCTTCTCCTCCTGTGTGGGAGTCGCCCCCCCGCCTTCTCTCCTGTGTGGGAGTCGCCCCCCCGCCTTCTCCTCCTGTGTGGGAGTCGCCCCCCCGCCTTTCTCCTCCTGTGTGGGAGTCGCCCCCCGCCTTCTCCTCCTGTGTGGGAGTCGCCCCCCCGCCTTCTCCTCCTGTGTGGGAGTCGCCCCCCCCCGCCTTCCTCTCTGTGTGGGAGTCGCCCCCCCGCCTTCTCCTCCTGTGTGGGAGTCGCCCCCCCGCCTTCTCCTCCTGTGTGGGAGTCGCCCCCCGCCTTCTCCTCCTGTGTGGGAGTCGCCCCCCCCGCCTTCTCCTCCTGTGTGGGAGTCGCCCCCCCGCCTTCTCCTCCTGTGTGGGAGTCGCCCCCCCCGCCTCTCTCCTGTGTGGGAGTCGCCCCCCCGCCTTCTCCTCCTGTGTGGAGTCGCCCCCCGCCTTCTCCTCCTGTGTGGGAGTCGCCCCCCCGCCTTCTCCTCCTGTGTGGGAGTCGCCCCCCGCCTTCTCCTCCTGTGTGGGAGTCGCCCCCCGCCTTCTTCTCCTGTGTGGGAGTCGCCCCCCCGCCTTCTCCTCCTTGTGGGAGTCGCCCCCCCGCCTTCTCCTCCTGTGTGGGAGTCGCCCCCCCGCCTTCTCCTCCTGTGTGGGAGTCGCCCCCCCGCCTTCTCCTCCTGTGTGGGAGTCGCCCCCCCGCCTTCTCCTCCTGTGTGGGGAGTCGCCCCCCCGCCTTCTCCTCCTGTGTGGGAGTCGCCCCCCCCCGCCTTCTCCTCCTGTGTGGGAGTCGCCCCCCGCCTTCTCCTCCTGTGTGGGAGTCGCCCCCCCGCCTTCTCCTCCTGTGTGGGAGTCGCCCCCCCGCCCCTTCTCCTCCTGTGTGGGAGTCGCCCCCCGCCTTCTCCTCCTGTGTGGGAGTCGCCCCCCGCCTTTCCTCCTGTGTGGGAGTCGCCCCCCCGCCTTCTCCTCCTGTGTGGGAGTCGCCCCCCGCCTTCTCCTCCTGTGTGGGAGTCGCCCCCCCGCCTTCTCCTCCTGTGTGGGAGTCGCCCCCCCGCCCTTCTCCTCCTGTGTGGGAGTCGCCCCCCCGCCTTCTCCTCCTGTGTGGAGTCGCCCCCCGCCCCTTCTCCTCCTGTGTGGGAGTCGCCCCCCCCGCCTTCTCCTCCTGTGTGGGAGTCGCCCCCCCGCCTTCTCCTCCTGTGTGGAGTCGCCCCCCCCCGCCTTCTCCTCCTGTGTGGGAGTCGCCCCCCCCGCCTTCTCCTCCTGTGTGGGAGTCGCCCCCCCGCCTTCTCCTCCTGTGTGGGAGTCGCCCCCCCGCCTTCTCCTCCTGTGTGG
Organism: Rana kukunoris; assembly: GCA_029574335.1. Taxonomy (NCBI): domain Eukaryota; kingdom Metazoa; phylum Chordata; class Amphibia; order Anura; family Ranidae; genus Rana; species Rana kukunoris. Next base: position 552,304,707 of record CM056052.1, on the reverse strand, counting down.
AGTCGCCCCCCCGCCTTCTCCTCCTGTGTGGGAGTCGCCCCCCCCGCCTTCTCCTCCTGTGTGGGAGTCTCGCCCCCCCGCCTTCTCCTCCTGTGTGGGAGTCGCCCCCCCGCCTTCTCCTCCTGTGTGGGAGTCGCCCCCCCGCCTTCTCCTCCTGTGTGGGAGTCGCCCCCCCGCCTTCTCCTCCTGTGTGGGAGTCGCCCCCCGCCTTTCCTCCTGTGTGGGAGTCGCCCCCCGCCTTCTCCTCCTGTGTGGGAGTCGCCCCCCCGCCTTCTCCTCCTGTGTGGGGGAGTCGCCCCCCCGCCTTCTCCTCCTGTGTGGGAGTCGCCCCCCGCCTTCTCCTCCTGTGTGGGAGTCGCCCCCCGCCTTCTCCTCCTGTGTGGGAGTCGCCCCCCCGCCTTCTCCTCCTGTGTGGGAGTCGCCCCCCGCCTTTCCTCCTGTGTGTGGGAGTCGCCCCCCGCCTTCTCCTCCTGTGTGGGAGTCGCCCCCCCCGCCTTCTCCTCCTGTGTGGGAGTCGCCCCCCCGCCTTCTCCTCCTGTGTGGGAGTCGCCCCCCGCCTTTCTCCTCCTGTGTGGGAGTCGCCCCCCCGCCTTCTCCTCCTGTGTGGGGAGTCGCCCCCCCCGCCTTCTCCTCCTGTGTGGGAGTCGCCCCCCCCGCCTTCTCATCCTGTGTGGGAGTCGCCCCCCCGCCTTCTCCTCCTGTGTGGGAGTCGCCCCCCGCCTTCTCCTCCTGTGTGGGAGTCGCCCCCCCGCTTTCCTCCTGTGTGGGAGTCGCCCCCGCCCTTCTCCTCCTGTGTGGGAGTCGCCCCCCCGCCTTCTCCTCCTGTGTGGGAGTCGCCCCCCCCGCCTTCTCCTCCTGTGTGGGAGTCGCCCCCCGCCTTATCCTCCTGTGTGGGAGTCGCCCCCCCCCCGCCTTCTCCTCCTGTGTGGGAGTCGCCCCCCCCGCCTTCTCCTCCTGTGTGGGAGTCGCCCCCCCCCCTTCTCCTCCAGTGTGGGAGTCGCTCCCCCGCCTTCTCCTCCTGTGTGGGAGTCGCCCCCCCGCCCTTCTCCTCCTGTGTGGGAGTCGCCCCCCCCGCCTTCTTCCTCCTGTGTGGGAGTCGCCCCCCCCGCCTTCTCCTCTGTGTGGGAGTCGCCCCCCCCGCGCTTCTCCTCTGTGTGGGAGTCGCCCCCCGCCTTCTCCTCCTGTGTGGGAGTCGCTCCCCCGCCTTCTCCTCCTGTGTGGGAGTCGCCCCCCCCCGCCTTCTCCTCCTGTGTGGGAGTCGCCCCCCCCCCCGCCTTCTCCTCCTGTGTGGAAGTCGCTCCCCCCCGCCTTCTCCTCCTGTGTGGGAGTCGCCCCCCCCCGCCTTCTCCTCCTGTGTGGGAGTCGCCCCCCCCGCCTTCTCCTCCTGTGTGGGAGTCGCCCCCCCGCCTTCTTCCTGTGTGGGAGTCGCTCCCCCCGCCTTCTCCTCCTGTGTGGGAGTCGCCACCCCCCCCCCCGTCCTCTCCTCCTATATCGGAGTCACTCGTCTTCTCCGTCTTCTCCTCCTATATCAGAGCCCCCCCCCGTCTTCTCCTCCTATATCACATGGGATCTGTGGAATGGGTGACAGTTGATTTTGATTTTTTTTGGGCCTCTGTTCTGTACATCACTGATGGTAAATCAGTAAATATGCAGTCTTTTTTTTTCCACCTTGCCTAAAGAGCTGACACTCTAATCAGCAGACGAAGGCTTTGGCCCCCTTGTGTGGCCCCCAGGGTGGACATACAGCCAATGTGCCCCTCTGAAAGGTTCCATGTTGTCTGATATCTCAGGAGAAACATTCTCCATCAACCAATGAAAGAAGGGCTCTGAATCTGACTGGAGGTTGTGTGCAGCACAGACAGTCCTCATTTCAGTCAGGTTTATAAAGGAGACAAAGTTCAGTGTTCTCCGGGTGGGGGGGGGGGGGGGGGGATGATGAGGTTTCCTGATAAAAGAATTGATCTGGCCTGGAATCCCCGGCCTCTCTGTGGCCCCCCTGGACTGGCCTGGAGGCGGGAGCGTCCTGCCTGCGGTCTGTCTGGTGCTCATTCTCTGCGGAGGGGCGCTACAATGTGTGTGGTTGTTAGCGGGTGGACTACGTCGTGGTGGGCGCCACCCACACCCCCCCCCCAGGAAGGATCTCTGGGGGGAGGAGTGCCGGCAGCGCATTCCAGGTCTCGGGCATGGACACATGTCGGAGCCGGCATGGCTCTGTCCGACTGGGTCTCCGGTCGCTGGAGGGTGGTGGATACATTAATGGCAGGTGGGATAACGATGGTTAACCCGACAGTATCGGAGGGGTGTGGAGGGCAGGGGGAGGAATAGTGACAATGAAGGAGGGAAGGGAATGAATGAATAAGTGAATGAAGGAGGGAAGGCATGAATGAATAAGTGAATGAGGTGGAAGGATTGAAGGAATAAGGGAATGAAGGGATAAGGGAATGAAGGAATAAGGGAATGAAGGAGAGAATGATTGAGTGAAGACTAAAAGGGAAATGATGGAGGCCAAGAATGAAGGACTAAGTGAGTGAAGGAGGGAAGGAATGAGGGGACAGAATAAGGGAATGAAGGAGGAAGGAATGAATGCAGGAGAGAATGATTGAGTGACAGAATCAGGGAATGCGGAGAGAATGGCTTGAGTGAAAGAATCAAGGGAATGAAGGAGAGAATGATGAAGGAGAGAATGGAATGAAGGAGAGAATGAATGAAGGAGAGAAGGAATGAAGGAGAGAAGGACTGAAGGAGAGCTCAATGAACTGGAGGAGAGAATGCCTGCCGGAGAGAATGAATGAAGGAGAGAAGGAATGAAGGAGAGAATGAACTGAAGGAGAGAAGGAATGAAGGAGAGCAGGCCATGAAGGAGCGAATGAATGGAGGAGAGAATGAATGAAGTAGAGAATGAATGAAGGAGAGAATGAATGAACGGGAGAATGAATGAAGGAGAGAATGAATGAAGGAGAGCCTGAATGAAGGAGAGCATGAAATGAAGGAGAGAATCATGAAGGAGAGAATGAATGAAGGAGAGAAGGAATGAAGGAGAGAATGAATGAAGGAGAGAAGGAATGAAGGAGAGAATGAATGAAGGAGAGAATGAATGAAGGCAGAGAATGAATGAAGGAGAGAAGGAATGAAGGAGAGAATGAATGGAGGAGAGAATGAATGGAGGAGAGAATGAATGAAGGAGCGAATGAATGAAGGAGAGAAGGAATGAGGAGAGAATGAATGAATGAAGGAGAGAAGACATGAAGGAGAGAATGAATGAAGGAGAGAAGGAATGAAGGAGAGAAGGAATGAAGGAGAGATGAATGAAGGAGAGAATGAATGAAGGAGAGAATGAATGAATGAAGGATGGAAGGAGAGAATGAATGAAGGAGAAGAAGGATGGAAGGAGGAATGGATGAAGGATGGAAGGAGAGATGGATGAAGGATGGAAGGAGAGAATGAATGAAGGAGAGAAGGAATGAAGGAGAGAAGGAATGAAGGAGAGAAGGAATGAAGGAGAGAATGAATGAAGGAGAGCATGAATGAAGGAGAGAAGGAATGAAGGAGAGAAGGAATGAAGGAGAGAAGGATGAAGGAGAGAGGACATGAAGGAGAGAATGAATGAAGGAGAGAATGAATGAAGGAGAGAGAATGAAGGAGAGAAGGACTGAAGGAGAGCCGGAATGAACGGCGAGACAGGAATGAAGGAGAGAAATGAATGAAGGAGAGAATGAATGAAAGGAGAGAATGAATGAAGGAGAGACTCTGAATGAATGAAGGATGGAAGGAGAGAATGAATGAAGGAGAGAAGGATGGAAGGAGAGAATGAATGAGGATGGGAGGAGAGAATGGATGATGGATGGAAGGAGAGAATGACCTGAAGGAATGAAGGAGAAGAATGAAGGAGCGAAGAATGCAAGGAATGAAGGAATGAATGAAGGAGATGACTGGGGAGATCCAGGAAAAAGGAGAGAACTGAATGAAGGCGAGAATGAATGAAGGAGATGAATGAACTGAAGGAATGAATGATGAATGAAGGAGAGAATGAATGAAGGAGAGAATGACTGGGACGGAGAGGAATGATGAAAGGAGAGCACTGAATGCAAGGAGAGATGCATGAAGGCAGCATGAATGAATGGAAAATGAATGAACGGAGAGACTGAATGAAGGAGAGAATGAATGACGGAGAGAATGAATGATGGAGAGAAGGATGAAGGAGAGCTAGGAATGACACGGAGAGAAGGAATGCAGAGAGAATGAATGAGGAGAGCATGAACTGAAGGATAGAATGAATGAAGGAGAGAAGGAATGAAGGAGAGACTGAATGAAGGAGAGAATGACTGAAGGAGAGCATTGAATGAAGGGCTGAAGGAAAATGAATGAAGGAAATGACGGGCACATGCCTTCAGGAAATGAAGGATTCCATGTTTTCTGAAAGAATAAGGGACTGAAGGCTTCCATGTTTCTCGGAGAGAATGAATTGACGGAGAGAATGAATGAAGGAGAGAAGGTAATCCATGGGAGAAGGATAAAGGAGAGAAGGAATGAAGGACCAGAATGAATGAATTCTCGAAGGAATCCAGGAGAGAAGGTCCTTCAAGGAGAGAAGGAATGAAGAGAGAAGGAATGAAGGAGAGAATCCTTCTCCGGAGAGAATGAATGAAGGGATGAAGGAGCAATGAATGACGGAAATCTCGAGAAGGCTGGACGGAGCGAAGGCATCCTTCCATCCATGACTGCAGGAGAGAATGCATCAACGGAGAGAAGGAATGAAGGAGAGAAGGAATGAAGGAGAGAAGGAATGAAGGAGAGAAGGGACTGAAGAGAGAGAATTCCTGGAGGAGAGAATGAATCCAGGAGATTCTCAATCCAGGAGCTCTCTCACAGAAGTCTAGAAGTCCATCCACTCCTCTCATCCATGAAGGAGAGAAGGCATGAGGCTAGACTTCATCAGGAGAGCTTCCATGAATCGAGAAGATCAATGAAGGAGCAGACCTCCTGCAGGCGCGACTCCATGGAGGAGAGAAGGACATGAAGGAGTCTCTCCATGAATCCTTCGCATGATGAAGGAGAGCAGGCCTGACGGCGAGAAGACAATGACCGGAGCCATGCATGCCTTCGAGCCGGCCTGCACCTCGCATTCCTGCCGGAATCCTTCAGGAGCTTCTCTCATGAATGAGGAGCACATACTGCAGAGCATTTTGCATCCATCCATCCCCTTCATTCCTTCTCTCCTTCCATCCTTCTCTCCATCCATCCTTCTCTCCTTCCATCCTTCTCTCCATTCCATCCTTCTCTCCATCCATCCTTCTCTCCATCCATCCTTCTCTCCATCCATCCTTCTCTCCTTCCATCCTTCTCTCCATCCATCCTTCTCTCCATCCATCCTTCCATCCTTCTCTCCACCTATCTGTCCATCCACTCATCCCTCCACCAATCCATCTGTCCATTCCTCCACCCTTCTACCTTTCCATCCATCTGTCCCTCCACCTGTCTATCCGCTTATCTATTTGTCTATCCGTCCTTCCACCCATCTATTCATCTAACCACCCCCCCCCCCACCTACCTACCTATCCACCCTCCACCTATCTGTCCCTCTACCTTTCCATCCGTCCACTTACCCTCCACCTATCTATCTATTATCCCTCTGTCCCATCCCCAGTCCCTCCCTTTATCTACCTACACGTTCACCTCTCCCCACCCCCATCCATCCATCCTTCACCTATCCATCCATGCACCCCTCCCCCCTTCCCCCCCACCCTCTATCTATCTGTCCAGATAATAGGGACTGGCAGTGAGCTTGTGAACTCGGATTGTAAGCTCTTGTGGTCGGGCGTTTTCCATCCAGACCTGATTTTCTACAGGACGTGAAATTCTATCAATAATAATAATAATTAGAATTTATAGGAATCCCTCTAATAAAGGTGTTGAGGACAATCCACATTTCCAGGGTCCCATCTGTGGATGTTCGCCAGGCGCGCCCCCCCCCCCCCCCCCCAGAACTATACAGGAACCGTTCATTACCTCTCATTGAGATCACAATGCCACCATCTTTGTTTAGGTATCATCATCTACATCCTGGACTGAGATGTGGGCTCAGAGATAACCTAATCGTGTAAATCCTGTTGTCTGTGCATTTTTTTAGGCTGTGTTCAGAAATGTCAGACACAGATCAGCCCCTGCTGCAGCCTCTCACCTTGTGACTTACTACAACGTTGCAGTTTGAATACTGGGGGGGGAGGGGAGACTGAGAAAATGCTTCCTCCTGCCTGCAGCAGACTGACATAATTTCAGCCTAGGCAAAGTCACTGACCTTCCATTTGTTCAAGTTGCCCCCCCAAATTATGACCGGCGAGCGCTGTGCGTGTCAGGATCTGGTGATCTCACATATTCACCTCCTCGGGACAATACGATATTATATAGACTCTCCACTTCATAACCGAAGAAGTCTGACAACATTGATGTTTGACTAAGGCAGTCAGTGCAAGATGGCGCTCGGCCAAAGCCTGGAGGACTTCCTACATGGGTGATTAACGGGCCCTCTGCCAAGATGGCGCTTAGCCAGATCCTGGAGGACATCCTAGGTGTTTAATGAAAGGCGCCTTCCCTCTACACCTCCATGACTTTGCTTCAGACATCCAGTAATAGGCAGACCTCTGGAGGAAAGGAGCAGCTGGCCAATCACGTGACTGGGCTCAGACCCGCCCACTATTAAATCCCTTATTGGTGATCAGTGAGAAGAATGTCCCTTACATTGGTGATCAGTGAGAAGAATGTCCCTTACATTGGTGATCAGTGAGAAGAATGTTCCTTACATTGGTGATCAGTGAGAAGAATGTTCCTTACATTGGTGATCAGTGAGAAGAATGTCCCTTACATTGGTGATCAGTGAGAAGAATGTCCCTTACATTGATGATCAGTGAGAAGAATGTTCCTTACATTGGTGATCAGTGAGAAGAATGTCCCTTACATTGGTGATCAGTGAGAAGAATGTCCCTTACATTGGTGATCAGTGGGAAGAATGTCCCTTACATTGGTGATCAGTGGGAAGAATGTCCCTTACATTGGTGATCAGTGGGAAGAATGTCCCTTACATTGGTGATCAGTGAGAAGAATGTCCCTTACATTTGTGATCAGTGAGAAGAATGTTCCTTACATTGGTGATCAGTGAGAAGAATGTTCCTTACATTGGTGATCAGTGGGAAGAATGTCCCTTACATTGGTGATCAGTGAGAAGAATGTCCCTTACATTGGTGATCAGTGAGAAGAATGTCCCTTACATTGGTGATCAGTGAGAAGAATGTTCCTTACATTGGTGATCAGTGGGAAGAATGTCCCTTACATTGGTGATCAGTGAGAAGAATGTCCCTTACATTGGTTATCAGTGAGAAGAATGTCCCTTACATTGGTGATCAGTGGGAAGAATGTTCCTTACATTGGTGATCAGTGGGAAGAATGTCCTTACATGGTGATCAGTGGGAAGAATGTCCCTTACATTGGTGATCAGTGGGAAGAATGTCCCTTACATTGGTGATCAGTGAGAAGAATGTCCCTTACATTGGTGATCAGTGAGAAGAATGTCCCTTACATTGGTGATCAGTGAGAAGAATGTCCCTTACATTGGTGATCAGTGAGAAGAATGTCCCTTACATTGGTGATCAGTGAGAAGAATGTTCCTTACATTGGTGATCAGTGAGAAGAATGTCCCTTACATTGGTTATCAGTGAGAAGAATGTCCCTTACATTGGTGATCAGTGGGAAGAATGTTCCTTACATTGGTGATCAGTGGGAAGAATGTTCCTTACATTGGTGATCAGTGGGAAGAATGTCCCTTACATTGGTGGTCAGTGAGAAGAATGTCCCTTACATTGGTGATCAGTGGGAAGAATGTCCCTTACATTGGTGATCAGTGAGAAGAATGTCCCTTACATTGGTGATCAGTGGGAAGAATGTTCCTTACATTGGTGATCAGTGAGAAGAATGTCCCTTACATTGGTGATCAGTGAGAAGAATGTCCCTTACATTGGAGGTCAGTGGGAAGAATGTTCCTTACATTGGTGATCAGTGGGAAGAATGTCCCTTACATTGGTGATCAGTGGGAAGAATGTCCCTTACATTGGTGATCAGTGAGAAGAATGTCCCTTACATTGGTGATCAGTGGGAAGAATGTTCCTTACATTGGTGATCAGTGGGAAGAATGTTCCTTACATTGGTGATCAGTGAGAAGAATGTCCCTTACATTGGTGATCAGTGAGAAGAATGTCCCTTACATTGGTGATCAGTGAGAAGAATGTCCCTTAATAGAGGGACAGAGGGGGGATTTGGGTACAGTGGAGGGACAGAGTGGGGGGCTGGAATACAATAGGGGGGAAAGAGGTGGATTATGGTATAACAGAGGGACTGATGAAGGATTGGGGTATAGTTACATAGTAGGTGAGGTTGAAAAAATACACAAGTCCCCCCTATGTGTGTGATTATATGTCAGTATTACATTGTATATCCCTGTATGTTGTGGTTGTTCAGGTGCTTATCTAATAGTTTCTTGAAACCATCGATGCCCCTCCCCTGCTGAGACCACCGCCTGTGGAAGGAAATTCCACATCCTTGGCGCTCTTACAGTAAAGTTTAAGGTTAAACCTCTTTTCTTCTCTTTTTAATGAGTGGCCACGTGTCTTATTAAACTCCCTTCCGCAAAAAAGTTTCTCCCTATTGTGGGGTCATCAGTACCAGTGTTGTAAGTAACGGAATTACAATAAACGCAGTTACCTAACGCAGCCCCTTTTGAGAGTAACGAGTAATCTACCTGATTACTCTTCCCCTCACAGTAACGCAGTTCCCATTACTTGGGCGGCATTACCGCAATTACATCTACCGCCACTAGATGGCAGCAGAGTAATTGCTTCTGCCGGCGCTATGAATATGGGTGGAACTCCGCTTTAGAATCATGTGACCGCTGTGATGTCCTGTCACAGCGGTCTGAAAACTCTCAATCGCAAGGAGCCCTGGATACAATGAGCCCCATCCGCCTCACACTGACCTATCACCGGGGAACAACTCACATCGATCACACACACTGTGTGCGCAACCTGATCAATGATCCGGGGAACAAATGGCCGGAACAAAATGTTCCACAGAACAAAGTTCCCTATACAACACAGTGTACACAGCGACATCTAGTGGTCAACATGGTAAGTGCAGGACACCTATACAGACCAATGATCAGCAGGTTATTTTTGGTCAGTGATTTCATCAGACAACAAAGAAAAATCTGACATCCCCATTCCAGATCCCTTGCATCTAATAAAACTTATATAAGATAAATAAAATAATAAACAATAAACTTTAGAAAATTCTAATAAAGCCTAATATAAGATTTTAAATTACAGACCCTGTAAACGTCATAGGGAATGTATATTATAAACATACATTTTAATCCAGCTTATAATTTGGATGTAATATATAGCAGATGGATAAGGGTTTGAAGTCCTATTAGCTGCACATACATGGTGGGACGGATGCACCTAGGCTGGGATATACACAAGATCACCATTTGTTTCCGGTTTTCTTCTCTCAAGGATCTGCCATTCTTTTGTCTTGGAGTATTAACTCCCTGCTCCCTGGCAAGCGCCCGTTACCTGCTTCTCAACAAAGCATTGTAGAATATTAAAAAAAAAATTCAGTTACTTTGCTGAGTAACTAATTACTTTTTCAATGTAGTAACTGAGTCACTAACGCAATTACTTTTTCGGAGATGTAATTTGTAACTGTAACTAATTACTTTTTTAAAGTAAGATGAGCAACACTGATCAGTACAGTATTTTTATATTGAAATCATATCCCCTCTCAAGTGTCTCTTCTCCAGAGAAGTTCGGTGCTCATAACTAATATCCTCCAGACCCTTTATTAGCTTTGTTGCCCTCCTCTGGACTCTCTCCATTTCCAGTACATCCTTCCTGAGGACTGGTGCCCAGAACTGGACGGCATACTCCAGGTGCGGCCGGACCAGAGTCTTGTAGAGCGGGAGAAGTCTCGTTTTATCTCTGGTGTTGTTCCCCTTTTTAATGCCAATATTCTGTTTGCTTTGTTAGCAACAGCTTGGCATTGCTGAGCCTATTATTTGCTAGGACCACCCCAGGTCCTTTTCCATCCTAGATTCCCCTCAGAGGTTCTGCACCCCCCCCCCCCCAGTGTATAGATTGCATTCATATTTTTGCCACCCACATTGAACCTTATTTGCCATGTAGTGCCCCCCCCCCCCTCTCCCGCTCTCCCATTGATTTGTTCAGATCCCACCCCTGACCATTCAGAGTACTCCCCATTTATCACTACTCTCTGAACTCGCCCCTGTAGCCAGTTTTTAATCCATGTACTACCCCTATGGTCCATGTACTCGCCCTATGGTTCATGTACTCTCGCCCTATGGATGGTCCATGTACTCGCCCTATGGTCCATGTACTCGCCCTATGGTCCATGTACTCGCCCTATGGTCCATGTACTCGCCCTATGGTCCATGTACTCTCGCCCTATGGTCCATGTACTCTCGCACTATGGTCCATGTACTCTCGCCCTATGGTCCATGTACTCTCGCCCTATGGTCCATGTACTCGCCCTATGGTCCATGTACTCGCCCTATGGTTCATGTACTCTCGCCCTATGGTTCATGTACTCTCGCCCTATGGTTCATGTACTCTCGCCCTATGGTCCATGTACTCGCCCTATGGTCCATGTACTCGCCCTATGGTCCATGTACTCGCCCTATGGTCCATGTACTCTCGCCCTATGGTCCATGTACTCGCCCTATGGTCCATGTACTCGCCCTATGGTCCATGTACTCGCCCTATGGTCCATGTACTCTCGCCCTATGGTCCATGTACTCTCGCCCTATGGTCCATGTACTCTCGCCCTATGGTCCATGTACTCTCGCCCTATGGTCCATGTACTCTCGCCCTATGGTCCATGTACTCTCGCCCTATGGTCCATGTACTCTCGCCCTATGGTCCATGTACTCTCGCCCTATGGTCCATGTACTCTCGCCCTATGGTCCATGCTAAAAGACCTTACTTTGTACAGTAAAAGTTTATGGGGAACTGTGTCAAATGCTTTTGCAAAATCAAGATACACCACGTCTACGGGCCTTTCTTTATCTAGATGGCAACTCACCTCCTCATAGAAGGTTAGTAGATTGGTTTGGCAAAAATGATTCTTCATGAATCCATGCTGATTACTGCTAATGATACCGTTCTCATTACTAAAATCTTGTATATAGTCCCTTATCATCCCCTCCGCTTACATACTATTGATGTTAGGCTAACTGGTCTGTAATTCCCAGGGATGTATTTTGGGCCCTTTTTTTAAATATTGGAGCTACATTGGCTTTTCTCCAATCAGCTGGTACCTTCTCAGTCAGTAGATCGTCAGTACAAATTAGGAACAACAGTCTGGCAATTACTTGAGTTCCCTAAGTACCCTCGGGTTTTATTATTTATTAATGTTAAGTTTCCCAAGTCTAATTTCAATTTTGTCCTCTGTTGACCATGGAGGTGCTTCCTGTGATGTGTCATGAGGATAAGCGCTGCATTTTTGTTGAGGGACAGAGGGGGGGGGGGGGGATTGGGGTACAATAGAGGGGCAGAGGGGGGGATTTGGGAACAATAGAGGGGGGGCAGAGGGGGATTGGAGTATGGTTGGGGTACAGAGGATGGGATTAGGGTACAATAGAGCGACAGTGGGGGGGGGGGGTTGGAGTATAGTTGGGGTACTATAGAGGGACAGAGGGGGAGATTGGGGTACTATAGTGGGAAGGGGGAGGGGTTGGGGTACTATAGAGGGACAGATTGGGGTACTATAGAGGATAGAGTGGGGGGATTGGGGTACTATAGAGGGACAGAGGGGGATTGGGGTACTATAGAGGGACAGAGGGGGGAATTGGGGTACTATAGAGGGACAGAGGGGGGATTGGGGTACTATAGGGGGACAGAGGGGGAGATTGGGGTACTATAGAGGGACAGAGGGGGAGATTGGGGTACTATAGAGGGACAGAGGGGGAGATTGGGGTACTATAGAGGGACAGAGGGGGGTTGGTGTACTATAGAGGGAGGGGTTGGGGTACTATAGAGGGACAGATTGGGGTACTATAGAGGATAAAGTGGGGGGATTGGTGTACTATAGAGAATAGAGGGGGGGGGATTGGGGGGGTACTATAGAGGGACAGAGGGGGGATTGGGGTACTATAGAGGGAGAGGGGGGTTGGGGTGTACTATAGAGGGACAGAGGGGGGGGGGATTGGGGTACTATAGAGGATAGAGGGGGAGGGTTGGGGGTATGCTAGTGATGCAGAGGGAGGATTGGAGTATAATAGAGGTACTGGGGGGGTTGGGGTGTAGAAGAGGGTCAGGGGGGGGATCTCACTCCAGATGGGGGGCAGAGGGAGGTAGTGTCCTGGAGGGAGGTGATAGGTGAATGGCGGTGAGCGCCGTGTCTCGGCTCTGTTGGACTCCATGAACTCTGGTGGCCCCACAGATGTTTCTGTTTGTTTTGTCTTTTTATTGCTTCCATTAGTGAGATGAGAGGAAAGGTCGGTGCAGAGGGACGCACCCGGCGGCGTTCACCTATTTATTTTCTGATAGGTCCCCGGAAGGTCTGAGGAGTGGCCTGATCCCCCTTCATGGTGTTATTATTATTATTATTTTTTTATATTGGACACTTGATCCCTGATCAGTGACCTCAGGTGTTGAAGACAATAATTGGGGATTAAATACAATTTTTTTTTGTTTTTAAAGTATTTTTTTTCCAATACATTTGCAGATAAGCTGGGTATCTAACGAATCAAAGTCCCATCTGCAGTTATGTAACAAGTGCAATATATTGTTTTTGTTACAATGTATCTATGAATGAAGCCTGCAGAGAGCTCCATTCACATAGGAACACAGAGCAGGTGATTGCAGCAAGGGGGGGGGGGGGGGTTCCTTGGATCACCACAACCTTTATGCAACCGGCTCCTAATCATGTGACCCCCCCCAATCAGCCATCGGGGGGGGGGGGGGGTACAGGCAGTACACCTGTTAGGGGCCCGGATGGCAACCCCCATTAAAAACAAAACAAACCATAGGTCCCCAGGGCCCAATTTGGCAACCCCCCCCCTTTTTTTATATTATTCTTATTTTTAAATGCTCGGAGGTCCCCAGGGCCCTGGGTGGCAACCCCCCTTTTTTTATGTATTTTTTATAAATAAGGGGCCAGATTCTTAGCCGAGTTACGTCGGCGTATATCGAGATACGCGGCGTAACTTCTAAGAAGTGCAGGCGTATCTATTTTCTGTATTTCGAAAACAAGATACGCCGGACTTTCACTTAGATACGAGCGGCGTAAGTCACTTACACCGTCGTATCTCAGTTTCATATTTACGCTGGCCGCTAGGTGGCGCTTCCGTCGATTAGCCGCGTTGAATATGCAAATGAGGTAGATACGCCGATTCCCGAACGTAATTGCGCCGCTCGTCGTTTGCATAAGTGTAAAGTTACCCCTGCTTTATGAAGGGGTAACTTTGCGTAGGTGAGGCGTACGCAATGTTAAGTATGGACGTCGGGACAGCGTCGATTTTTACGTCGTTTGCGTAAGTCGTTCGCGAATAGGGATTTGCGTAAGTTACGTTCACGTCGAAAGCATTGACTATTTGCGATGTGATTTTTCTTGCAAGCGCACTGGGATACGTCCACGTACGGCGCATTCGCAGTTCAAAAAAAAGCGTCAAAAACGCGGGGTCACAACACATTTACATAAATCACGCCCACCTCTTCCACATTTAAATTGCCCGGGCTTACGCCGGGCCATTTACGCTACGCCGCCGTAACTTGAGAATACGGCACTTGCGTCCAAAGTTGCGGCGGCGTAGCCTAAATAGGATACGCTACGCCCCGCTGCCAGATACGCAAAAATGCGAGAATCTGGCCCTAAATGTTTGTTTTATTTTGTTATATATATTTTTATTATTATTATTATTATTATTAAAGGGCCCAGAGGTTTCCCTTTTTTTTTTTTTTTTTTTTTAAGGCCCAGAGGTCCCCAGGTGACAACCCCCCTTTTTTATGTATTTTTTTTATAAATGTTTATCTTATTTTTTATATATATATATATATATATATATATATATATATATATATATATAATATAATATTTTTTTTATTATTATTATTAAAGGGCCCAGAGGTTTCCCCCCCCTTTTTTTTTTTTTTTTAAAGGCCCAGAGGTCCCCAGGTGGCAACCCTTATTTTTTATGTAGTTTTTTATAAATGTTTATTTTATTTTTATATATATATATATATATATATATATATATAATATTTTTTTTTATTATTATTAAAGGGCCCAGAGGTTTACCTTTTTTATATATATATATATATATATATATATATATATTTAATAATAATAATAAAAAATATATAAATATTTTTTTTTAATTATTATTAAAGGGCCCAGAGGTTTACCTTTTTTTTAAATATATATATATATATATATATATATATATATATATATATATATTTAATAATAATAATAGTAAAATATATATATAATATATTTTTTTTATTATTATTAAAGGGCCCAGAGGTTTACCTTTTTTTTTTTTTTTAAGGCCCAGAGGTCCCCAGGTGGCAACCCCCCTTTTTTATGTATTTTTTTTATAAATGTTTATCTATATATTATATATATATATATATATATATATAAAGGCCCAGATATATATTTTTTATAGTTTTTTATATGTTTATTTTATATATATATATATATATATATATATAATATAATATTTTTTTTTTATTATTATTATTAAAGGGCCCAGAGGTTTACCTTTTTTTTTTTTTTTTAAAGGCCCAGAGGTCCCCAGGTGGCAACCTTATTTTTTATGTAGTTTTTTTTAAATGTTTATTTTATTTTTTTATATATATATATATATAATTTTTTTTTATACCTTTTTTTATATATATATATATATATATATATTTAATAATAATAATAAAAAATATATAAATATATTTTTTTAATTATTATTAAAGGGCCCAGAGGTTTACCTTTTTTTTAAATATATATATATATATATATATATATATATATATATATATATATATATATATATATATATTTAATAATAATAATAGTAAAATATATATATAATATATTTTTTTTATTATTATTAAAGGGCCCAGAGGTTTACCTTTTTTTTTTTTTAAAAGGCCCAGAGGTCCCCAGGTGGCAACCCCCCTTTTTTAATGTATTTTTTATAAATGTTTATTTTTAAAAAGACACCAAAGCAGGCAGGAGGGGGTTAAGCTGATGTTTGGCGGTTTGTGATATCAGAGAAGTCACTTCGATGGCTTCGATCACCAGATTGCAGATACCGTCTTATCGTTCCGGGTTCAACCGCCATCCTCCGTCATTTGTTAGATATGAACCCGAACATGGCGGCTTGTACCGCGCTCTGTGTAATATAAGCAATCTTTTTTTTTTTTTTTTTTTTATATTTAATTTTTCTTTTCCTTTATTTTTTGTATGAAAACCTTTTTTTTCACCCTTTGTTCTCAATGCTGCCAATCTCCTGCAGCCACTTCCAGCGATGGCTCCCTGGCATTTCTCAGGGTGGGTTTCCCGGTGGTGACAACGCCTGTGTGATGTGCGTTGAACCCTGTAGTCTCTGGGTGACCACGCGGGAGGACAAATGGTAGATCGTTGTCGCCCTGAAACAGGAAGTGCCGGAATCAGGACCTTGCATGGCAGGATCACCAGGGGTTATTTTTAATGGAAGCTGCAGATTTACAAATCTTGTCGGTTATCACTTGATCGGATGCTGTGGGCCCCCACCCCTCCCCCACAGGCGGACTTCCTGCCCAATAAACTGCCTTTACTAGCTGATAAGGGAATGAACTAGGATGCACCGGCCGGCCGGCTGTATAACACAGAGAGAGAATATCATTCATCACACTGACTGTCCAGGGAACCTCTATAGACATGGATGTGAAGGGGGGGAGCTGTGTAATTGTAAGGTAACCCATACAATGCTGGGAGTTGTAGTTTTTTTGGTGTGGTGGTTGGGGGATGGTAAGTCTAGTTATAACCTGTTCTGTAGTCATTGGCCCATGCTGGTAGTTGTAGTGGATGTTCTGTAGTCAGTGGTTGCACTGGGAGTTGTAGTGGATGTTCTGTAGTTGGTGGTCATGCTGGGAGTTGTAGTGGATGTTTTGTAGTAAGTGGTCATGCTGGGGGTTGTAGTGGATGTTCTGTAGTCAGTGGTCATGCTGGGGGTTGTAGTGGATGTTCTGTAGTCAGTGGTCATGCTGGGGGTTGTAGTGGATGTTCTGTAGTCAGTGGCCACACTGGGAGATGTAGTGGATGTTTTGTAGTCAGTGGTCATGCTGGGAGTTGTAGTGGATGTTCTGTAGTCAGTGGTCATGCTGGGGGTTGTAGTGGATGTTCTGTAGTCAGTGGTCATGCTGGGAGTTGTAGTGGATGTCCTGTAGTCAGTGGTTGCACTGGGAGTTGTAGTGTATGTTCTGTAGTCAGTGGTCATGCTGGGAGTTGTAGTGGATGTTCTGTAGTCAGTGGCTATGCTGGGAGTTGTAGTGGATGTTTTGTAGTCAGTGGTCATGCTGGGGGTTGTAGTGGATGTTCTGTAGTCAGTGGTCATGCTGGGGGTTGTAGTGGATGTTCTGTAGTCAGTGGTCATGCTGGGGGTTGTAGTGGATGTTCTGTAGTCAGTGGCCACACTGGGAGATGTAGTGGATGTTTTGTAGTCAGTGGTCATGCTGGGAGTTGTAGTGGATGTTCTGTAGTCAGTGGTCATGCTGGGGGTTGTAGTGGATGTTCTGTAGTCAGTGGTCATGCTGGGAGTTGTAGTGGATGTCCTGTAGTCAGTGGTTGCACTGGGAGTTGTAGTGGATGTTCTGTAGTCAGTGGTCATGCTGGGAGTTGTAGTGGATGTTCTGTAGTCAGTGGTCATGCTAGGAGTTGTAGTGGATGTTTTGTAGTCAGTGGTCATGCTGGGAGTTGTAGTGGATGTTCTGTAGTCAGTGGCAATGCTGGGAGTTGTAGTGGATGTTTTGTAGTAAGTGGTCATGCTGGGGGTTGTAGTGGATGTTCTGTAGTCAGTGGTCATGCTGGGGGTTGTAGTGGATGTTCTGTAGTCAGTGGTCATGCTGGGGGTTGTAGTGGATGTTCTGTAGTCAGTGGCCACACTGGGAGATGTAGTGGATGTTTTGTAGTCAGTGGTCATGCTGGGAGTTGTAGTGGATGTTCTGTAGTCAGTGGTCATGCTGGGGGTTGTAGTGGATGTTCTGTAGTCAGTGGTCATGCTGGGAGTTGTAGTGGATGTCCTGTAGTCAGTGGTTGCACTGGGAGTTGTAGTGGATGTTCTGTAGTCAGTGGTCATGCTGGGAGTTGTAGTGGATGTTCTGTAGTCGGTGGTCATGCTGGGAGTTGTAGTGGATGTTTTGTAGTCAGTGGTCATGCTGGGAGTTGTAGTGGATGTTCTGTAGTCAGTGGCTATGCTGGGAGTTGTAGTGGATGTTTTGTAGTAAGTGGTCATGCTGGGGGTTGTAGTGGATGTTCTGTAGTCAGTGGTCATGCTGGGGGTTGTAGTGGATGTTCTGTAGTCAGTGGTCATGCTGGGGGTTGTAGTGGATGTTCTGTAGTCAGTGGTCATGCTGGGAGTTGTAGTGGATGTTCTGTAGTCAGTGGTCATGCTGGGGGTTGTAGTGGATGTTCTGTAGTCAGTGGTCATGCTGGGAGTTGTAGTGGATGTTCTGTAGTCAGTGGTCATGCTGGGAGTTGTAGTGGATGTTCTGTAGTCAGTGGTCATGCTAGGAGTTGTAGTGGATGTTTTGTAGTCAGTGGTCATGCTGGGAGTTGTAGTGGATGTTCTGTAGTCAGTGGTCATGCTGGGGGTTGTAGTGGATGTTCTGTAGTCAGTGGTCATGCTGGGAGTTGTAGTGGATGTTCTGTAGTCAGTGGTCATGCTGGGGGTTGTAGTGGATGTTCTGTAGTCAGTGGTCATGCTGGGGGTTGTAGTGGATGTTCTGTAGTCAGTGGTCATGCTGGGGGTTGTAGTGGATGTTCTGTAGTCAGTGGTCATGCTGGGAGTTGTAGTGGATGTTCTGTAGTCAGTGGTCATGCTGGGAGTTGTAGTGGATGTTCTGTAGTCAGTGGCAATGCTGGGAGTTGTAGTGGATGTTTTGTAGTAAGTGGTCATGCTGGGGGTTGTAGTGGATGTTCTGTAGTCAGTGGTCATGCTGGGGGTTGTAGTGGATGTTCTGTAGTCAGTGGTCATGCTGGGGGTTGTAGTGGATGTTCTGTAGTCAGTGGCCACACTGGGAGATGTAGTGGATGTTTTGTAGTCAGTGGTCATGCTGGGAGTTGTAGTGGATGTTCTGTAGTCAGTGGTCATGCTGGGGGTTGTAGTGGATGTTCTGTAGTCAGTGGTCATGCTGGGAGTTGTAGTGGATGTCCTGTAGTCAGTGGTTGCACTGGGAGTTGTAGTGGATGTTCTGTAGTCAGTGGTCATGCTGGGAGTTGTAGTGGATGTTCTGTAGTCGGTGGTCATGCTGGGAGTTGTAGTGGATGTTTTGTAGTCAGTGGTCATGCTGGGAGTTGTAGTGGATGTTCTGTAGTCAGTGGCTATGCTGGGAGTTGTAGTGGATGTTTTGTAGTAAGTGGTCATGCTGGGGGTTGTAGTGGATGTTCTGTAGTCAGTGGTCATGCTGGGGGTTGTAGTGGATGTTCTGTAGTCAGTGGTCATGCTGGGGGTTGTAGTGGATGTTCTGTAGTCAGTGGTCATGCTGGGAGTTGTAGTGGATGTTCTGTAGTCAGTGGTCATGCTGGGGGTTGTAGTGGATGTTCTGTAGTCAGTGGTCATGCTGGGAGTTGTAGTGGATGTTCTGTAGTCAGTGGTCATGCTGGGAGTTGTAGTGGATGTTCTGTAGTCAGTGGTCATGCTAGGAGTTGTAGTGGATGTTTTGTAGTCAGTGGTCATGCTGGGAGTTGTAGTGGATGTTCTGTAGTCAGTGGTCATGCTGGGGGTTGTAGTGGATGTTCTGTAGTCAGTGGTCATGCTGGGAGTTGTAGTGGATGTTCTGTAGTCAGTGGTCATGCTGGGGGTTGTAGTGGATGTTCTGTAGTCAGTGGTCATGCTGGGGGTTGTAGTGGATGTTCTGTAGTCAGTGGTCATGCTGGGGGTTGTAGTGGATGTTCTGTAGTCAGTGGTCATGCTGGGAGTTGTAGTGGATGTTCTGTAGTCAGTGGTCATGCTGGGAGTTGTAGTGGATGTTCTGTAGTCAGTGGTCATGCTAGGAGTTGTAGTGGATGTTTTGTAGTCAGTGGTCATGCTGGGAGTTGTAGTGGATGTTCTGTAGTCAGTGGTCATGCTGGGGGTTGTAGTGGATGTTCTGTAGTCAGTGGTCATGCTGGGGGTTGTAGTGGATGTTCTGTAGTCAGTGGTCATGCTAGGAGTTGTAGTGGATGTTTTGTAGTCAGTGGTCATGCTGGGAGTTGTAGTGGATGTTCTGTAGTCAGTGGCTATGCTGGGAGTTGTAGTGGATGTTTTGTAGTAAGTGGTCATGCTGGGGGTTGTAGTGGATGTTCTGTAGTCAGTGGTCATGCTGGGGGTTGTAGTGGATGTTCTGTAGTCAGTGGTCATGCTGGGGGTTGTAGTGGATGTTCTGTAGTCAGTGGTCATGCTGGGGGTTGTAGTGGATGTTCTGTAGTCAGTGGCCACACTGGGAGATGTAGTGGATGTTTTGTAGTCAGTGGTCATGCTGGGAGTTGTAGTGGATGTTCTGTAGTCAGTGGTCATGCTGGGGGTTGTAGTGGATGTTCTGTAGTCAGTGGTCATGCTGGGAGTTGTAGTGGATGTTCTGTAGTCGGTGGTCATGCTGGGAGTTGTAGTGGATGTTTTGTAGTCAGTGGTCATGCTGGGAGTTGTAGTGGATGTTCTGTAGTCAGTGGCTATGCTGGGAGTTGTAGTGGATGTTCTATAGACAGTGGTTGCACTGGGAGTTGTAGTGGATGTTCTGTAGTCAGTGGCTATGCTGGGAGTTGTAGTGGATGTTCTATAGACAGTGGTTGCACTGGGAGTTGTAGTGGATGTTTTGTAGTAAGTGGTCATGCTTGGAGTTGTAGTGGATGTTCTGTAGTCAGTGGTTGCACTGAGAGTTGTAGTGGATGTTCTGTAGTCAGTGCCCATGCTTAGAGTTGTAGTGGATGTTCTGTAGTCAGTGGTCATGCTGGGAGTTGTAGTGGATGTTCTGTAGTCAGTGGTTGCACTGAGAGTTGTAGTGGATGTTCTGTAGTCAGTGGTCATGCTGGGAGTTGTAGTGGATGTTTTGTAGTCAGTGGTCATGCTAGGAGTTGTAGTGGATGTTCTGTAGTCCGTGGCCATGCTGGGAGTTGTAGTGGATGTTCTGTAGTCAGTGGTCATGCTGGGAGTTGTAGTGGATGTTCTGTAGTCCGTGGCCATGCTGGGAGTTGTAGTGGATGTTCTGTAGTCAGTGGTCATGCTGGGAGTTGTAGTGGATGTTCTGTAGTCAGTGGTCATGCTGGGAGTTGTAGTGCATGTTCTGTAGTTGGCCATGCTGGGAGTTGTAGTGGATGTTCTGTAGTTGGCCATGCTGGGAGTTGTAGTGGATGTTCTGTAGTTGGCCATGCTGGGAGTTGTAGTGGATGTTCTGTAGTTGGCCATGCTGGGAGTTGTAGTGGATGTTCTGTAGTCAGTGGCCACGCTGGGATATGTAGTTGATGTTCTGTAGTTGGCCATGCTGGGAGTTGTAGTGGATGTTCTGTAGTTGGCCATGCTGGGAGTTGTAGTGGTTGTTCTGTAGTTGGCCATGCTGGGAGTTGTAGTGGTTGTTCTGTAGTTGGCCATGCTGGCAGTTGTAGTGGATGTTCTGTAGTTGGCCATGCTGGGAGTTGTAGTGGATGTTCTGTAGTTGGCCATGCTGGGAGTTGTAGTGGATGTTCTGTAGTCAGTGGCCACACTGGGAGTTGTAGTTGATGTTCTGTAGTCAGTGGTCATGCTGGGAGTTGTAGTGGATGTTCTGTAGTTGGCCATGCTGGGGGTTGTAGTGGTTGTTCTGTAGTTGGCCATGCTGGGAGTTGTACTGGATGTTCTGTAGTTGGCCATGCTGGGAGTTCTAGTGGATGTTCTGTAGTCAGTGGCCACGCTGGGAGTTGTAGTTGATGTTCTGTAGTTGGCCATGCTGGGGGTTGTAGTGGATGTTCTGTAGTTGGCCATGCTGGGAGTTGTAGTTGATGTTCTGTAGTTGGCCATGCTGGGGGTTGTAGTGGATGTTCTGTAGTTGGCCATGCTGGGGGTTGTAGTGGATGTTCTGTAGTTGGCCATGCTGGGAGTTGTAGTAGATGTTCTGTAGTCAGTAGTGGATGTTGTAGTGGATGTTCTGTGGCCACACTAGGAGTGGTAGCGGGCATGCTGGGAGTTGTAGTTCTCTGTATTCAGTGTGGCAGTTGGGTGATATTGGGTCTGATTCTAACGCATTGTGCTCTCTCTCTTTCTCTGCAGGTCTCTGCTGCTTTTCCTGGTCCTCCTCTTGGGGGTCTCAGCAGAAGAACCTCCCCCCATCACCTCTGCCCAGTACTTATGGGGGGAGTTCTGGATGGTACGTTTCTTTCTAAACATCGCCGGGTATGGGACAATTCTGATACCGGGATATATACTCATACAGTACCTCAAACGCAAGAACTACCTGGAGACCGGTGAGTGCCGCTCATGTTCTGTCTTCTGTTCCGTCTTTTTGTCTTGTCACCGTTATGGTCGTGTGTCTCTTCAGAGGATGAGATGTCTATTTTGCTTTTTTGTTTTTTTGCCCTTTTTTTTGTGTCCAGTGTGTTCATTATACGAGTCCTGATGCAGAGACATATATTTTTTTATGTGGCCTCTACTTATCCATAACAGTGGTGGGAGGTCGGGGGTCCAAGTCAGCTGGCTTTTAGGGTCCCCGGGGTTTAGAGGTGACATTTCGCCTTTTGAGGTTATTTGTAGGAACTGTCTGTTTTATAGGTCTCAGAATAAAAAGCAATGGGCAGCAGGGGTCCCGGTATGGGGAGAGATGGACAGTGGGGGTCAAAGTATAGATCAACATGGGCAGTTTGGGTCTCAGTATGAAGAGAATTGCACAGTCAGGGTCCCAGTACAGAGATACATTTGGGGTCCCAATATGAAGAATTTTGGACAGCTGAGGTCCCAATATGGGGAGAGATTAACAGTTGGGCTCACATTATGGAGAGAGGTATGGACAGTTGGGGTCCCAGTTGAGAGAGGTATGGACAGTTGGGGTCCCAGTAGAGAGAGGTATGGACAGTTGGGGTCCCAGTAGAGAGAGGTATGGACAGTTGGGGTCCCAGTAGAGAGAGGTATGGACAGTTGGGGTCCTAATAGAAAGAGAGGTATGGACAGTTGGGGTCCCAGTAGAGAGAGAGGTAGGGACAGTTGGGGTCCCAGTAGAGCGAGGTATGGGCAGTTGGGGTCCCAGTAGAGAGAGAGGTAGGGACAGTTGGGGTCCCAGTAGAGAGAGAGCGAGAGAGAGGTATGGGCAGTTGGGGTTCCCAGTAGAGAGAGGTATGGGCAGTTGTGGTCCCAGTAGAGAGAGGTATGGGCAGTTGGGATCCCAGTAGAGAGAGGTATGGGCAGTTGGGGTCCTGGTAAAGAGAGGTATGGGCAGTTGGGGTCCCAGTAGAGAGAGGTATGGACAGTTGGGGTCCCGGCAGAGAGAGGTATGGGCAGTTGGGGTCCCAGTAGAGAGAGGTATGGACAGTTGGGGTCCCGGCAGAGAGAGGTATGGACAGTTGGGGTCCCGGCAGAGAGAGGTATGGACAGTTGGGGTCCCGGCAGAGAGAGGTATGGACAGTTGGGGTCCCGGCAGAGAGAGGTATGGACAGTTGGGGTCCCGGCAGAGAGAGGTATGGACAGTTGGGGTCCCGGCAGAGAGAGGTATGGGCAGTTGGGGTACCAGTAGAGAGAGGTATGGGCAGTTGGGATCCCAGTAGAGAGAGGTATGGGCAATTGGGATCCCAGTAGAGAGAGGTATGGGCAGTTGGAGTCCCAGTAGAAAGAGAGCTATGGGCAGTTGGGATTCCGGTAGAGAGAGAGGTGGGGACAGTTGGGGTCCCAGTAGAGAGAGGTGGGACCAGTTGGGGTCCCGGTAGAGAGAGGTTGGGGCCAGTTGGGGTCCCGGTAGAGAGAGGTGTGACCAGTTGGGGTCCCAGTAGAGAGAGTAGGGACAGTTGGGGTCCCAGTAGAGAGAAAGAAAGGGGGGTGGCCAGTTGGGGTCCCAGTAGAGAGAGAGGCGTGGCCAGTTGGGGTCCCAGTAGAGAGAGAGGCGTGGCCAGTTGGTGTCCCAGTAGAGAGAGAGGCGTGGCCAGTTGGTGTCCCAGTAGAGAGAGAGGCGTGGTCAGTTGGTGTCCCAGTAGAGAGAGAGGTGTGGCCAGTTGGTGTCCCAGTAGAGAGAGGTGTCCCAGTAGAGAGAGAGGTGTGGCCAGTTGGTGTCCCAGTAGAGAGAGGTGTGGCCAGTTGGTGTCCCAGTAGAGAGAGGTGTGGCCAGTTGGTGTCCCAGTAGAGAGAGAGGCGTGGCCAGTTGGTGTCCCAGTAGAGAGAGAGGCGTGGCCAGTTGGTGTCCCAGTAGAGAGAGAGGTGTGGCCAGTTGGTGTCCCAGTATGGAGAACAACGGACACTTGGGTTCCCAGTATGGAGAACAACGGACACTTGGGTTCCCAGTATGGAGAACAACGGACACTTGGGTTCCCAGTATGAAGTAGCCAATGCATATACCGAAATGTCGTAGACTTTTTTCCTGACATATCTGCTGACGCGATGGAGAAATTCCAGGAAGAATTATCGGATGTCATTTTATATCTGTGTGTTTTGTGTTTCTTATCTTTTCTTGGTCTACAATCTCTATTTAGAAATATTACGGCAGATTTCTTGGTACTTTTACATTTTTCTTGGTGTCACCCATTCCGACTCCTTCCTCCTCTCTTCCTTGCAGGTCGGGGAATATGTTTTCCACTAATAAAGTCCTGTGTGTTTGGCCATGAGACGAAGGCTTTGGCTCCCGATGAACCTTCCTCTGCCGCCCGGGTAGAAGGTGACCCCAGTACCTCCCAACAGGCTCTTAAACTTCTCTTCTGTGCAGCCGGACTCCAGGTGAGAAGCGGAGACATGAGATGAGAGCAGAAAGGAGAAATCCAGGATTACATTGGAAAGTAGAAACCTAGGATGAGAGTAGGAGGAAGACACCTGGGATGAGAGCAAAGGGGGGACACCTGGGATGAGGGCAGAAGGGGGGGGGACACCTGGGATGAGGGCAGAAGGGGGGGGGACACCTGGGAAGAGGGCAGAAGGGGGGGTACACCTGGGAAGAGGGCAAAGGGGGGGGGGGGGGGCACCTGGGAAGAGGGCAGAAGGGGGGGGGGCACCTGGGAAGAGGGCAGAAGGGGGGGGGACACCTGGGAAGAGGGCAGAAGGGGGGGGGGACACCTGGGAAGAGGGCAAAAGGGGGGGGGGACACCTGGGAAGAGGGCAAAAGGGGGGGGGGACACCTGGGAAGAGGGCAAAAGGGGGGGGGGGACACCTGGGAAGAGGGCAGAAGGGGGGACACACCTGGGAACAGAGCTGAAGGTGAATGCAGGGGGGGACACCTGGGAAGGTGGATGCAGAAGGGGGGAGATACCTGGAATGGGGGCAAAAGGGGGAACACCTGGGATGAGGGCAGAAGGTGGATGCTGAAGGGGGGGAACACCTGGGAGGAGGGCAGAAGGTGGATGCTGAAAGGGGGACACCTGGGAGGAGGGCAGAAGGTGGGGGACGGACACCTGGCACGAGAGCAGAAGGTGGATGCTGAAGGGGGGACACCTGGGAGGAGGGCAGAAGGTGGATGCTGAAGGGGGGACACCTGGGAGGAGGGCAGAAGGGGGGCACAGACACCTGGCATGAGAGCAGAAGGTGGATGCTGAAGGGGGGGGGGGTGGACACCTAGGATGAGAGCAAAAGGTGGATGGTGCAGGGGGGGGGACACCTGGGATGAGGTCAGAAGGGGGGCACCTTGGATGAGGTCAGAAGGGGGGGCACCTTGGATGAGGTCAGAAGGGGGGGCACCTTGGATGAGATCAGAAGGGGGGGCACCTGGGGATGAGGTCAG
This sequence comes from Rana kukunoris, assembly GCA_029574335.1. Taxonomy (NCBI): domain Eukaryota; kingdom Metazoa; phylum Chordata; class Amphibia; order Anura; family Ranidae; genus Rana; species Rana kukunoris. The sequence continues at coordinate 552,279,535 of CM056052.1, read as the reverse complement.
AAGGGGGGGGCACCTGGGGATGAGGTCAGAAGGGGGGGCACCTGGGGATGAGGTCAGAAGGGGGGGCACCTGGGGATGAGGTCAGAAGGGGGGGGCACCTTGGATGAGGTCAGAAGGGGGGGCACCTTGGATGAGGTCAGAAGGGGGGGCACCTTGGATGAGGTTATAAGTGAGAGTCTCATGATAAGATCAGAAGTAAGAAAACGGGGATAGGAGCAGAAGGGACAGATGCGGGATGGAAGGGACGGATGCGGGATGGAAGGGACAGATGCGGGATGGAAGGTGCAGATGAAAGGGACGGATGCGGGATGGAAGGGACGGATGCGGGATGGAAGGGACAGATGCGGGATGGAAGGTGCAGATGAAAGGGACGGATGCGGGATGGAAGGGACGGATGCGGTATGGAAGGGACAGATGCGGGATGGAAGGTGCAGATGGAAGGGACAGATGCGGGATGGAAGGGACGGATGCGGGATGGAAGGGACAGATGCGGGATGGAAGGGGCGGATGCGGGATGAAAGAGACAGATGAAAGGGACAGATGCGGGATGGAAGTGACAGATGCGGGATGGAAGGGACGGATGTGGGATGGAAGGGACGGATGTGGGATGGAAAGGACGGATGTGGGATGGAAGGGACGGATGTGGGATGGAAGGGACGGATGTGGGATGGAAGGGACGGATGTGGGATGGAAGGGACGGATGTGGGATGGAAGGGACGGATGTGGGATGGAAGGGACGGATGTGGGATGGAAGGGACGGATGTGGGATGGAAGGGACGGATGTGGGATGGAAGGGACGGATGTGGGATGGAAGGGACGGATGTGGGATGGAAGGGACGGATGCGGGATGAAAGGGACGGATGCGGGATGGAAGTGACGGATGCGGGATGGAAGGGACGGATGCGGGATGGAAGGGACGGATGCGGGATGGAAGGGACGGATGCGGGATGGAAGGGACGGATGCGGGATGGAAGGGACGGATGCGGAATGGAAGGGACGGATGCGGGATGGAAGGGACGGATGCGGGATGGAAGGGACGGGATGGAAGTGACGGAGGCGGGATGGAAGTGACGGATGCGGGATGGAAGTGACGGATGCGGGATGGAAGTGACGGATGCGGGATGGAAGTAACGGATGCGGGATGGAAGGGACGGATGCGGGATGGAAGTGACGGATGCGGGATGGAAGTGACGGATGCGGGATGGAAGGGACGGATGCGGGATGGAAGGGACAGATGCGGGATGGAAGGGACAGATGGGGGATGGAAGGGACAGATGGGGGATGGAAGGTACAGATGGAAGGGACGGATGCGGGATGGAAGGTACAGATGGAAGGGACGGATGCGGGATGGAAGGGACGGATGCGGGATGGAAGGGACGGATGCGGGATGGAAGGGACGGATGCGGGATGGAAGGGACGGGATGGAAGTGACGGATGCGGGATGGAAGTGACGGATGCGGGATGGAAGTGACGGATGCGGGATGGAAGTGACGGATGCGGGATGGAAGGGACGGATGCGGGATGGAAGGGACGGATGCGGGATGGAAGGGACGGATGCGGGATGGAAGTGACGGATGCGGGATGGAAGTGACGGATGCAGGATGGAAGTGACGGATGCGGGATGGAAGGGACGGATGCGGGATGGAAGGGACAGATGGGGGATGGAAGGGACAGATGGGGGATGGAAGGTACAGATGGAAGTGACGGATGCGGGATGGAAGGGACGGATGCGGGATGGAAGTGACGGATGCGGGATGGAAGGGACGGATGCGGGATGGAAGTGACGGATGCGGGATGGAAGTGACGGATGCGGGATGGAAGTGACGGATGCGGGATGGAAGGGACAGATGCGGGATGGAAGGGACAGATGGGGGATGGAAGGTACAGATGGAAGTGACGGATGCGGGATGGAAGTGACGGATGCGGGATGGAAGGGACGGATGCGGGATGGAAGGGACGGATGCGGGATGGAAGGGACGGATGCGGGATGGAAGTGACGGATGCGGGATGGAAGTGACGGATGCGGGATGGAAGTGACGGATGCGGGATGGAAGTGACGGATGCGGGATGGAAGTGACGGATGCGGGATGGAAGGGGCGGATGCGGGATGGAAGGGACGGATGCGGGATGGAAGGGGCGGATGCGGGATGAAAGAGACAGATGAAAGGGACAGATGCGGGATGGAAGGGACAGATGGAAGTGACGGATGTGGGATGGAAGGGACGGATGTGGGATGGAAGTGACGGATGCGGGATGGAAGTGACGGATGCGGGATGGAAGTGACGGATGCGGGATGGAAGGGACGGATGCGGGATGAAAGGGATAACGGGACGATATCTTGGTAATCTGTGTTTCTCTGCCCTCAGATCTCCTACCTGACATGGGGGGTCCTGCAGGAGCGTGTTATGACCCGTACCTACACTGGCACAGAACCCGGCACCCCTGGAGAAAAGTTCCGAGACTCTCAGTTCTTGGTGTTCATGAACCGGATCTTGGCCCTGACCGTGTCCGGAATCTACTGCGCCCTCACCAAGCAGCCCCGCCATGGCGCGCCCATGTACAAATACTCCTTCGCCTCTCTGTCCAACGTCCTCAGCAGCTGGTGCCAGTACGAAGCGCTCAAGTTCATCAGTTTCCCCACCCAAGTCCTGGCCAAGGCCTCCAAGGTCATCCCTGTCATGTTGATGGGGAAGCTGGTCTCACATAAGAGTTACGAGTATTGGGAGTATTTCACCGCTGTCCTCATCTCCATCGGGGTCAGCATGTTCCTGCTGTCCAATGGGGGAGGTTCTCGCCCTTCTGGGGTCACCACTTTCTCCGGCGTGGTCATTCTGACCGGCTACATCGCGTTCGACAGCTTCACGTCCAACTGGCAGGACTCTCTCTTCAAATACAAGATGTCTTCCGTGCAGATGATGTTCGGGGTCAACCTCTTCTCCTGCCTCTTCACCGTCTTCTCTTTGCTGGAGCAAGGCGGCCTGCAGGAGGCGATCGTCTTTATGTCCCGCCACCCGGACTTCGCTTTCCACGCCGCCCTCCTCTCCGTCTGTTCGGCTTTCGGCCAGCTCTTCATCTTCTACACCATCAACAAGTTTGGGGCGGCCGTCTTCACCATCATTATGACTTTGCGCCAGGCCCTGGCGATCCTTTTGTCGTGTTTGCTGTACGGTCACCCAGTCACGCCGATCGGCTCGGTGGGGGTGGCGGTGGTTTTCCTGGCCTTATTCCTCCGTGTCTATGCCCGGAGCCGCATGAAGAGGAAGGGGAGGAAGGCGGCCGATAATGCGGCGGTGCAGAAGGTGTAAGTGGCCTTCGGGTCGCGGGTATTGCGCCCTCGCGACTTATTACCGACCTATTTAAAGGGTCCTCGTCTCCTGGACTGACGGGAAGTGTAAAGCCGGCTGCTGCGCTGGCTTTAATTGGCACACCGTGGTGGCGATAACCAGAACTTTTGTGCCGACCGTCTACCTGCAGACCAAACTTTTCTGCAAGTGCAGAGCAAACAAAGTATTTGTGAGTTTTAGTTTTTTTTTTTTTACTTTAGAAGCAATCAATTATTAAATGGTACATTTACATTGTCGTCTGATGTGTGGTATTTATTACTTATTAACCACTTGACTTCTGGAAGGTTTTACCCCCTTCGTGACCAGGCCATTTTTTTTTTGCTATTCAGCACTGCGCTACTTTAACTACTTGCCACCCAAACCAATTCTGACACTTCTCTCCTACATTTTTTTTTTGTTGGAAAATTACTTAGAGCCCCAAACATTATTTTATTTTTATATATATATCACTGCCCTAGGGTCTCTGCTAAAAAAAAAATAATTATAATAATAAAACAAAAATATAGAGATTATATATATATATATATATAATCTCTAAATTTTTGTTTTATTATTATTATTATCATTTCTTTTTTTTTTTTGCAGAGACCCTAGGGCAGTGATGGCGAACCTTGGCACCCCAGATGTTTTGGAACTACATTTACCATGAAGCTCAAGTGCCGGAGCATCATGGGAAATGTAGTTCCAAAACACCTGGGGTGCCAAGGTTCGCCATCACTGCCCTAGGGAATAAAATTCAATTTTTATATGCCACAGTATTTGCGCAGCAATTTTTTTTTTTACTCACAATTTTTTTTTTGGGGGGGGGGGGGGGGGACCCTTTCATGAAATAAAAAAATGACCCCAATTTTTTTGTATCATGTGAAAGATGATGTTACACTGAGAAAATAGATCCCAAACATGTCACAGTTTGGTGCCAAACTTTGGTCCCTGAAAAAATCTCCAATTTATTTTATATATATTAAATATTTTTTTACAGGTTACCAGTTTAGAGCTACAGAGGAGGTCTAGCACTAGAATTATTGTTCTCGCTCTAATGATCATGGCCAGGCCCGGAGTGGCCAATCGGGAGAACGGGAAGTATCCCGGTGGGCTGCTCGGGTTGTGGGCCGGTTCAATCCCCCCTTTTATTTAATCGGCTCCCGCGGCCCCCTTCGGCTCCCTTATTAATTAAGCCCCCGGCGCTGCGGCCTGTAGCGTGACACTTGCGCTACGTACATGATGGGGCGTACTTGGCCAGGGGGAGGGAGCATTAAACAGCCGGTGATTGGCCAGACCGGGTGCATGTGATACCAGAGGCGGAGCGGAGGGCTGGAGGAGCATGTGACTATCGTGCGGCAGCCACTGGCAGGTCTGTGCTGTGGTGTGGAGGAGGATAATACAAGTGGGAGGGAGCATGGATGTGATGGCCAGTGGACTGATTTCTCCAATAGGGAAACCACAGCCAATAGCGCTGCTTCTTAGAGGAGTGCAAGAGAGGACCTGCTCCTCCTCCAGTCCATCCACAGCCAATCAGCAGGCAGTGTAGCTCTTCCCCGCTCACATTTGATTGTAAGTGCTGGATTGAGGATGAATGGGGGACGCCAGGAGGGAGATGCAGGAAAGGTATGATGACACCAATCTTCTGCAGCCTCAGGACACACAAATCTGTCTGAATGGAAGAAAACAGGATCATCAGGATTTAGGAGAACAGTGACGTGTTGCTGTCCGGCTGCAGAGTCTTTCAGATATGTGATCAGGCAGTGTCTGCAGGTTACCAATCAGCCTCCTCACCTCTTGTCTCCCTGGTTACTTTTTTTTATCTGCCTAACCTGACCTGCACATTGTCTGATCACACTGGCAAGATCTCTGAAAGAAGCTGCAGCAGTGTTCTATGAGACCGGGGATACATGGCTGTTAACCATTTCAGCTTCTAATCAGCTATTTAGGCAGAGCACTGTGTGTCCTACACAGATTGTTTTTGTTGTTAGAGGATTTACTACTGGATCAGGCTAAAAGCTTCACAGACCAATTAACTGGTTATTGTCCTCCACTAATCCTGAGCAGTTCAGTGTTTGCAAGAAAATTTGTATTTTAGAAATTGGATGCGATTATTTCTTCTGTCACTTGGTTGTACTTTCACAGGAAACAGACTGACTTGATCCCTCAGAGATGGTTTAAATAGAGTGGAGCAACACTGCAATACTATAGACCTGTACACCGAGTTCAGCTTTAAATGCAGTCTCTGACTATCTCCTGAATCAATCGTGTCTGCAATCCCTGACCGTCCCCCTGTGCCTTGTCTGCAATCCCTGACCGTCCCCCTGTGCCATGTCTGCAATCCCTGACCGTCCCCCTGTGCCATGTCTGCAATCCCTGACCGTCCCCCTGTGCCATGTCTGCAATCCCTGACCGTCCCCCCTGTGCCATGTCTGCAATCCCTGACCGTCCCCCCTGTGCCATGTCTGCAATCCCTGACCGTCCCCCCTGTGCCATGTCTGCAATCCCTGACCGTCCCCTTGTGCCATGTCTGCAATCCCTGACCATCCCCCTGTGCCATGTCTGCAATCCCTGACCGTCCCCCTGTGCCATGTCTGCAATCCCTGACCGTCCCCCTGTGCCATGTCTGCAATCCCTGACCGTCCCCCTGTGCCATGTCTGCAATCCCTGACAGTCCCCCTGTGCCATGTCTGCAATCCCTAACCGTCCCCCTGTGCCATGTCTGCAATCCCTAACCGTCCCCCTGTGCCATGTCTGCATCCCTGACCGTCCCCCTGTCCATGTCTGCAATCCCTGACCGTCCCCCTGTGCCATGTCTGCAATCCCTGACCGTCCCCCTGTGCCATGTCTGCAATCCCTGACCGTCCCCCTGTGCCATGTCTGCAATCCCTGACCGTCCCCCTGTGCCATGTCTGCAATCCCTGACCGTCCCCCTGTGCCATGTCTGCAATCCCTGACCGTCCCCCTGTGCCATGTCTGCAATCCCTGACCGTCCCCTGTGCCATGTCTGCAATCCCTGACCGTCCCCCTGTGCCATGTCTGCAATCCCTGACCGTCCCCCTGTGCCATGTCTGCAATCCCTGACCCCCCCCTGTGCCATGTCTGCAATCCCTGACCGTCCCCCTGTGCCATGTCTGCAATCCCTGACCGTCCCCCTGTGCCATGTCTGCAATCCCTGACCGTCCCCCTGTGCCATGTCTGCAATCCCTGACCGTCCCCCTGTGCCATGTCTGCAATCCCTGACCGTCCCCCTGTGCCATGTCTGCAATCCCTGACCGTCCCCCTGTGCCATGTCTGCAATCCCTAACCGTCCCCCTGTGCCATGTCTGCAATCCCTAACCGTCCCCCTGTGCCATGTCTGCAATCCCTAACCGTCCCCCTGTGCCATGTCTGCAATCCCTAACCGTCCCCCTGTGCCATGTCTGCAATCCCTGACCGTCCCCCTGTGCCATGTCTGCAATCCCTGACCGTCCCCCTGTGCCATGTCTGCAATCCCTGACCGTCCCCCTGTGCCATGTCTGCAATCCCTGACCGTCCCCCTGTGCCATGTCTGCAATCCCTGACCGTCCCCCTGTGCCATGTCTGCAATCCCTGACCGTCCCCTGTGCCATGTCTGCAATCCCTGACCGTCCCCCTGTGCCATGTCTGCAATCCCTGACCGTCCCCCTGTGCCATGTCTGCAATCCCTGACCGTCCCCCTGTGCCATGTCTGCAATCCCTGACCGTCCCCCTGTGCCATGTCTGCAATCCCTGACCGTCCCCCTGTGCCATGTCTGCAATCCCTGACCATCCCCCTGTGCCATGTCTGCAATCCCTGACCGTCCCCCCTGTGCCATGTCTGCAATCCCTGACCGTCCCCCTGTGCCATGTCTGCATCCCTGACCGTCCCCCTGTCCCTGATCCCTGACCGTCCCCCTGTGCCATGTCTGCAATCCCTGACCGTCCCCCTGTGCCATGTCTGCAATCCCTGACCGTCCCCCTGTGCCATGTCTGCAATCCCTGACCGTCCCCCTGTGCCATGTCTGCAATCCCTGACCGTCCCCCTGTGCCATGTCTGCAATCCCTGACCGTCCCCCTGTGCCATGTCTGCAATCCCTGACCGTCCCCCTGTGCCATGTCTGCAATCCCTGACCGTCCCCCTGTGCCATGTCTGCAATCCCTGACCGTCCCCCTGTGCCATGTCTGCAATCCCTGACCGTCCCCCTGTGCCATGTCTGCAATCCCTGACCCGTCCCCCTGTGCCATGTCTGCAATCCATGTCTGACCGTCCCCTGTGCCATGTCTGCAATCCCAATCCCTGACCCGTCCCCCTGTGCCATGTCTGCAATCCCTGACCCGTCCCCCTGTGCCATGTCTGCAATCCCTGACCGTCCCCCTGTGCCATGTCTGCATCCCTGACCGTCCCCCTGTCCATGTCTGCAACTGACCGTCCCCCTGTGCCATGTCTGCAACCGTCCCCCTGTCCCTGATCCCTAACCGTCCCCCTGTGCCATGTCTGCAATCCCTGACCCGTCCCCCTGTGCCATGTCTGCAATCCCTGACCGTCCCCCTGTGCCATGTCGTCCCCCGTCCCCCTGTGCCATGTCTGCAATCCCTGACCGTCCCCCTGTGCCATGTCTGCAATCCCTAACCGTCCCCCTGTGCCATGTCTGCAATCCCTAACCGTCCCCCTGTGCCATGTCTGCAATCCCTGACCGTCCCCCTGTGCCATGTCTGCAATCCCTGACCGTCCCCCTGTGCCATGTCTGCAATCCCTGACCGTCCCCCTGTGCCATGTCTGCAATCCCTAACCGTCCCCCTGTGCCATGTCTGCAATCCCTGACCGTCCCCCTGTGCCATGTCTGCAATCCCTGACCGTCCCCCTGTGCCATGTCTGCAATCCCTGACCGTCCCCCTGTGCCATGTCTGCAATCCCTGACCGTCCCCCTGTGCCATGTCTGCAATCCCTGACCGTCCCCCTGTGCCATGTCTGCAATCCCTAACCGTCCCCCTGTGCCATGTCTGCAATCCCTGACCGTCCCCTTGTGCCATGTCTGCAATCCCTAACCGTCCCCCTGTGCCATGTCTGCAATCCCTAACCGTCCCCCTGTGCCATGTCTGCAATCCCTAACCGTCCCCCTGTGCCATGTCTGCAATCCCTGACCGTCCCCCTGTGCCATGTCTGCAATCCCTAACCGTCCCCCTGTGCCATGTCTGCAATCCCTGACCGTCCCCCTGTGCCATGTCTGCAATCCCTGACCGTCCCCCTGTGCCATGTCTGCAATCCCTGACCGTCCCCCTGTGCCATGTCTGCAATCCCTGACCGTCCCCCTGTGCCATGTCTGCAATCCCTGACCGTCCCCCTGTGCCATGTCTGCAATCCCTGACCGTCCCCCTGTGCCATGTCTGCAATCCCTGACCGTCCCCCTGTGCCATGTCTGCAATCCCTGACCGTCCCCCTGTGCCATGTCTGCAATCCCTAACCGTCCCCCTGTGCCATGTCTGCAATCCCTAACCGTCCCCCTGTGCCATGTCTGACCGTCCCCCTGTGCCATGTCTGCAATCCCTGACCGTCCCCCTGTGCCATGTCTGTCCCCCTGTGCCATGTCTGCAATCCCTGACCGTCCCCCTGTGCCATGTCTGCAATCCCTGACCGTCCCCCTGTGCCATGTCTGCAATCCCTGACCGTCCCCCTGTGCCATGTCTGCAATCCCTGACCGTCCCCCTGTGCCATGTCTGCAATCCCTGACCGTCCCCCTGTGCCATGTCTGCAATCCCTGACCGTCCCCCTGTGCCATGTCTGACTGACCGTCCCCCTGTGCCATGTCTGCAATCCCTGACCGTCCCCCTGTGCCATGTCTGCAATCCCTGACCGTCCCCCTGTGCCATGTCTGCAATCCCTGATGCCATGTCTGACTGACCGTCCCCCTGTGCCATGTCTGCAATCCCTGACCGTCCCCCTGTGCCATGTCTGCAATCCCTGACCGTCCCCCTGTGCCATGTCTGCAATCCCTGACCCGTCCCCCTGTGCCATGTCTGCAATCCCTGACCCGTCCCCCTGTGCCATGTCTGCAATCCCTGCGTCCCCCTGTGCCATGTCTGCAATCCCTGACCCGTCCCCCTGTGCCATGTCTGCAATCCCTGACCCGTCCCCCTGTGCCATGTCTGCAATCCCTGACGCGTCCCCCTGTGCCATGTCTGTCCCTCCCCCTGTGCCATGTCTGCAATCCCTGACCCGTCCCTCTGTGCCATGTCTGTCGTCCCCCTGTGCCATGTCTGCAATCCCTGACCCGTCCCCCTGTGCCATGTCTGCAATCCCTGACCCGTCCCCCTGTGCCATGTCTGCAATCCCTGACCCGTCCCCCTGTGCCATGTCTGCAATCCCTGACCCGTCCCCCTGTGCCATGTCTGCAATCCCTGACCCGTCCCCCTGTGCCATGTCTGCAATCCCTGACCCGTCCCCCTGTGCCATGTCTGCAATCCCTGACCCGTCCCCCTGTGCCATGTCTGCAATCCCTGACCCGTCCCCCTGTGCCATGTGTGCAATCACTGACGCGTCCCCCTGTGCCATGTGTGCAATCACTGACGCGTCCCCCTGTGCCATGTCTGCAATCCCTGACCGTCCCCCTGTGCCATGTCTGCAATCCCTAACCGTCCCCCTGTGCCATGTCTGCAATCCCTGACGCGTCCCCCTGTGCCATGTCTGCAATCCCTGACGCGTCCCCCTGTGCCATGTCTGCAATCCCTGACGCGTCCCCCTGTGCCATGTCTGCAATCCCTGACCCGTCCTCCTGTGCCATGTCTGCAATCCCTGACCCGTCCCCCTGTGCCATGTCTGCAATCCCTGACCGTCCCCTGTGCCATAGCTGCAGTCTCTGACCCGTCCCCCTGTGCCATGTCTGCAATCCCTGACCCGTCCCCCTGTGCCCTGTCTGCAATCCCTGACCCGTCCCCCTGTGCCATGTCTGCAATCCCTGACCCGTCCCCCTGTGCCATGTCTGCAATCCCTGACCCGTCCCCCTGTGCCATGTCTGCAATCCCTGACGCGTCCCCCTGTGCCATGTCTGCAATCCCTGACCCGTCCCCCTGTGCCATGTCTGCAATCCCTGACCCGTCCCTCTGTGCCATGTCTGCAATCCCTGACCCGTCCCCCTGTGCCATGTCTGCAATCCCTGACCCGTCCCCCTGTGCCATGTCTGCAATCCCTGACCCGTCCCCCTGTGCCATGTCTGCAATCCCTGACCCGTCCCCCTGTGCCATGTCTGCAATCCCTGACCCGTCCCCCTGTGCCATGTCTGCAATCCCTGACCCGTCCCCCTGTGCCATGTCTGCAATCCCTGACCCGTCCCCCTGTGCCATGTCTGCAATCCCTGACCCGTCCCCCTGTGCCATGTCTGCAATCCCTGACCCGTCCCCCTGTGCCATGTGTGCAATCACTGACGCGTCCCCCTGTGCCATGTGTGCAATCACTGACGCGTCCCCCTGTGCCATGTCTGCAATCCCTGACCGTCCCCCTGTGCCATGTCTGCAATCCCTAACCGTCCCCCTGTGCCATGTCTGCAATCCCTGACGCGTCCCCCTGTGCCATGTCTGCAATCCCTGACGCGTCCCCCTGTGCCATGTCTGCAATCCCTGACGCGTCCCCCTGTGCCATGTCTGCAATCCCTGACCCGTCCCCCTGTGCCATGTCTGCAATCCCTGACCCGTCCCCCTGTGCCATGTCTGCAATCCCTGACCGTCCCCTGTGCCATAGCTGCAGTCTCTGACCCGTCCCCCTGTGCCATGTCTGCAATCCCTGACCGTCCCCTGTGCCATAGCTGCAGTCTCTGACCTGTCTGCAATCCCTGCAGGAGAGGGCACACACGACACACAAACACATTGTACACACTTCCTCATCTGCCACAGCAGAAGTATATTACAGCCCCCAGTACAGAGGTGCGAGGAGGGTCCTGTTATTTATTGTCCTAATAAATCTTCACTGTGAAGCAAAACTTAGGTTACTGTATTTGCACTTAATTGGAAATATTTTTTGAATTACAGGCTGTAGAGAACAGTGCGCCATTGCAAACTTATATTTTGAGGTTTTAATTACATTATTTTAATAGTCGTGAACTAAAGTGGGCTGGTCTAAGGGATGAAACTCCAGGGCTGAAAATGAGTCCCACTCCGGCCCTGATCATGGCGATATCTCCCATGCGGTTTGAATGCTGTTTATATATGCGTTCACTTCTGCATGCGAAATGAAGTGAGGGGACAGGGCCCTTTAAAAAATTTTTTTTTTTAAATATATATATATATATATATATATAGATATTTTTTTATTATTATTTTATATATATATTTTTTTATTTTTACACTTTCATTTTCAATTATTATTATTTTATTTATTTATTTTTCTATCACTTTTTTTTTTTATTCCTATTACAGGGAATGTAAACATTCTTTGTAATAGGAATAGGGCATGACAGGTCCTCTTTATGGAGAGATCTGGAGTCCATAAGTCCCCACATCTCGCCTATATAGCCTGAGATCAAAAAAAAATTAAAAAATATCTATCTCAGACTTCCCCTGAATGCAGCCTCACTGTGCCCCATCAAATGCAGCCTCACTGTGCCCCACCATCACTCCAGATTTACCATTGCCTGGATGATGGGTCACACATAGTGGGCATCTCCCGCTGTGTGTCACGGAGCTGGGTCTGTGTTCGGTGGCACTGTAACAAGGTCCTGCCCCCCTAGACCGGCTTGTTTCATAGGCGGAACACTGATTCAATCTACTATCACACAAGCTGGTCTGGGGGGGTCCTTGTTACACAGTGCCGCCGAACACAGACCCAGCTCCGTGACACACAGCGGGAGATGCCCCACTGTGTGCGTGATACACAAGAGGAGGAGAAGGAGAGCGCTGCAGCGTCAGCTCAAAACGCTCTGTGTCCTTCGGTTGACTGTTTCCTGGCTGATCACTTTAGACAGGAAACGGTCAGCCTGATCGGTCCCTGCACCTCCCTCGCTCCGCACTAAATTCCACTCGCAAAATGCGAGCAGGCGAGTGGAATTTTTGAGGGCTGATTATTATTATACATTTATATAACATTTATATAGCTCTGACATATACCGCAGTGCTGTACAGAGAACACTGAGCCAGTCATGTCGGCCTCTGCAGCAGGTGAGCTTACACTCTAATGTCCCTCTAGACTAGACCAGGGGTCTCAAACTGTTGGCCCTCCAGCTGTTGCGAAACTACAAATCCCATCATACCTCTACCTGTGGGAGTCGTGCTTGTAACTGTCAGCCTTGCAATGCCTCATGGGACTTGTAGTTTTGCAACAGCTGGAGGGTTGCCAGTTTGAGACCTCCTGGTCTAGACAATGCTGCACTTACCCAAATACAGTAAAGCAAGGCTCGACAAAATCTAGGCGCCGGGTCGCAATTGCGACAAGAAATTGTGACCTGGCGCCTGGGGGAAGCTTAGGCCTGCAGAAGGCCGCAAAGCCATGGCCTCAATTACCGGCAGGCGCGGGCCCGTGCCCGCCGGTAATTGAGGCCGCAGATTGTGGCCTTCACAGAAGGAAGCTTAGTTCTGCAGAAGTTCGCAAAGCTGTGGCCTCAATTACCTGCCGGCGCGGGCCGGCTGGTAATTGAACCCCGCGGCTTTGCGGCCTTCTGCAGGCCTAAGCTTCCTTCTGTGATCTGGCGCAATCTTGTGGTGGCCGTCGGCATTACAAGTAGTTACATTACAAGTAGCTAAACAGCAGTTTTAATGAGTTTTTTACTGCCATCTCCTTTCCTCTAATTAGAACACTCAAACATTATATATATTTTTTATTCTAACACCCTAGAGAATAAAATTGCGGTCGCTGCAATACTTTCTGTCACACCATATTTGCGCAGCGGTCTTGCAAGCGCACTTTTTTGGGGAAAAAATACACTTTTTTATTATTAAAAAATAAGACAACAGTAAAGTTAGCCCAATTTTTTTTTTATATTGTGAAAGATAATGTTACGCCGAGTAAATTGATACCCAACATGTCACGCTTCATAATTGCGTCTGCTCGTGGAATGGCGACAAACTTTTACCCTTTAAAATCTCCATAGGCGACGTTTAAAAGAATTCTACAGGTTACATGTTTTGAGTTTCAGAGGTGGTCTAGGGCTAGAATTATTGCTCTCGCTCTACCAATCGCAGTGATACCTCACATGTGTGTTTTGAATACCGTTTACATATGCGGGCGCTACTCACGTATGTGTTCGCTTGGCGGGACGGGGCGCGTTTTCTGGCTCCTAACTTTTTTAGCTGGCTCCTAGATTCCAAGCAAATTTGTCAAACCCTGCTGTAAAGGCACATAGAGCCAGAACCGGTGCATTTTACATTTAAGACTCTGTAATATTGCAGAGTTACTAATGAATATAATTTAGATGTCCCGTATGATCACCTGGGGGGTGGCTGTTGAGCAAGCCTTGCTGGAAACCAACATTGGCAGCGCTGCCAGGATATCGGCTTCCCAAGCTCCGCTCCCAATGCGTCCTCTCTGCCTCACCGGCCCCTAATTGTACGCCGGCCCCCGGGAACACGCCACAATCCGATGTCATAAATCTTCGGAGAAAATGAATTCTGCTTGAAGGACACAATAGATGTTCAGTGGAGGAATAAAGAATGCAGATTAGATCTTTCAAGTTGCATTCACAGCTTAGTGTATGTTCTTAGTTAGGGATGAGCCGAAACCCCCCCCTAACCCCCCCCCCCCCCCTCGTTCGGTTCGCACCAGAACCTTCGAACGGACCGAACGTTCGCGCGAACATTTAGAACCCCATTGACGTCTATGGGAAATTCAAAAGTGCTCATTTTAAAGCCTAATATTCAAGTTGTTGGCGTAAAACGTCATTGCGAACCCGGGTCTTGCCCCAGGGAACATGTATCAATGGAAAAAACGACCGTTTTTAAAACTTTTTTTCCATTGATACATGTTCCCTCAGGCAAGACCCGGGTTCTCAAAGACGTTTTCACAGGCAAACTATAGACACCCAGCAGATACAATATTTAAAGTAACTTTTACTTTTTTTTATTTTTTTTATTTAACCACTTCCAGCCCAAGGACGTCATATGACGTCCTGGACTTTCAGTGGGGATATCTGAATGATGGGTGCAGCTAGAGGCATCATTCAGATATCCATCTCTTCAGCCGGCGATTCTGTGCACCATAAGAATGATCATAGCAGCGTCCCCTCCCGCCGCCATCCCGTGCTTCTCCGGTCTCTCCCGTGCCATCGGGGGCCCGGAGAAACGATCCGCCGGCGTCGGATGGAAACCATAGAGTAGACTGGTGACCAGATGGTCACCAGTCATCTCTATGATCGTCGGAGGCCCGGGTGCAATGTTATGACGTCACGCCCGGGTCCTGGAATGTAAACACAGCCGCAATCGTGGCTGAAAGCATGAGATCTGTGAATTTTTTTTCACAATCTAATGCTTATTGACCCTGCATCTCTCCATAAAAAGTACCTGTCACAAACCATTCCTATTACAAGGGATTTTTACATTCCTTGTAACAGGAATAAAAGTGATATAAAAAAAAATTGTCAAAAAAAGTGTAAAAATAAAAGAAATTGAGTAAGATAAAAATAAAAAAAATAATATTTTTTTTAAACGCCCCTTTCCCTGATAGCAATTTTAAAGCGTGACATGTTAGGTATCTATTTACTCGGCGTAACTTCATCTTTCACATTTATACAAAAAAATTGGGCTAACTTTACTGTTTTGTTATTTTTTCCCTTTTTTTTTTTCCCTCTCTAACCACCGCAGCAACACACTACATAAGGTCGACCTGCAGGCGGAACCAATGGCGTCTCCCTCATAAATACCCCTCCCAGCGAGGACAAATCCTTGTGATTGGCTGCTGGGAAAGAGCACCCGAACCTTGACGCTACTGCTGCCACCTACAGCACCGGGGCTGGAAGAACACCCCAGTACAGCAGAATAAGCTCACAGCACAGCCAAGCTGAGATAGAGGCCGTGTTTTGCAACCAACAATCTGGATCAGAGTTCAACTACACCCTGATCCCCCCCTAAATTTAACTAGCACCGGTACCATAAAGTACACAGGTGCTACATGTGTATATATATATATATATATACACACATCTGTGGCACCCAAAGCTTAAGCGTGTTATGTTTTTTATGCTGTTAATATACCTATCTTCTTTAGCCTGACAAATCCTGAGTGCCGCACCCATTATTATTATAACCCGGGGCGTTTGGCTGGGCGTGCTCAGATGTCGATGTGCCAGAGCCGCTATGAAGCTGACAGTGCCAAGAGCCGATCGCAGGCACTGTGATGACTATTCCCGATCTCTGCATCTGCGGATTGTGGATGTAGAGATCGGAGGAAATGTCACAGTGCCTGTGATTGGCGGTGGCGCTATGCGCTGTCAGCTTCCTTGAGGGTTCTGGCGCATAGACTTGTGGACACGCCCCCGGCTCATCCTAAGAATAAGCGCAGCGCTCTGGGATTTGTCATGCTAAAGAAGACAGATATATTAACGGCAAAAAAATAAACGGAACACGCTCGAGCTTTGAGGGCCACAGATGGATATACATGGGGGGGCCACATCAAACCGGAAAGTGGTTCCTTTCCTTTTGAGAGAGGTAGAGAAGGTGAGAGAGAGAGCTAGATAGAGAGAAAGATGGAGAGATAGAGATGTAGAGAAAGATATACAGATACAGAGAGGTAGAGAAAGATAGAGAGAGAAATGGAGAGATAGGTAGAGAAAGATGGAGGAATAGAGGGAGCTAGGTAGAGAAAGAAAGGCGAAGAGAGAAAGAAAGAGCTAGACAGAGAGGTAGAGAAAGATGGAGAGACAGACAGAAAATGGAGAGCTAGAGAGAGAAAGATAGAGAGATGGGTAGAGAAAGATGGAGAGATAGAGAGGTAGAGAGAAAGATGAAGAGATAGAGGTAGATAGAGAGGTAGAGAAAGATGGAGCGATAGAGAGGTAGGAGCGAGAAAGATGGAGAGGTAGAAAGAGAGAGCTAGGTAGAGAAAGATGGAGAGATAGAGAGAGCTAGATAGAGAGGTAGAGAGAAAGATGGAGAGATAGAGAGAGGTAGGTAGAGAGAGAAAGATAGAGAGGTAGAGAGAAAGACGGAGAGAGCGGTATGGAGAGATAGAGAGAGAAAGATGGAGAGATAGAGAAATATGGAGAGGTAGAGAGAGCTAGATAGAGAGGTAAAGGTGGAGAGATAGAGAGAGCTAGATATAGAGAGAAAGAGAAAAATTGGGGAGGTAGAGAGAAAGATGGAGAGTTAGAGAGAGAGTTAGATAGAGGTAAAGGTGGAGAGATAGAGAGAGCTAGGAAGAGAAAGATGGAGCGATAGAGAGAGCTAGATATAGAGAAAAAGATGGAGAGATAGAGAGCTAGACAGAGAGGTAAAGAGAAAGATGGAGAGACAGAGATGTAGAGAGAAAGATGGAGAGAGAGCTAGATAGAGAGGTATGGAGAGATAGAGAGAGAAAGATGGAGAGATAGAGAGAGAAAAATGGAGAGGTAGAGAGAGCTAGGTAGAGGTAGAGAAAGATGGAGAGTTAGAGAGAGAGCTAGATAGAGAGGTAAAGGTGGAGAGACAGAGAGGTAGAGAGAAAGATGGAGAGACAGAGAGGTAGAGAGAAAGATGGAGAGACAGAGAGGTAGAGAGAAAGATGGAGAGACAGAGAGGTAGAGAGAAAGATGGAGAGACAGAGAGGTAGAGAGAAAGATGGAGAGACAGAGAGGTAGAGAGAAAGGTGGAGAGATAGAGAGAGAATGTGACCTAAAAAAAAGAAGGAAAAAATTCCCGTTTTGCTGCGCTTTTAAGACGCTTTGGAAACGCTGCCCATTCATTTCAATGGGCAGGGGTGTTTTGGGAGCGCTATAAACAACGCACCCAAGCCCCCACCCCAAAGATGCTGCTTGCAGGACTTTTCCTAACGTCCCGCAAGTGCACCGCCCCAGTGTGAAAGCGCTCATTACACAGAGTAGGAGGCAGTTTGCAGGTGATTTTTAGCGGCTATTTCTAGCGCTAAAATGACTG
Organism: Rana kukunoris; assembly: GCA_029574335.1. NCBI lineage: Eukaryota > Metazoa > Chordata > Amphibia > Anura > Ranidae > Rana > Rana kukunoris. The sequence goes on along the minus strand of CM056052.1, from coordinate 552,262,169 downwards.
AAAACTGCCTCCGTGTGAAAGTTTTTTTTAGAAAAAACCTAGCGCGCATAGAACACATAATGTGTGGGATGTTTACAGCCTACCTGTGGAGAACATGAACTCAAGTGTGCTGTAAATGATCTACTGAATACCTCTGTGACCATAATTTTCCCAACTCCTGCTATTCCTATGAATGAAGAACATCTGACCTTTAGGCCCGAGTCACACCTATGCATATTTTTTTTTGTGCGTTTTCAGGTTTGCAGAAACACACTACAGTCCAAGGCCGATCCTAGACGGGGTACAAGGGGTGCAGTTTACCCAGACACCACAGAGGTGGGGGCACTTAAGCGCCAGAGTGCTCCCCTACCTCCTCCTCCTCCTCTCCATGTCCAGTGGCGCTCTCTCTGCTGGTCAGCAGCACCGCCGCCGCTGCGTTTCCTAGCTGCCTAAGTCCGTCCCCCTTCATCCACCTGTCAGAGATCGGAGCAGCTGTCTCTGTTCTGACGTCGTAGGGGGCGGAGCGGGCAGGGCGGTCCGCGCCGTGCAGCATGCATTTGTTCTCCTTTGTCACTATCTTCTCCACCTGGGCGGCACGGCTGGCGGCTGCACACTTTCCTCTCCTCTCCAGTTGTTGCCCGGTTGGGGTTTGTCCTGTGGGGGGGGGGGGTATGTACTAATGGAGGGGGGGGGTGATTTGTACTAATGAGGAAGTGGTTTGTGGGGGGGGGGTGGCCTGTATTAATGGCAGGGTCTGTACTAATGGAGCGGAAGGGGGGTGGTCTGTACTAATGGAGGGGGTGGTCTGTACTAATGGAGGGGGGTGGTCTGTACTAATGGAGGGGGGTGGTCTGTACTAATGGAGGGGGGTGGTCTGTACTAATGGAGGGGGGTGGTCTGTACTAATGGAGGGGGGTGGTCTGTACTAATGGAGGGGGGTGGTCTGTACTAATGGAGGGGGGTGGTCTGTACTAATGGAGTGGAGGGGGGGTGGTCTGTACTAATGGAGCGGAGGGGGTTGGTCTGTACTAATGGGGGGGTGTCTGTAGTCAGTCCATTTGGTTTTCTATGGGTCACGTTCACATCTGTGCATTTTAGGGACAGGGACTTTTTTTCTGGTTTTTGGTTCCATAGACTTCAATGGATCAAAAAGAGCCCCTTATAGAGAAACTTTCCACCAGCTCCCAGGCCTTCTGAAGGTTTCTTACAATGCTCTGAAATGGGAAGGTGAAGGCGGAGAGCGCCATCTAATGGTTACACCATGATAGCGGCTGCTCTTTCTGTGTTACTGGAACTTTATACAGCACGGATATGAGTAGTTCTGTCTCACCCTCTTTAGAACATTCACAGTATATATCTTTAGAGGACCTTATGCAGGTAACCCCCCCCCCCCCCCCCCCCAGGAGACCCCTTTATAGAGAACGTCTCATAGAACAGTGGTTCTCAACCTCAGTCCTCAAGTACACCCAATGAGCCTTGTTTTCAGGTCCTTTCAGTGGCGGCCCATCCATTAGGGAGCGCACAAGCGCCGCCTTCCCCATCTGCGCATCCGGGCCCCTAATCTCTATTCTGGGGCGCCAGATGCTTGGATTCCAGCACTTGATTAGAGCATGAGGCTCTAATTGACTTAAAAAAAGAGTGGGCTCAGGACGCAGTCAGTTGTGTGACAACAGCGGCGAATAAATATTCAATATTCTCACACTGATCCTCCTTCTGGCCAATCAGGAAGCGGGTCCTGTCCTGAGACCCATCACCCGATTGACTGAAAGGACAGGCTATTCTATTGGGCAATTAGGAGGAGAAGGGAGGAGACGCATGGCGGAAGCCGCCGTGATGCAGAGGAGAAAGAGAAGTCCGCCCGCCACCCGTAGGAATGCTGCCTGCCCCGGAACCGCAAAGCCAACCCAGAGCACGAAGGAGTGCTGCCCACCCCAGAACGGCAAAGCCCACCCACCGCCCGTAGGAGCGCTACCCACCCCAATACGGTGAAGCCCGTCCGCGAGAGCGCTGCCCACCCCAGAACGGCGAAGCCCACCGCCCGTAGAAGCACTGCCCGCCCAGAACCGCAAAGCCCACCCATCGCCCGTAGGAGCGCTGACCACCCCAGAACGGTGAAGCCCACCCACCGCCCGTAGGAGCGCTGTCCGCACCGGAACTGCAAAGCCCACCCACCGCCCATAGGAGTGCTGCCCACCCCAATACGGCAAAGCCCGCCCAGCACCCGTAGAGGCATTGCTCGCCCCAGAACCGCAAAGCCCACCCACCGGCCGTAGGAGTGCTGTCCACCCCAGAACGGCGAAGCCCACCCACCGTCCGTAGGAGCGATGCCCACCCCGAGACGGCGAAGCCCACCCCGAGACGGCGAAGCCCACCCCGAGACGGCGAAGCCTGCCCGCCCCGGAAACTGCAAAGCCCACCCACCGCTTATAGGAGCGCTGCCCACCCCAATATGGTGAAGCTCGCCCACCGCCTGTAGAAGCGATGCCTGCCCCGGGACCGGTAACCCAACTGAGTGGGAGCGGAAGGTGCCACCAGCTGTTTTCTCTACTTTATACAGCTGCTTTAAATCAATATCAATGATATTGATAAGATCTATTTTGTCTAAGGAAAGTTCCCAAAACATGGCCCTTTGGGGGTACTTGAGGACTGGAGATAGAGAACCACTGACATAGAAGACCCCTTTATACAGAACACCCCCTGTAGAAGACCCCTAACTATAGAATAACCCTGTAGAAGACCCCTTTATACTTTATACAGAACAACTCTTGTAGAAAACCCCTTTATGCAGAACACTAATTTTTTAAAGATGCCTATGTAAAAAATACCACCTTAGAAGACCCCTTTATCCAATTTTAAGGTTAACTATAACAAATCAGAAGCAATGGGTGTTGAGACGAGTACAGCATTGCAACAGCAGCTATCTAACTTTTTTTGCATTTAGATGAACATACTCCCATATAGGGTACCTCGGGACAAAAATACCTAATAGACTAAATAGGATATTTGAACTTAACTTTGTGCCCTTGGTACGACAGATTCAATTAGACCTACAGAAATGGGACAAGGAGGTGTTTACGTGGTTTGGCAGAATCAATATCATCAAAATGAATGTAATGCCAAGATTGCTGTATTGATTACAGACCTTACCTATTAAGATCCCGGTGGGATACTTGAGAGAGTTGGGAGCAAGACTGGCAAGGTTTATATGGGCTGGAAAACCTGCCAGAATCCGTAGAGATATTTTGACCTTACCAAAAGAGAAAGGCGTTGTAGGGTTCCCGGACGCAGAGGGGTAGTATGAGGAAAGGGAAAGGCGTTGTAGGGTTCCCGGACCCAGAGGGGTAGTATGAGGAAAGGGAAAGGCGTTGTAGGGTTCCCGGACCCAGAGGGGTATTATGAGGAAAGAGAAAGGCGTTGTAGGGTTCCCGGACCCAGAGGAGTATTATGAGGAAAGAGAAAGGCGTTGTAGGGTTCCCGGACCCAGAGGGGTATTATGAGGAAAGGGAAAGGCGTTGTAGGGTTCCCGGACCCAGAGGGGTAGTATGAGGAAAGGGAAAGGCGTTGTAGGGTTCCCGGACCCATAGGGGTATTATGAGGAAAGAGAAAGGCGTTGTAGGGTTCCCGGACCCAGAGGAGTATTATGAGGAAAGGGAAAGGCGTTGTAGGGTTCCCGGACCCAGAGGGGTATTATGAGGAAAGAGAAAGGCAATGTAGGGTTCCCGGACCCAGAGGGGTATTATGAGGAAAGAGAAAGGCGTTGTAGGGTTCCCGGACCCAGAGGGGTATTATGAGGAAAGGGAAAGGCGTTGTAGGGTTCCCGGACCCAGAGGGGTATTATGAGGAAAGAGAAAGGCGTTGTAGGGTTCCCGGACCCAGAGGAGTATTATGAGGAAAGAGAAAGGCGTTGTAGGGTTCCCGGACCCAGAGGGGTATTATGAGGAAAGAGAAAGGCGTTGTAGGGTTCCCGGACCCAGAGGGGTATTATGAGGAAAGAGAAAGGCGTTGTAGGGTTCCCGGACCCAGAGGGGTATTATGAGGAAAGAGAAAGGCGGTGTAGGGTTCCCGGACCCAGAGGGGTATTATGAGGAAAGAGAAAGGAGTTGTAGGGTTCCCGGACCCAGAGGGGTATTTTGAGGAAAGAGAAAGGTGTTGTAGAGTTCCTGGACCCAGAGGGGTATTATGAGGAAAGAGAAAGGAGTTGTAGGGTTCCCGGACCCAGAGAGGTATTATGAGGAAAGAGAAAGGCATTGTAGGGTTCCCGGACCCAGAGGGGTATTATGAGGAAAGAGAAAGGCGTTGTAGGTTTCCCGGACCCAGAGGGGTATTATGAGGAAAGAGAAAGGCGTTGTAGGGTTCCCGGACCCAGAGGGTTATTATGAGGAAAGAGAAAGGCGTTGTAGGGTTCCCGGACCCAGAGGGGTATTATGAGGAAAGAGAAAGGCGTTGTAGGGTTCCCGGACCCAGAGGGGTATTATGAGGAAAGAGAAAGGCGTTGTAGGGTTCCCGGACCCAGAGGGGTATTATGAGGAAAGAGAAAGGCGTTGTAGGGTTCCCAGACCCAGAGGGGTATTATGAGGAAAGAGAAAGGCGGTGTAGGGTTCCCAGACCCAGAGGGGTATTATGAGGAAAGAGAAAGGAGTTGTAGGGTTCCCGGACCCAGAGGGGTATTATGAGGAAAGAGAAAGGCGTTGTAGGGTTCCCGGACCCAGAGGGGTATTATGAGGAAAGAGAAAGGCGTTGTAGGGTTCCCGGACCCAGAGGGGTATTATGAGGAAAGAGAAAGGCGTTGTAGGTTTCCCGGACCCAGAGGGGTATTATGAGGAAAGAGAAAGGCGTTGTAGGGTTCCCGGACCCAGAGGGGTATTATGAGGAAAGAGAAAGGCGTTGTTGGGGTTCCCGGACCCAGAGGGGTATTATGAGGAAAGAGAAAGGCGTTGTAGGGTTCCCGGACCCAGAGGGGTATTATGAGGAAAGAGAAAGGCGTTGTAGGGTTCCCAGACCCAGAGGGGTATTATGAGGAAAGAGAAAGGCGTTGTAGGGTTCCCGGACCCAGAGGGGTATTATGAGGAAAGAGAAAGGCGTTGTAGGGTTCCCGGACCCAGAGGGGTATTATGAGGAAAGAGAAAGGCGTTGTAGGGTTCCCGGACCCAGAGGGGTATTATGAGGAAAGAGAAAGGCGTTGTAGGGTTCCCGGACCCAGAGGGGTATTATGAGGAAAGAGAAAGGCGTTGTAGGGTTCCCGGACCCAGAGGGGTATTATGAGGAAAGAGAAAGGCGTTGTAGGGTTCCCGGACCCAGAGGGGTATTATGAGGAAAGAGAAAGGCGTTGTAGGGTTCCCGGACCCAGAGGGGTATTATGAGGAAAGAGAAAGGCGTTGTAGAGTTCCCGGACCCAGAGGGGTATTATGAGGAAAGAGAAAGGCGTTGTAGGGTTCCCGGACCCAGAGGGGTATTATGAGGAAAGAGAAAGGCGTTGTAGGGTTCCCGGACCCAGAGGGGTATTATGAGGAAAGAGAAAGGCGTTGTAGGTTTCCCGGACCCAGAGGGGTATTATGAGGAAAGAGAAAGGCGTTGTAGGGTTCCCGGACCCAGAGGGGTATTATGAGGAAAGAGAAAGGCGTTGTAGGGTTCCCGGACCCAGAGGGGTATTATGAGGAAAGAGAAAGGCGTTGTAGGGTTCCCGGACCCAGAGGGGTATTATGAGGAAAGAGAAAGGCGTTGTTGGGGTCCCGGACCCAGAGGGGTATTATGAGGAAAGAGAAAGGCGTTGTAGGGTTCCCGGACCCAGAGGGGTATTATGAGGAAAGAGAAAGGCGTTGTAGGGTTCCCAGACCCAGAGGGGTATTATGAGGAAAGAGAAAGGCGGTGTAGGGTTCCCGGACCCAGAGGGGTATTATGAGGAAAGAGAAAGGAGTTGTAGGGTTCCCGGACCCAGAGGGGTATTTATGAGGAAAGAGAAAGGTGTTGTAGAGTTCCTGGACCCAGAGAGGTATTATGAGGAAAGAGAAAGGCGTTGTAGGGTTCCCGGACCCAGAGGGGTATTATGAGGAAAGAGAAAGGCGTTGTAGGGTTCCCGGACCCAGAGGGTATTATGAGGAAAGAGAAAGGCGGTGTAGGGTTCCCAGACCCAGAGGGGTATTATGAGGAAAGAGAAAGGCGGTGTAGGGTTCCCAGACCCAGAGGGGTATTATGAGGAAAGAGAAAGGAGTTGTAGGGTTCCCGGACCCAGAGGGGTATTATGAGGAAAGAGAAAGGCGTTGTAGGGTTCCCGGACCCAGAGGGGTATTATGAGGAAAGAGAAAGGCGTTGTTGGGGTCCCGGACCCAGAGGGGTATTATGAGGAAAGAGAAAGGCGTTGTAGGGTTCCCGGACCCAGAGGGGTATTATGAGGAAAGAGAAAGGCGTTGTAGGGTTCCCGGACCCAGAGGGGTATTATGAGGAAAGAGAAAGGCGGTGTAGGGTTCCCGGACCCAGAGGGGTATTATGAGGAAAGAGAAAGGAGTTGTAGGGTTCCCGGACCCAGAGGGGTATTTTGAGGAAAGAGAAAGGTGTTGTAGAGTTCCTGGACCCAGAGAGGTATTATGAGGAAAGAGAAAGGCGTTGTAGGGTTCCCGGACCCAGAGGGGTATTATGAGGAAAGAGAAAGGCGTTGTAGGGTTCCCGGACCCAGAGGGGTATTATGAGGAAAGAGAAAGGCGGTGTAGGGTTCCCAGACCCAGAGGGGTATTATGAGGAAAGAGAAAGGAGTTGTAGGGTTCCCGGACCCAGAGGGGTATTATGAGGAAAGAGAAAGGCGTTGTAGGGTTCCCGGACCCAGAGGGGTATTATGAGGAAAGAGAAAGGCGTTGTAGGGTTCCCGGACCCAGAGGGGTATTATGAGGAAAGAGAAAGGCGTTGTAGGTTTCCCGGACCCAGAGGGGTATTATGAGGAAAGAGAAAGGCGTTGTAGGGTTCCCGGACCCAGAGGGGTATTATGAGGAAAGAGAAAGGCGTTGTTGGGGTCCCGGACCCAGAGGGGTATTATGAGGAAAGAGAAAGGTGTTGTAGAGTTCCTGGACCCAGAGAGGTATTATGAGGAAAGAGAAAGGCGTTGTAGGGTTCCCGGACCCAGAGGGGTATTATGAGGAAAGAGAAAGGCGTTGTAGGGTTCCCGGACCCAGAGGGGTATTATGAGGAAAGAGAAAGGCGTTGTAGGGTTCCCGGACCCAGAGGGGTATTATGAGGAAAGAGAAAGGCGTTGTAGGGTTCCCGGACCCAGAGGGGTATTATGAGGAAAGAGAAAGGCGTTGTAGGGTTCCCGGACCCAGAGGGGTATTATGAGGAAGAGAAAGGCGGTGTAGGGTTCCCAGACCCAGAGGGGTATTATGAGGAAAGAGAAAGGAGTTGTAGGGTTCCCGGACCCAGAGGGTATTATGAGGAAAGAGAAAGGCGTTGTAGGGTTCCCGACCCAGAGGGGTATTATGAGGAAAGAGAAAGGCGTTGTAGGGTTCCCGGACCCAGAGGGGTATTATGAGGAAAGAGAAAGGCGTTGTAAGGTTCCCGGACCCAGAGGGGTATTATGAGGAAAGAGAAAGGCGTTGTAGGGTTCCCGGACCCAGAGGGGTATTATGAGGAAAGAGAAAGGCGTTGTAGGGTTCCCGGACCCAGAGGGGTATTATGAGGAAAGAGAAAGGCGGTGTAGGGTTCCCGGACCCAGAGGGGTATTATGAGGAAAGAGAAAGGCGTTGTAGGGTTCCCGGACCCAGAGGGGTATTATGAGGAAAGAGAAAGGCGTTGTAGGGTTCCCGGACCCAGAGGGTATTATGAGGAAAGAGAAAGGCGTTGTAGGTTTCCCGGACCCAGAGGGGTATTATGAGGAAAGAGAAAGGCGTTGTAGGGTTCCCGGACCCAGAGGGGTATTATGAGGAAAGAGAAAGGCGTTGTTGGGGTCCCGGACCCAGAGGGGTATTATGAGGAAAGAGAAAGGTGTTGTAGAGTTCCTGGACCCAGAGAGGTATTATGAGGAAAGAGAAAGGCGTTGTAGGGTTCCCGGACCCAGAGGGGTATTATGAGGAAAGAGAAAGGCGTTGTAGGGTTCCCGGACCCAGAGGGGTATTATGAGGAAAGAGAAAGGCGTTGTAGGGTTCCCGGACCCAGAGGGGTATTATGAGGAAAGAGAAAGGCGTTGTAGGGTTCCCGGACCCAGAGGGGTATTATCAGGAAAGAGAAAGGCGTTGTAGGGTTCCCGGACCCAGAGGGGTATTATGAGGAAGAGAAAGGCGGTGTAGGGTTCCCAGACCCAGAGGGGTATTATGAGGAAAGAGAAAGGAGTTGTAGGGTTCCCGGACCCAGAGGGGTATTATGAGGAAAGAGAAAGGCGTTGTAGGGTTCCCGGACCCAGAGGGGTATTATGAGGAAAGAGAAAGGCGTTGTAGGGTTCCCGGACCCAGAGGGGTATTATGAGGAAAGAGAAAGGCATTGTAGGTTTCCCGGACCCAGAGGGGTATTATGAGGAAAGAGAAAGGCGTTGTAGGGTTCCCGGACCCAGAGGGGTATTATGAGGAAAGAGAAAGGCGTTGTTGGGGTCCCGGACCCAGAGGGTATTATGAGGAAAGAGAAAGGCGTTGTAGGGTTCCCGGACCCAGAGGGGTATTATGAGGAAAGAGAAAGGCGTTGTAGGGTTCCCGGACCCAGAGGGGTATTATGAGGAAAGAGAAAGGCGTTGTAGGGTTCCCGGACCCAGAGGGGTATTATGAGGAAAGAGAAAGGCGTTGTAGGGTTCCCGGACCCAGAGGGGTATTATGAGGAAAGAGAAAGGCGTTGTAGGGTTCCCGGACCCAGAGGGGTATTATGAGGAAAGAGAAAGGCGGTGTAGGGTTCCCGGACCCAGAGGGGTATTATGAGGAAAGAGAAAGGCGGTGTAGGGTTCCCGGACCCAGAGGGGTATTATGAGGAAAGAGAAAGGCGTTGTAGGGTTCCCGGACCCAGAGGGGTATTATGAGGAAAGAGAAAGGCGGTGTAGGGTTCCCGGACCCAGAGGGGTATTATGAGGAAAGAGAAAGGAGTTGTAGGGTTCCCGGACCCAGAGGGGTATTATGAGGAAAGAGAAAGGCGGTGTAGGGTTCCCTGGCCCAGAGGGGTATTATGAGGAAAGAGCAAGGCGTTGTAGGGTTCCCGGACCCAGAGTGGTATTATGAGGAAAAAGAAAGGCGTTTCAAGGCGGGGTCTGGGGAGGGGCCAGGGGTGGGGCTGAAAAAGGGACCAGGGACGGGATCAGGGGCGAAGCTGAAAGTGGGCCCTGTCAGGTAGCCTGTATGGGGCCCCATGATTTCTATCAGCGGCCCTGCGTACACACGATCATTTTTCGGCATTAAAAAAACGTTTTTCCAACTTCATCATTAAAACGGCCTTGCCTACACACGATCGTTTTAAAAAAATGCTCTAGCAAAGCGCGGTGACGCACAACACATACAACGGCACTATAGAGGGGAAGTTCCATGCGGATGGCGCCACCCTTGGGGCTGTTTTAGCTGATTCCGTGTTAGTAAAAGACGATTTGCGCTTTTCTGTCTGTTACAGCGTGATGAATGTGCGATCTCCATTATGAACGCTAGTTTTACCAGAACGAGCGCTCCCATCTCATAACTTGCTTCTGAGCATGCGCAGGTTTTTAACGTTGTTTTAGCCCCACACACGGCCATTTTTTTACAACCCGAAAAACGACACCGTTTTTTTTGGTGTTTTTATTAACCACTTAAGGACCGCCTACTGCACATATACGTTGGCAGAATGGCACGGCTGGGCACATCAACGTATATATACGTTGGTTTTAGTACCCAGCCGTGGGTCACGGGCGCGCACCCGCGACCCGGTCCGAAGCTCCAGGACCGGGACCGCGGGACTCGCGGACCCGATCACCGCTGCAGTGCGGCGATCCGTCCCCGGAGCTGAAGAACGGGTAGAGCCGTGTGTAAACACGGCTTCCCCGTGCTTCACTGTGGCCGCAGCATCGATCACGTCATCCCTGTTATAGGAGGACGTGTTCGATGATGTCACACCTACAGCCACACCCCCCTACAGTTGTAAACACACACAGGGAACACTCAAAGTCACAGCGCCCCCTTGTGGTTAACTCCCAAACTGCAACTGTCATTTCCACAGTAAACAATGCAATTTAAATGCATTTTTTGCTGTGAAAATGACAATTGTCCCAAAAATGTGTCAAAATTGTCCGAAGTGTCCGCCATAATGTCGCAGTCACGAAAAAAATCGCTGATCGTCGCTATTAGTAGTAAAAAAAAAAAAAATTTATAAAAATGCAATAATACTATCCCTTATCTTAAATTTTGCGAAAACCAACCGATAAACGATTATTGCGTTTTTTTTTTACGAAATATATGTAGAAGAATACGTATCGGCCTAAACTGAGGAAAAAAATTTTTTTTTATATTTTTGGGGGATATTTATTATAGCAAAAAGTAAAAAATATTGCATTTTTTTTTAAATTGTCGCTCTATTTTTGTTTATAGCGCAAAAAATAAAAAACGCACAGGTGATCAAATACCACCAAAAGAAAGCTCTAATTGTGGGGAAAAAAGGACGCCAAGTTTGTTTGGGAGCCACGTCGCATGACCGCGCAATTGTCAGTTAAAGCAACGCAGTGCCGAATCGCAAAAAGGGGCAAGGTCCTTTACCGGCATTTTGGTCCGGGTCTTAAGTGGTTAAAGGCCCCCGAGGTCCCCACCCCCCCCCCTTTTTTATATATATATATTTTTTTTTTTATTCCTTTTTTTTGTAAGGGGCCCAGAGGTCCCCAGGGCAACCCCCCTTTTTGTTTTTTGTTCATCAGCACCCAAAGCCCTCCGTCCTCAGCACCCCCCCTCTTCTCAGTTCACGCTCCACCCTTTTCTCAATTAGTGGCGGCATCCCCCCCCCCTGCTTCTCAATTCGCAGAAGCCCCCCCCCCCCCCGCCCACTTCTCAATTTGAGGCGCCCCATAATTCCTGATGGCGGCCCTGGCCCCTTTATAGAGAACATTCCACCCTCTCCCAGATTTCTGTATTGCTGATCTTTTTTCAGAACAGAAGTTGATGGAAGGTTTTCCACAATGCTCTAAATAGGAAGTTGAAGGCAAAGGGCGCCATCTAGAGGTACAACATGATAGTGACTGGAACATTATACAGCATAGAAATGACTTGTAGTTCTTTCTCACCCTTCTTAGAACATTTACAGTATATGGGCCAGATTCAGTAACAGTTACGCCGGCGTATCAGTCATACGCCGGCATAACTCAGAATCTGCGCCGGCTTATCTTGTTTTCTGTATTCAGAAAACAAGATACGCCGGGTTGCAGCTAAGATACGAGCGGCGTAATTGTATTACGCCGTCGTATCTTAACTGCAATTTTAAAATGGCCGCTGATTTACGCCGAGAATATGTAAATCGGCGAGATACGCCAATTCCCGAACGTACGCCTGCCCGACGCAGTGACATTACGCCGTTTCCGTAAGGGGTTTCCCGGCGTAAAGATAAAGCACCAAAAAGCAGGCGCATCCTATGTTAAGTATGGACGTCGTGACCGCGTCGAATTTGAATTTTTTTTTACGTAGTTTGCGTAACTCGTTCGTGAATGGGGATTGACGTCATTGACGTTCACTTCGAAAACACCGTCATATTTCGGAGCATGCGCACTGGGATACATTGACGGCTGGCGCATGCGCAGTACGTTCGGCGCCTATTTTAAATACTACACGCCCCCTTCCCGCCGAATTTGAATTATGCCTGCCCATTTAACGCTACGCCGCCGCAACTTTGGGAGCAAGTGCTTTGGGAATACAGCACTTGCGCGTAAAGTTGTGGCGGCGTAGCGTAAATGAGAAACTTTACGCCGGCAAAAAAAGAACCGCTCGCCATCTTGAAGATTTTATACTGGACCCCTCCCCCCGAAGACCCTTTTAAGGAGAACTATGTATATATATAAAAAAAAAAACCTTTGAAGACCCCTTTATACAGAAAATCCCCCTGCAGAAGACCTCTTTACACAAAACACTCTTCTTTAATGATCCCTTTATAACAAAATACCCACTTAGAGGACCCCTTTATACAGAACACTCACTAGGAATACCCCCTTATATAGATAACTACTTAAAAGACCCCTTAATACAGAACACCCCTCTTAGAAGCGCTCTTTATGCAGGGCACCTCCTTAGAAGACCCCTTCATAAAGAATTCTAGAGAATACCTCCCCTTATAAATCCTCTATTATACAGACCACCCCCCTTGAAAGACCCTTTATATAGAACACCCCCACTTAGAAAGCCTTTAAATAAAGAGCAGCCCAACCATGACATCACCCCCATACCTCCCAACCGTCCCGGATTTCGCGGGATCGTCCCGCGCTTCGCGATAAATCCCGCAGTCCCACGATCACGGCAAAAGTCCAGCGGATCAGCGGACCCCCCCCCCCCCGCTCAACAACTTTGATCTGCGGAACCCCCATTCCCCCCCTCCCCGCTCAACAACTTCGTTGGGAGGTATGCTCATTTGTCCCTCATTCTGAAGTTGAAAAGTTGAAAAGAAGACCCCCCCCCCCCCCAGAAGACCCTTTAACACACCCCCACCTCAGAAGACTTCTCTATGTAGAACACACATCTTAGAAAAACTCTTTTTACATGTAGCGCTCACCCCGCTGGATAGATTTGGGTCGGCCTGTTACCTCTGTGAGCATCTGGAGGTATAATGATGATGATGATGATGAGAGTAGCAATTATGGAATGTCCAAACAGCAGGTGTCTTTTCTTGTGCTTTATTTCACCCAACACGGTAAAACAATAACCTGAGGTAGGTAGGAGAAAGATGGGTGAAGAGGAGGAGAACAGCAGATTCAGGCTGCAATCCTGCTTCCAGTGGCACTTTTACTTCGTCGCCACTCCAGCCGGAATGGGTACAGCGCACCTGGACAGGCCTCTCACACCGACCTGGCAGCCAGAGTATCGCTCGGAAACTTGAGGATAAATTAGTCTCTGCCACCAGGGCCGGCCATTGGGGTGTGCGAGCTGTGCGGCCGCACAGGGCGCCATGGGCAACAGGGGCGCCGTGCGGCCATTACAGCTTGCAGATTGTGAGTGGTAGCAGAGCCGGCAATACCACTAGGCGGATTAAGAAGGCAGCCGGCTAGGACTCAACTGCCACCTCAGTGTTGCTCCCCAGGCTCCTGGAAGTGGATAGAGGGGCCCCGGACAGCCTCTTTATGTATGTTTAGGTGACAAGGGGGTGAGGGGTAAAGATGCGGGGGGTGCCACAGGATTAGCTTGCACAGGGCTCCTGAACACCTAAGGCCGGCCCTGTCTGCCACAGATTTGGTAGAAATGAAGATCAGAGACGGAACCTCTGCCACAGGCCCTTCTCTAGGATGTAGATCGTGAGGTAAATCCTCCTTAGTACATTTAGTGCCTGAATCTCCCTCAGGTAGTCTTCCCAACTGGTCGCCGACTGACAGGTTGCTGACATCCAACCCCTGAAGCCCCGTACACACGGCCGAGGTTCTCGGCAGAAACCAGCGAGAACCTCGCTGGGATCCTCATTCTGCCGAGAACCTCGGCCGTGTGTACACTCTCGGCGAGCATCCCGTCGGGAAAGACGTCGAGCCGAAATAGAGAGCAGGTTCTCTATTTGCTCGACGGCCCGTCGGGATGAATGGCTCGTCGCCCTTTCCGACGGGCTGGTCGCCGAATCTGACGGCCGGGCGAGAACCTCGACGGGCGGAACGATGTGTCCTGCCCGTCGAGGTTCTCTGCCGTGTGTACGCGGCCTCAGTGTTAGGTCACCTCGATCCCCGATGGATTGTCGAGGACCTGTTGGATTGCCTGCCTCCAGGCTCTCCTCAGACTGACTCCCCACCGAACAGCACAACTCGCTTGGGATCTCCTCTCAGCATGTGGGGACCCAGTAGATAACCGGGGCCCAGACATAGCTTCAGTTTCTCCGGGCCAACATGGTCCCAGAACCAAGAACACCGCGTAGCACGTGCACCCCGGCCTGGTAGGCCATATCGCCGGGGCCCGTGATGTGCGCACACCCTGATGGTGGGTGCCGCACCCGGAACCAGAAGAAGAACCCCGCCAAAAGGCGTCTGCTCTAGAAATAACCTCCCCCAGCATGCCCTGCGAGGAAAAAAAAAACTCTGATTGGCTACCGGAAAAAAAGCACCTCCGCCTGGACCCCTCTGGTGCCACCTGTCACCCAGAGGTGGAACAGCACCTCTGGAACACAGAATGAAACCACAGCGCAGCCCAGCCTGGCAAAGACCCAATTTAGACAAATCAACCGGATGAGAGCCAAATAACTCTCTCATCCCCCTTAAATGTAGTACTGAAAGTACACAGGCGCTACATACAGAATACTCCACTTACAAGACCCCTTTTTGAAGAACACTAGGGGGTAGATTCAGGTACAGCGGCGTATATTTGTGCGGGCGTAGCGTATCTTCTTTACGCTACGCCGCCGCAACTTAGAGAGGCAAGTGCCGTATTCACAAAGCACTTGCTCCCTAAGTTGCGGCGGCGTAGCGTAAATGGGTCGGCGTAAGCCCGGGTAATTCAAAGTAGGAAGGAGGTGGGCGTCATGTCTTTAAATTAAGCGTGACCCCATACTAATGAATGGCCGCTCGAACTGGGCATGCGCCCGCATGCTCAGAATCACGTCAAAAAAACTCCCTAAGTGTCGTCGGCGCGCGCAATGCCTATGGCATGTGAACGTAACCTACGCCCAGCCCTATTCACGTACTACGTAAACTGCGTAAAATTTGATGGCGTCGCTCTCTGGCCCATACCTTTGCATTAGCTGCGCTACATATAGCAGGGGTAACTTAACGCCGGACGTAAGCCTTACGCAAATTGCGTATATTAATGCGCCGGGCGCATCTACGTTCGTGAATCGGCGTAACTTACTCATTTGCATATTTTTAATGGGAACGTCGAATGCGTCCAGCGTAACTATGCGCCCACCATACGCCGGCATAGGCAAGTTACGTCAGACGGCTGAAGCCAGGTTTTTCGGCGTATCTCGCTTTGTGAATCGGCGCAAAGATGCGACGGCGCACATTTGTACTTACAACGGCGTATCTTTTGATACGCCGGCCTAAAGTCTTTCTGAATACGGCCCTCGGTTTAAAATATCTCTTTACACCTTCCTGTCATAGAGAACCCTTCTTTAGACAGTCCTTTAGAGGACATTTTTTTACAGAATATATCCACTTAGAGGACCCCTGTATGCAAAACACCCCCTTATAGGACCCTTTATACAGACTATTCCCTTAGAGGATCCCTTTTATTCAGAACACCCCCTTAGATGACCCTTAACGCCGATACACCCTTAAAGGATCACTTTTATACAGAATACCCCCTTGGATGACCCTTTGTACAGAATACCCCCTTAGAGGACCCTTTTATACAGAACACCCCCTTAGAGGACCCTTTCATACAGAACACCCCCTTAGAGGACCCTTTTATACAGAATATCCCCTTATAGGACCCTTTGTACAGAATACCCCCTTAGAGGACCCTTTTATACAGAACACCCCCTTAGAGGACCCTTTTATACAGAATATCCCCTTATAGGACCCTTTGTACAGAATACCCCCTTAGAGGACCCTTTTATACAGAACACCCCCTTAGAGGACCCTTTTATACAGAACACCCCCTTAGAGGACCCTTTTATACAAAACACCCCCTTAAAGGACCCATTTATACAAAACACCACCTTAGAGGACCCTTTTATACAAAACACCCCCTTAGAGGACCCTTTTATACAAAACACCCCCTTAGAGGACCCTTTTATACAGAACACCCCCTTAGAGGACCCTTTTATACAGAACACCCCCTTAGAGGACCCTTTTATACAAAACACCCCCTTAGAGGACCCTTTTATACAGAATATCCCCTTATAGGACCCTTTGTACAGAATACCCCCTTAGAGGACCCTTTGTACAGAATACCCCCTTAGAGGACCCTTTTATACAGAACACCCCCTTAGAGGACCCTTTTATACAGAATATCCCCTTATAGGACCCTTTGTACAGAATACCCCCTTAGAGGACCCTTTTATACAGAACACCCCCTTAGAGGACCCTTTTATACAGAACACCCCCTTAGAGGACCCTTTTATACAAAACACCCCCTTAAAGGACCCATTTATACAAAACACCACCTTAGAGGACCCTTTTATACAAAACACCCCCTTAGAGGACCCTTTTATACAAAACACCCCCTTAGAGGACCTATTTATACAAAACACCCCCTTAGAGGACCCTTTTATACAGAATATCCCCTTAGAGGACCATTTGTACAGAATACCCCCTTAGAGGACCCTTTTATACAGAACACCCCCTTAGAGAACCCCTTTGTACAGAATACCCCCTTAGAGGACCCTTTTATACAAAACACCCCCTTAGAGGACCCTTTTATACAAAACACCCCCTTAGAGGACCCTTTTATGCAAAATACCCCCTTAGAGGACCCATTTATACAAAACACCCCCTTAGAGGACCCTTTCATACAAAATACCCCCTTAGAGGACCCATTTATACAAAACACCCCCTTAGAGGACCCTTTTATACAGAACACCCCCTTAGAGGACCCATTTATACAGAACACCCCCTTAGAGGACCCTTTTATACCGAACACCCCCTTAGAGGACCCTTTTATACAGAATACCCCCTTAGAGGACCCTGTGTGAAAGGGCATCAGTTTTGTTTAGGTACAGCATCGCACGACCGTGCAATTTTCAGTTAAAGCGACGCGGAAGTGGTTAATTTTTTTTATTTACCATCACATGGACACCATGGAGGAGGGGGTCAGACTGCCAGCTCTGAAAGTGAACAGTGGCTATGAAGCTGCCGCCTCACTTTGAAGCTGAGAGCCAGCTCTACAAAACACACTGCTGACTGCTACTACATTAAACCAGGGCCGTCTTAATATCATCATGGGCCCCTGGGCAAAGTAAAGGTCATAGGGCCCCTACAATGAAGATGCCGTATCCCTCCGGGTATTCCAAGCATTTTGTTGCATACCAGTGCTGGGACTCACCAAGACACCAACCACAATGCTACTTCTGCAGGTGGGCTCTTAGTGCTGACGGCTCAGCAGCTACCACTCCAGCTCCTACCCCGCAGCCTTCGATTTCCAAGCATTCAAGCTGCATGGGGCGGGGTGAGAGCATCACTGGCGCTCCGATCTCGCCCCTCCCGGCTGGCTGTGAAATAATAGGTATTGTTCTGCACCGCTGCCAGCCTGCCTCCCCTGTGTATCCATCACTCAGTGCCATCATGGGGGGCCCCCCCCAATTTCGAGAAAGCGTGGGCTCAAGGACCAGCTGCTTTGGAGAAAGTGCGGGGGGGGCCATGCAGCTGGGGCCCCTGCCCAGGTGTGCCCTCATTAAAGACAGCCCTGCATTTAACGGTTCCGATTGGATGTACATAGAGCCAAATTAATTGTCCCAGCTGTACACAAGTACAGTAATGGCTCCAGTCATCAAAGATCTGAAGACAAGGCTCTGCCTGTATGGATTTGCCATCGTAGGCTGTGCTAAAGGCATTGGAATGATGACACACTGGGTGCAAGTTTTAGCTGGAAGTTACGGAATGTTTGGCAGAGCAACACGGGTGCCATTTCTAGAGAAAAAAATCCATAGAGCACATGGGCCCAGAGTGGGGGTGTACCTGGGAGGTACTGTACGGAGTGTTTAACACTTCTCAACATGCCGTTTTTCTGCCTAGTTTATCTCCTAGAAAGGAGAATACCCCAAGGTCAAGATGCTGCTTTGTCCATCCATGAACAGAAGAGAAAAATTAGCAACCTCTGCTTTCAGAGAAGCCTACCATCTCACAAACCATTTATCCCCACAGCTTTTGTTCCACTTGACCCTCCCTTCTAGATTGTAAGCTCTAATGGGAAGGTAATCAGCTCTGACCCCTCCTGTATTGAATTGTATCTGCCGTTTGCTCCCATGTTGTAAAGCTCTGCTCAAACTGTTGGTGCTGTATCGTGCGGCAGGGTGACCATTGCATGAAACATACCTGTACACCGTTTCATGCGATAGTGGATAGATGCATGTGTCCCCGGCGGACCCCTGACAATTACTTCAGAGAGGCAGAACAGGGATCTGCCTACGTAAACAAGGCAGAACCCGATCCCTGTCCAGACAGGGGAGAAAAAAAATGGAGATATGCAGCTTTTTGGAATGAGAACAGTGATTTGTGTCCTTCCCTGTCAATACTTTCCACACAGTAAGAAAGCACAACAGGACCCTTTAATTGCCCCTGCCAGTCATTTATATACTGAAGGGGCAATTTTTTTTAGCACTTATTTTTAAAAAGTGTCGCTTGGAGGTTAGATTTGTCTGCCGCAATAACGTCCATAAATTTATCCCGTAGTTTGTAGACGCTACAATTGTTGTGCAAACTAATCAATATACTGTGTCATCGATACCAAAAATATGTAGCATATATTGGCCTAAATTGAAGCGTTTACTTTTTGGATATTATAGCAGGAAGTTACTAGTTTTCAAAAATAGACACCCTTTGTTTATAGCGCAAACAAAAAAAAAAGTTTGGGTACAGCTTTGCACCACCGCAGAGTTGTCAGTTAAACAGTGCTGTATTGCAAAATATTACCTGGTCATTAAGGGGGGTAAATCCTTCTGGGGCTGGAGTAGTTAAGCAATTTTACAGACAAAGCAGAGGACACTGTAAAAAGGACTTTATTTTGCATAACTTATTTTATGTTTTTCGAGCAAATGAAAATACAAAATAAAGTTTGGTGAACACAATCTGACGTGACTGCAAAAACATGAGCATTCTGGGACTTCCTGAGGGCACTGTGGGGGCAGCGAAGGACCAGGCACCAGCAATGGAATGGAGGTGGAAAGCACTACAAATATACACAATGGACAGTCCTTATACCAGGACTTTACATACTGGCCGGGGAGGAACATTCCAGCAGCTTATGAATCCAGTCATGTGGGAATGTACGCTGTGCCAGGCAGAGGAGCCGCACATCCGGCAACAAATTCAGGGGGTGTACAGAGGGAGCAAAGGGTTAAATTACAGCCCCCCAACCCACAGGGGGCATACTGCAGTGCAAATTGACCAGGGGGCAGAGAGAAAGTTAGCAGCCACTGTCCCTTTACACCCCCAGTAATGGGCATCATTTTCAGTCCAGAGTCCGAGTAGTAAGCTCCCTGGGAACAACTTACAGATAGAGGGGGTTGGGGGGAGGGGAGGGTAAAGAGGGGGCAAATCGCATTAATCCACTTCTTCCATGCGAGATGCATCTTCCTCTCCTTCCAGAGGTGGGATCTCGTCTGGGACAGCTGCAGTAGTTTCCTCAATTGCGGGTTCATCTTCGTCGATACCTGGAAGAGTACAGCAGTGACGACGAGTCAAATACATGGATATCAATTTACAAGTCACCCACCATTCATCTACACAAGTTCTCTGGCCAATAAACTAACACGACTTGAAACGTGAGGTCCAATCGCAGCGAGAAAAAAAAAAATCTCCAAAGTTCTTACATGCCCAGACAATTAGGCAAGTTAAAATTAGGCAACGTCTTCATTTTAAAGAGGAAATGCAGTCTGCAACATCTTTGCTGTTCTGAAGCTCCCAACCACGTTGCATATTTTCTTATGCATACAGTGGGACCTCAGATTACATGCATAATCCGTTCCAGGAGAATACTCATAATCCAAAGTACTTGCATATCAAAGAGAGTTTCCCCATTGGAGTCAATGGAAACCAATATAATTTGTTTTGACTCGACTTTAATGGCATGCATTACCGCAAGTGGCCAGAGGTGGGGCACCAGCGCTTTGGAAACACATTGCAAGTCTGGAGGCTGACCTTGGGAAGGGAGAATTTTCTAACTAGTCCAGCGCCACCCCAGGCCAAAAGCGGTACTGCACTGCTTCGGCTTGAATCCCGTTTGCTTTGCGAGACTCAGGATTTTTTTTAAATGCACTCGTATTACGAAACGCTCGTTAATTGCATTACTCGCAATCCGGGTTCCACTGTACTTGCCAAATCTGCTGCAGAAATATCCCTCACCGAATCTGGCTGCATCAATTTTAACTGTGGGCAGCTGAAGCCGCTGCCTGTTCACTTCCTGTATTTACACCTCCAGCGCCAATTGGCCCTCTGACTTGTTTTTAATGGGGGGGGGTTGGGGGTTCGGAAGAGAGGCATAACTCTGCGCTGGATAGAAGTTTTCTACCATTAACCTCGGCAAACTAAAACCAATCTCTTTAAGCAGGGGTCTCAACTGGTGGCCCTCCAGCTGTGGCAAAACTACAAGTCCCATCATGCCTCTGCCTAGGAGAGTCATACTTTTAACTGTCAGCTTTGCAATGCTTCATAGGACTTGTAGTTTCGCAACTGCTGGAGGGCTGCCAGTTTGAGACCCCTGCTCTAAAGGATTCTGCTGGCATGTGTTCAATTGGTCCTGCCTGATCACATGGTTGGAAGCCAGACTGGTTTCTGATTAGCAGGGACTGGAGCTGTCCAAATAAAAGTCAGATTTGGCAGGCAAAATCCTCAAGGTGGTCAGCTGATTCCACAAAGACAAAGAAATCCCCAGACCACATGGGCCCAGAGGAGCCATGTCATTCTCCTTTGCTAGGCAGAAAAAAAAAAAAAAAAAAAAAAAAAAGGATGCAGAAGGGGGGGGGGGGTGTACCTGGGGGATCCACCCCGAGAGGTACTGCCGTTTTTCTGTCTAGTCAATCTCCTAGAAGGAGAATACCCTAAGGTCAAGATGCTGCTTTGTCCATCCATGGGGGAACATGTACAGGTTGCTGGAAGACTGTCAATTGGCTTTTGTCAAATGCTGCTTGGAGGAAGTGGCAGGGCCAAGCTGTGCCTATGGACACATGTGCCCCCATAGCAAGCAGCTTGCTATGGGGGCACACAAGTATCAGCAAGGGACCCCCAATGTCAAATAGTCACATTGACTTACCCAAGCCTAGTTTGATCATTCTGTAGATTCTGTTGGAATGTGTCTGGGGGTCGTCCAGGGAGAAGCCAGAGGAGAGAAGTGCAGTTTCGAAAAGCAGCACCACCAGATCCTTCACAGCCTTGTCGTTCTTGTCGGCCTCTGCTTTCTGTCTCAGGGTCTCCACGATGGGGTGCTCGGGGTTGATCTCCAGGTGTTTCTTGGCCATCATGTAGCCCATGGTGGAATTATCCCGAAGAGCCTGGGCCTTCATGATACGCTCCATGTTTGCTGTCCAGCCATATGTGCTGGTGACAATGCAGCAAGGAGAGGACACAAGGCGGTTGGAAACCGTTACCTTTGAGAAAAAAGATTAAATGGGTGTTAATAGGAAAGGAAGAGGCAGCTGAACACTACAATCTGCCATCTAAACCTGAAGTTACCCCATATAGATCACCGGCCTCCAGCTCACCTTTTCTACTTTTTTGTCCAAGATTTCTTTCATCAGTTTGCACAGACCCTCAAACTTGGTCTTGTTCTCCTCCATCTTTTTCTTCTCATCATCGTCTTCAGGAAGCTCCAGGCCCTCCTTGGTTACAGACACCAGGGTCTTTCCATCAAACTCCTTTAGCTGCTGGACACAGTACTCATCGATTGGTTCTGTCATGTACACCACCTCAAAGCCGCGTTTCCTCACTCGCTCCACGAAGGCGGAGTTGGCAACTTGTTCCTTGCTCTCCCCTGCAGGATACAATGCAGGAGTCAGTTTTCAAATGCCCCATATTTCCCTTACTACCCCCATCCTTCCTCTTGTCACCACTAACCTATCCTCAACTTTCCCAACCCCTTAAGCCGATGTCCCCCTCCAACCGCCATTTCTGCCAATATCCTCCCAAGCGTTCCATAATCTTACCACTCCCCTAGGCCAATATCCCTCAACCTCTTGCTGCTCCATCATCTCCCAATCCTTCATTACCACCCCCCTAAACTCATATCCCTTCAACCTCTTAGTACCCCCATGCTCATTACCTCTACCACCATCTTACTCTCATCCCCCTAAATCTTTCCTTAATCACCATCTACTCTCCCCATCCAATCATATCCACCACCTCCTTAAGTCTACATCGCCCTAGGCTCATATACCCCCAGCCTCTAACCCACCTTTACCATCCCCTAGGCTCATTTCCCCCCCAGCTTCCCCCCGTCAACACCCCTAGGCTCATACCCTCAAAGCTCCATCCTCAGCTGCCCTGAAAACTTTACCCTCCATCTTTTTACCCTCAAGCTCTTGCCACACCATCCTCATTATCTACACCCAATCCTTCCGCATCACCATCTTATCCTTGTATCCCTCCCCCCCAAACTTTACCCCATCACCATCTACTCCTCACATATACCCACATTCTACATCACCGCTCTATCCCCTAATCTTTCCTCTATCACCGCCATCCAGTAGAAGACTCACCAGTGATGTAGTAGATGCTCTTCTGAGTCTCCTTCATGCGAGAGACGTATTCTGAAAGTGCAGCCATCTCATCTCCGGTCTGAGAGGTGTGATACCTCAGGAGTTCAGACAGCTTCTTCCTGTTTGTAGAGTCTTCATGGATTCCAAGCTAAAAACAAAAACCCGAACAGTTAGACAAAAAAGAAGAAATCCTGCCCTCCAAGACAAATAAAGGTTTTATTAGATAAACACAAGCCACCATGAGGTCAGTGTACAGATTTAGCCTATGAAGTTTGTCCAAGCTCAAGATTAATTTTTAATATTGAAGCCAAGGGAGCGGCAAGAGCCAAATCCACACACCCCATTTTACTTGTAATCCCTTCTATGCGGAGCTTTCACATTTAGCACGCTCTAGTTTGATTTCACTGCCCACGGGGGGGTCATTTAATAAGAGGAAGCCGTACTACCATTTACTAATAAGTAATTGTTTCCCCCCCCCCCCCCCCCAATAACCCCCCTGGTGAGTTGGCACACCAGGGTTATAGCAATCCATTTATGTTTTTTAAAGCACAAACCCCCTTAAGCTCACCTTCAGGTTCTTTGAGAAAGCTTCATAGAACTTCTTGTAGTTCTCCTTGTCATCTGCCAGCTCAGAGAAGAGCTCCATGCATTTCTTCACAATGTTCTTACGAATGACCTTCAGGATTTTACTTTGTTGCAGCATCTCTCGGGAGATGTTTAGAGGAAGGTCCTCGGAGTCCACAACACCACGGACAAAGTCTGATGGAGAAAAATTAGTTGGTTAGGTTGTCCTCTCCAGGACATAATGAAAGCATTACGGGCTTCAGGGTTTTATATTATGGCAAAATAGTGGGCAAGTATACCCAAATGCCAGTAAATTTTGAGTGTCCTGCCAGTAAATTTCAATCTGGTAGGTTGGCAACACTGAGACACAAGTCAAAACCTATTTCAATGGTCCAACTCAAGTCGCAGGAACACATACTACTTTAACTTGTAGTCCCATGGTTCTCAGTCACATGACAGTGCATTGAAATGTTGCACTGTAAATTACGACTTTGGGGGGGGGTCCGCAATAGAGGAAACCTAGCCCAACTGTGCAATCTGCTGATCAGTTGCCACTTCAACCTTTTTTCGCACTTTTCCTTTAGCGTTTTGCAGAAGCACACTAGTCCATTTAACATGGTTTCCTACGGAACTAGTTCACAACAGTTTTGAGGTGTATTTTTTGAAAGGGCGACTACCCTGCAGGACTTTGCATGCAATTGACCTGCACCAAAAAAGGCAAACGTTGCATTTTTTTGCCAACAGGAAAATATGACAGTCCTGTCCACGTAGTGTGACTTTGCAACTTTATGGCACTCAAGTAGAATTTAAGTCACATCAAATTAGTGCAGGAACTCGTGTCCAATGTTATTGGTTAGAGCCCCAACAAATACCACCAACATGTGACTTTGGACAAAGATAATGTACTTTGATGCTACTCAAGTGCCAGAGTGTAAAGTTGCAAAGTCACGCTACATGAACAGACCAGTCATACATACCTATTGGCAAAAAAATAAAAAAAATAGTGCAAAACTTGCATTTTGGTGCAGGTAAAAAGCCAAGTCCTGCAGGAAAAAAACCAACACATGCACAAAATGCAGGTTGCATAAAAAAGTAAAATAAAACGCACTAGTAAAATGCATAAACTGCAACCTGCATAGTGTGAGCCTAGCCTTAGATAAGGGTTCTATTGTGGGGGGGGGGCTTGGGGGTGGCAGGCTTCAGAGAGCAGAGCATTATTTGTTTTAAGAGCAGAGGACCTGCCAAGGCAAAGACTGAACACTTACTCAGGTACTCTGGGATCAGCTCGTCACAACTGTCCATGATGAACACTCTGCGCACGTACAGCTTGATGTTGTTCTTTTTCTTCTTGTTCTCGAACAGGTCAAAGGGAGCGCGGCGAGGGATGAAGAGAAGAGCGCGGAATTCCAACTGACCCTCCACAGAAAAGTGCTGGAGAAAGAATTGGAAGTGCAAGTTGAGTATTAAGGTGCACACTTGGGATGTATGAATTTGCACCCACATATTTGAAGCATGGGTACATTAACTCTTGCCATAGAGGTCACACCCCTTACCTTAACAGCCAGATGGTCCTCCCAGTCGTTGGTCAGACTCTTGTAGAATTCTCCATACTCTTCCTGGCTGATGTCATCGGGATTGCGAGTCCAGATTGGTTTGGTCTTGTTCAGTTCCTCCTGGTCGATGTATTTCTCCTTGATCTTCTTGGTCTTTTTCTTTTTGTCCTTTGCCTCCTCTTCCTCATCGGAGCCCACATCTTCTATCTTGGGTTTGTCTTCACCAGCTTCTTCATCTTTTTTCTCCTCTTCCTTCTCTTCCTCTGCTTCAGCCTCATCGTCACTTATCTCCTTGTCTCTTTCCTTCTCCAGCTGTTTGGAAGAACAGAAACCATCAGTATAGAATTACTCTGAATCTCCTACTACTTCCCCATCCCATATTTGAGGTCATTGTTTCAGATATCAACGATGATTTTTTTCCAGCCAAGGAAATTCTTCCCATTAGTAAATCGCCCCAATGGCGGATTAGTCAAAGACAAATATAATGTGCGATCTTCCAGTGCTTAGGCAAAAACCACACTTTGCAAAGAATACCCAATCGCATGCAAGGAAAAAAATTCTTGCATATGACTGGATGATGGAAGGAGCTCCCTTGCTTACCAAGCATTAGAGCAACTGCATAGGCTACTTAATCTACTAGCTGTAAATAAGCATTAGCAGGTGTTCAAGACTCAGTTATTTCAAAGGTTCCTCCATGTTATAGACTTGGAAATACTGTTTCTATAATTATGAACGTGGCCCATTACTACATTTATAAAATCTGTAGTACATTGTGTGTAATCTATACTGCCTGAGTAACCCCCCCCCCCCCCACATTTCAGAAGGGGACACTTACATAGAGTGTGATGGGATAGCCGATGAATTGAGAGTGTTTCTTCACCACCTCCTTTACTCTCTTCTCCTCCAGATACTCCAACTGGTCCTCCTTCATGTGCAGGATGACTTTGGTGCCGCGGCCAATGGGTTCACCTGGGACAGGAAAGAAGCAGGTTATTGACAAGCTTAGCTCCCAATAGGCCAAGGTACAAGATGAAAGAGCATGTGGGGGGGTGCCGAGGCCAACATGCTATTGCAAAACTAGATACAAGTTTCCAATAGACAGACGTTCAGCACCACCATTTAACATCCCGCCACTACTATCCGGTAAACAGCCTGGACCAGAGAATCACATTTTCATTCTGGTATATAGCGGTGGGGGGGCGGAGCTCTTCTCAGAGGTAGGATGTCTCCATTGATTGTCAGAGAAGAGACATGAAAACTCATCATTGAGAGCAGTCAAGTACAGATACCAGGGAAGAACCAGGACTACCAACTGTGGCACAGGTCATTTAACTGCTACACCCCCTCCCCCACCACACATAGTTCAACATAGCATACAGCTCAGACCCCCCCAGAGATAGGGGGAACCCCCAGTGACCACCACCAGACTGGGTTTTTCCAGGCAACGTCTCCCCCCCCCAACAGCTGCGATCGTGGGCTTTGTTTTACATCCATGGCCCAGACGCGACATCCCAACGTTGTGCCTGGGTCTCCAAAGGAGATGACGACCATCTCGTCCAGTGATGGTGAACCTCGGCACCCCAGATGTTTTGGAACTACATTTCCCATGATGCTCATGTACTCTGCAGTATAGATGAGCATCATCACTGATCTAGTCACTGGAAATCTCTATGGTCACCACCCTGTGGCGTTTGATTCTTTCATTGGTTCCCAGATTGTACAGGAGAGCCCAGAGAAGCACCAAATGGTCAATAACCAATTATAGGTATTGGAATTCCCTTTTACATTTGTCAGTCAACGTAATGAATATCCATTTATTTAGTTATGATTTA
Organism: Rana kukunoris; assembly: GCA_029574335.1. Lineage (NCBI taxonomy): Eukaryota > Metazoa > Chordata > Amphibia > Anura > Ranidae > Rana > Rana kukunoris. Next base: position 552,235,813 of record CM056052.1, on the reverse strand, counting down.
GTCGTAATTAAACAAACGCAACAAAAAGATTGTTCATTAATTTGTCACTCATTTAAATGCAGCATTTGTTATTTTGGATCATTCATAACTTTGAATTTATATTTGTTACATTCACCAAGTTATGAATTATCCAAAACAAAATGCTGCATTTAAATGAATGGAACAAATACAATTATTAATTTGTTACGTGCTATGTGTTTAGACGCAGCATTCTTCATTTTGGCCAATTTGTAACTTTATAACTATTCGTTATGTTGACTAGTGGCCAAATTTGAAAGGAAATTCCTATAATATTTAAATTAGCAATTTCAGATTTTTGAAAATCCCACCGAGGGAGCAAGAGACCCCGCTGAGGGATATGCAATTAGCAGACCTCGAGCTGTTGCAAAACTACAAGTCCCATCATGCCGCAGTCTTTAGGTGTCATGCCGGTGGCCATCAGTCTTGCTATGCCTCATGGGACTTTTAGTTCTGCAACAGCTGGGACGCTAATTGCATATCCCTGTTCTACAGATTATAAAAACTTCACCCATATACTTTGAAGTCAGCGTGCGCCAGTGGCAAAGCTACTTACCAGTGTCGACCTTAACTGTGAAGGATCCGCCGGCAGAGGATTCCCAGGCGTACTGCTCATCGTCATTGTGTTTAGTGATCACCACAACCTTCTCTGCCACCAGGTACGCAGAGTAGAAGCCAACACCGAACTGGCCAATCATGGAGATGTCTGCTCCAGCCTACAGAAAGGATCAAGATGTGATTAGTGTGGAGACAACACTCAGGGACAATCATATGTCGGCCAAAGTTACTTTTATTACCTGCAGGGCCTCCATAAAGGCCTTAGTGCCAGACTTGGCGATGGTTCCCAGGTTGTTGATGAGGTCGGCCTTTGTCATTCCAATGCCTGTATCCACCAAGGTCAGGGTACGCTCACAACGGTTGGGTGTGATGTCGATTTTGAGCTCCTTTCCGCTGTCCAGCTTGGAGGGGTCTGTAAGGCTCTCATAGCGGATCTTGTCCAGGGCCTGAAAAAAAAAAAAAAAAACCCAATGGTCATTATTAACAAGTGGGCCACCCAACAGTGGTTAATTCCCCACCCAACACAGCGAGATGAAGACTTACATCAGAGGCATTGGAGATCAGCTCTCGCAGGAAGATTTCTTTGTTGGAGTAGAAGGTGTTGATGATCAAGGACATAAGCTGAGCAATCTCAGCCTGGAATGCGAAGGTCTCCACATCATCCTCGCCTTGATGGACTTCTTCTGGCATCTGAGGAAACAAACGATTGGATTATCACACTGGAAACGAGTCACTAACTCAGAAGGTAACCAGACCAAGCAGACTATTTTTAGAAGTTAGGATGGAAACATTTTCCACATTCCACCAACAGCCAATCTGATCCTGTACTAGAATCTGGAGTCCGACTGATTCCTAGTCTTCTGTATCGGTTGATGGCCCACAGAAGAGACAGATGGTGGCAAGACTGTTTTGGGTACTAAACTACAAAAGTCTGTGGCATTGAGACAGACTTGTTTTTGGGATGGAAGCCTAGAGATGTCACCACCAAGGACTTGAAGGTCAAGTTCTGGATCTGCAGTCGGCATCCTTCTATCCCTACTAGGAGGATCAGATCAGTCCAGAGAGGAGAGCTACCTGGCCATCATGGTGGTCACCTCACCGACTCAGGACTTCAGAAGTCCTTCAACACCCTCTTGCAACTTTGCCAATTAGAGGCAGTGTATGGGCACAGCAGGCAGTTGGACTTTTCTATGGCAGGCCAGAAACATCTCCAATTACTTTGCTGAGTCACTGAGGAACATGGCCGCCACAAAACCTGCATCTTCAAGATGTAGTCCGCAACAGCCACTCCTCCCCGTTTCCATGCCAACAAGTCCCCTTTCAGTGAAGGGATTGTACAGGTCGCTGCAGGAGACAGGTGTAAGCCGTGTCTGGATGGTCATTGTTCTGATACCGGGCCATCTGCTCTGCACAGCTGCCATTGTTCAGGGATCTGTCTAAGAGCTGCAGAGGGGGGGGGGGGGGGGGGGGTGTAAGACAAGAGGATGCAACCGCAATGATGGACAGTGCAGGGTCACTGTAGAACGGGGGCAGGGAGGATACAGCAAGGGCAAACAGGAGGGGGAGGGGGGCAGTGATGAGATTGCCGGGTACCTCACATACAACATTCATATAGTATAGAGCTCTGCAGCAGAATACTGTACCAAGCCTTAGGACACCTGCGTGCATCTCACCCACAGCATCCCTCTGCTCACCCAACCCTGAGCATCTTACCCATGGCATCCCTCTGCTCACCCCAACCCACTCTGCCCCTCTACACGCCCTTGACCCAAGTCTCACCCACAGCATCCCTCTGCTCACCCAACCCTGAGCATCTTACCCATGGCATCCCTCTGCTCACCCCAACCCACTCTGCCCCTCTACACGCCCTTGACCCAAGTCTCACCCACAGCATCCCTCTGCTCACCTAAACCTGAGCATCTTACCCATGGCATCCCTCTGTGCTTCACCTGTGGTCTCCTCAACTCACTGTGCCCCTCTACTCACCCTTGACCCAAGTCTCACCCACAGGGTTCTTCTGCTCACCCCTAACCCACAACATCACCCACCTGCTCCTTGCGTCACCCATTGCTGCCCTAACCCACTGTGCTCCCCAACCTGTACATCTTGCCCACAGCTTTCCTCTGCTCCCCACATCACAATGGCTGCCCCAAACCAAGCATCTTGCCCACAGCGGCCCTCTGCTCCCATGACCCAAGGAGTCCTTCTGCTCACCCCAACCCTCAGGTCTTGCACACAGCATCCCTCTTCTACTTAAATCTGCCAAGGCATCCCTTTACTCACCCCCACCCCTCTGCTTCTTACATCACTTCTGCCATCCCAAGGCACCCCGCTGCTCACCACAACTCAGGCGTCTTGCCCACCGCATCCTCTGCTCCCTACATTGCCTAAAGCGTCCCTCTGCTCACCCCAACCCATAGGTCTTGCCCAAAGCATCCCACCGCTCCTTACATCTGCCACGGCATCCCTCTGCTTCTTACATCACCTACGGCCATCCTGCTGCTCACCGCAACTCGTGCGTCTTGCCCACTGCTCCCTACGTCACTCATGCCCCAACCTGCACATCTTGCCCACAGCATCCCTCAGCTCACCAACCCACAAGTCTTGCCCACTGCTCCTTACATCACCCACCCCAACATCTTGCCCACCACATCCCTCTACATCACTCATGGCTCCCCCAACCCAAGGCATCCTGTGCCCACCAGAACCTGCACACCTTGTCCAAATAATCCCTCACAGCCAATCCCAACTCTCTGCTCCCTACATCAAATGCTCCCTCTGCTCACATAAACCCTCAGGTCTTGCCCACAGCATCACATTGCTCCTTACATAACCCAAAACTTCCCGCTTACCCCAACCCCCCCCCCCCCCATCTTGCCCGTGACATCGATCTGCTACTTTCCCCTGATGCAGGCATCTCACCACAGCATCCCTCTGCTCCCTACGTCACCTGTGGCCACCCCAACCTGCATGTTCCTTGCAATATCCCTCCCCCACCACAAGCCTCATCTTCAGTGACTAACAGCTCTCATCTGGTGTTTTCCTGCCCCCAGCATTGTACCACCATCACTCCAGACACTTTACCCTTGGCATCAAGCTGCCCACGAGCCAAACCCCTCACTTCCCCTTTAAATAGTCACACCATGTGCCCCCCCCCCCAAAAAAAAAACCATTACCAATTCCAGACCTCCGGCAATCACACCATCTACAGATAAGGCAAAGGGGGTGGTCCAGGATGATCCCCCTTAAACACTGAACCCGCCCTGTCTTCCAGACGTGACCCCTCTCCTTGAGGCAGGCTCACATAGCTGTTGCCCCTAGCAACCAGAGGTGGAGGAAGCTAGTTGGTTGCTAGGAGCAACAGATATGTGACCCTGCCTCAAGGAGAAGGGTCATGTCTGGAAGACAGGGCGGGTTCAGTGGTTATAGGACCCCCCCACACTGAGGGAGGGTTGCACAACTGTTGCCCCTAGCAACCGGAGGTAGAGATTCCAATGGTTGCTAGGAGCAACAGCTATGTGCCCCTCTAAAAGAGTGGACTCAGTGGTTACAGAGGGCCCCCCCAAAACCTCCTGTATCTCCCTGTGGGAGGGTCACATCTGTTGTCCCTAGCAACCAGAGGTGGAGGACACAAATTGGTTGCTAGGAGCAACAGCTACATGACCCTCCCTCAAGAGATGCTGAAGGGGCTGGGGCCCCCCCATAACTACCATGCCCATCCTTACAGAGAATCACATAGCTGTTGCTCCTAGCAACCAGTTAGCATCCTCCAGTTGCTAGGGGCAACCCTCCCACAGGGAGACCCCCCCCCCATTCTCCCAGACATGGCGCCCGTTACTACCTGAAGGGAGGGTCACATATCTAGGTGCCATGGGCAAAAGCTAAGCATACCAACAGGTTGCTAGGGGCGACCACCAATCCCCCCACATAGAAAGCCGAGTCACGCTGAATGACGTCACGACACAACATGGCGGCCGCCCAGCACGTGCCCCCCTCCTCCCCCGCTTCCAGAACCTTCCATCACCCCCCATCCTCCCGCTCTTCTCCTACACCCCCCAACCGGGTCTGTCCCCCTCCTCAGGCCCGTCTCACATTGCTCGGCCGCTAAGGCCCCCTTACCTTGCTGGCTGGTAACTGCGAGTCGCCGACAGATAGAACGACCGAATGAATGAAGAGGCCGCAGTACGGAGCCGGCGCCTTATATATCACGGGCGGATCACTGCGCAGCGTATCCTTCCGCCCTCCCTCACACGCAGGGAAGGGGCGGGAACTGGGTCAGCGACTGGATCTACATCCCTCCGCCCCCTCACAGGCTCTACAGTGCACGGGGGCGGGGCTCGGCGCTTCTCGAGATCCCGCCTCCAACTCCATATTGAGTACAGTGGGCGGAGAATACCACCTGCCCGTCACATGTGGGCGGGACTCCGTTCCTGGGAGAATCGCGCCCTTTACTTCCTGTATTGAGCGGGAAGAATAAGCGCGTCAGGGGGCGGAGTTCAGTGTGGAGAAAAAAATACGCCCCTACGCCCTGTGAAAAGTAGGACAGAGAACGCCCCCCCTTGATTGTAAGGCACAGAGATACTCCGCCCCCTACGCCCTTATTGGTGCTTGTCATATACGAACTACTCCACCCAGCCCTTACAGGCTTGGCCAGTGCCAAAGATGATCCCGCCCCACAATAACGAATTTGCCTTGCCTGTAACGCAGAGTGGGCGGAAGTTTGCCTTGCTGTAATGCAGAGGGGGCGGACCTCAGATTACTCCGCCCCTAATCCCCTTTAATGACGATATAAGGGGGTCAGGAGCCCTCTGCTGTAATCTCTGTCCTCCATTCTCATGTAGAGCCTCTGCCCCCCCCCCAATTATAGTGTCTAGTGACCCCCCCCCCCAATTATAGTGTCTAGTGACCCCCCCCCCAATTATAGTTGCTGTTACCCCCCCCCAATTATAGTTTTCTGGTGACCCCCCCATTATAGTTTGCGGTGGCCCCCCCCCATTATAGTTTCTGGTGACCCCCCCAATTATAGTTTTTGCTGTTACCCCCCCCCCAATTATAGTTTCTCTGGTGACCCCCCCATTTATAGTTTGCGGTGCCCCCCCATTATAGTTTTCTGGTGATCCCCCAATTATATATTGCTGTTGCCCCCCCCCCCATTATAGTTTCTGGTGACCCCCCAATTATAGTTTCTGGTGACCCCCCCATTATAGGTTGCGGTGCCCCCCCCATTATAGTTTCTGGTGACCCCCCAATTAATAGTTTGCTGTTACCCCCCCCCCATTATAGTTTCTGGTGACCCCCCCCATTATATAGTTTGCGGTGCCCCCCCCCCCCATTAAGTATGTCTGTGACCCCCAATTATATTTCTGGTGATCCCCATTATAGTTTCTGGTGACCCCCCATTATAGTTTGCTGTTAACCCCCCCCACATTATAGTTTCTGGGTGACCCCCCATTATAGATTCTGGTGACCCCCCCCCATTATAGTTTTCTGGTGACCCCCCCCAATTATAGTTGCTTACTTTACCACCCCCTTTATAGTTTGCTGTTACCACCCCCATTATATTTGCTGCTTACCCGCCCCAAATTAGTTTCCGGTGATACCCCCCAATTATATATTCTTCTGGTGACCCCCCCATTATAGTTTCTGGTGACCCCCATTATAGTTTCCGGTGACCCCCATTATAGTTTCTGGTGACCCCCCATTATAGTTTCTGGTGACCCCCCATTATAGTTTCCGTGACCCCCCATTATAGTTTCAGGTGACCCCCCCAATTATAGTTTGCTGTTACCACCCCACCCCCCCATTATAGTTTGCTGTTACCACCCCCCATTATAGTTTTGCTGTTACCCCCCCCCAATTAAAGTTTCCGGTGATCCCCCCATTATATTTTCTGTGACCCCCCCATTATAGTTTCTGTGACCCCCCCATTATAGTTTCTGGTGACCCCCCAATTATAGTTTCTGGTGACCCCCCATTATAGTTTCTGGTGTGACCCCCTCCCAATTATAGTTTGCTGTTACCAACCCCCATTATAGTTTGCTGTTACCACCCCCCATTATAGTTTGCTGTTACCCCCCCCCAATTAAAGGTTTCCGGTGATCCCCCCAATTATAGTTTCTGGTGACCCCCATTATAATTTCTGGTGACCCCCCCAAATATAGTTTGCTGTTACCCCCCCCCCCATTATAGTTTGCTGTTACCCCCCCAATTAAAGTTTCCGGTGACCCCCCCAATTATAGTTTCCTGGTGACCCCCCCCAATTATAGTTTCTGGTGACCCCCATTATAGTTTTCTGGTGACCCCCATTATAGTTTCTGGTGACGACCCCCCAATTATAGTTTGCTGTTACCCCCCCAATTATAGTTTCCGGTGACCCCCCAATTATAGTTTGCTGTTACCCCCCCCAATTATAGTTTCTGGTGACCCCCCAATTATAGTGTGCTGTGACCCCCCCAAAATAGTTTCTGCTGGTGACCCCCCAATTATAGTTTCCGGAGACTCCCATTAAAGTTTCCGGTGACCACCCCCAATTATAGTTTGCTGTGACCCCCCCAATTATAGTTTCCGGGGACCCCCCAATCATAGTTTCCGGTGACCCCCCAATTATAGTTTCTGGTGACCCTACCATTATAGTTTCCGGTGACCTCCCAATTATAGTGTGCTGTGACCCCCCCCCAATTTATAGTTTCCGGTGAACCCCCCCCAACTAAAGTTTCCGGTGACCCCCCAATTATAGTTTCCAGTGACCCCCCATTATAGTTTCCGGTGACCCTCCCATTATTTTTTTTCTGGTGACCCCCACAATTATTGTTTGCGGTGACCTCCCCCCCCCCCCAATTAAAGTTTGCGGTGGCCCCCCCATCATAGTTTGCTTTGACCCCCCATTATAGTTTCTGGTGGCCCCCAAAATTATAGTTTCCGGAGACTCCCCCAATTATAATTTCCGGATACCCCCCCCCCCCCCAATTACAGTTTCCAGTGACCCCCCCAATTATAGTTTCCGGTGACCCCCCCAGACAAATCACAGCCGTCCTCCACCCAAACATTCTATCTCTGTTATGGGCGGAGTCCTGAACCCGCCCGATGAGCGCCAGGCAGTTGGCATTTTCAGAAAAAAATAATTATCATTCTTTATAAATTTTCCGCTTTCATTATAATAATCCCCTGGTGATCCCGCCATGGAGGGTCTTGTTCAGGCACTTCCTGCTACAGGGTGACAACGCTTTGTCTCCATCTCTAAACTCTCCTCCTGCGTTGTCACCCGGTCACATGGGCTTCTGACGGTGACTACAAGTGTCAGTTTCATCCCACATGGTCCACCGTTGTCACCAATCAGGAGATGAGCACCGAGAAATGCCATGCGGCAATCGCGGGGGGCAGGGAAGTGGCTGCAAAAAGGCTGCGGGAGATCCGCAGCTCTGAAATTCAACAAAGGAAGAAAGAATGGGGAAACAAAGGTAATCGTTCCCCTCCAGCTCACCACACATGTTACAATCTGATTGTATAAACCCCTTTAACCTTCTCATCCAGTCCTGGCCGTCCCTTTAACATTGTGCTTGGCTGTCGCATTGGTCACATGATCAGGAGCTGGTCCCGCCCCTTTATTACTGGAGACCGAGACCCAGCGGGTTGGGGGCAAGAGTGTAATCTCACCATACACTATACAATCTGATTGTACAACCTCCTTGCCAACTGTCTGTCATCTGCAGGGGTGGAATCTGATTGGAGGATCTGTCAGTGTTTTGTCAGGGTGGAATCTGATTGAAGGGTCGGTCAGAGGTGGTCTTCAGCCAGCTTCCCGCTCATCTGCACCGACTTCTCGCTCTCCACACCAGCTTCCCGCTCTAAGCACTGGTTCCTATTCTTCCCGCTCTCTGCACCGCCTTCCTGCACTCTGCACCGGCTCCTGCTTCTCCGCATCGGCTTCCCACTCTCCGTACCGCCTTCCCACACCGTCTTCCTGCTCTCCGTACCGTCTTTTCCCGCTCTCCGCCTTCCCGCTCTCCGTACCGCCTTCCCGCAGCGCCTTCCCACTCTCCATACTGTCTTCCCACTCCCAGCAGCGCCTTCCCGCACCGCCTTCCCGCTCTTCGTACCGCCTTCCCGCACCGCCTTCCCGCTCTTCGTACCGCCTTCCCGCACCGCCTTCCCGCTCTTCGTACCGCCTTCCCGCACCGTCTTCCTGCTCTCCGTACCGTCTTCCCGCTCTCCGTCTTCCCGCTCTCCGTACCGCCTTCCCGCTCTCCGTACCGTCTTCCCGCTCTCCGTACCGCCTTCCCGCACCGTCTTCCCACTCTCCGTACCGCCTTCCCGCACCGTCTTCCTGCTCTCCGTACCGTCTTCCCGCTCTCCGTCTTCCCGCTCTCCGTACCGCCTTCCCGCTCTCCGTACCGTCTTCCCGCTCTCCGTACCCGCCTTCCCGCACCGTCTTCCACCCACTCTCCGCACCCGCCTCCCCTCCCGCTCTCCGTACCGTCTTCCCGCTCTCCGTACCGTCTTCCTGCTCTCCGTACCGTCTTCCCGCTCTCCGTACCGTCTTCCTGCTCTCCGTACCGTCTTCCCGCTCTCCGTACCGCCTTCCCGCACCGCCTTCCCGCACTCCGCAGCGCCTTCCCGCTCTCCGTACCGTCTTCCCACTCGCCGTACCGCCTTCCCGCGCCGTCTCTCCCGCTCTCCGTCTTCCCACTCTCCGCACCGCCTTCCCACTCTCCCGCACCGCCTTCCCGCTCTCCGTACCGTCTTCCCGCTCTCCGTACCGTCTTCCCGCTCTCCGTACCGCCTTCCCGCACCGCCTTCCCGCACTCCGCAGCGCCTTCCCGCTCTCCGTACCGTCTTCCCACTCGCCGTAACCACCGCCTTCCCGCGCCGTCTCTCCCGCTCTCCCCTCTCCGTCTTCCCACTCTCCGCACCGTCTTCCCGCTCTCCGTACCGTCTTCCCGCTCTCCGTACCGTCTTCCCGCTCTCCGTACCGTCTTCCCGCTCTCCGTACCGCCTTCCCTTCCCGCACCGTCTTCCCACTCTCCGCACCACCTTCCCGCTCTCCGTACCGTCTTCCCGCTCTCCGTACCGTCTTCCTGCTCTCCGTACCGTCTTCCCGCTCTCCGTACCGCCTTCCCGCACCGCCTTCCCGCACTCCGCAGCGCCTTCCCGCTCTCCGTACCGTCTTCCCACTCTCCGTACCGCCTCCCCGCACCGTCTTCCCCACTCTCCGCACCACCTTCCCGCTCTCCGTACCGTCTTCCCGCTCTCCGTACCGTCTTCCTGCTCTCCGTACCGTCTTCCCCGCTCTCCGTACCGCCTTCCTTCCCGCACCGCCTCCCTCCCGCACTCCGCAGCGCCTTCCCGCTCTCCGTACCGTCTTCCCACATCGCCGTACCGCCTTCCCGCGCCGTCTCTCCCGCTCTCCGTCTTCCCACTCTCCGCACCGCCTTCCCACTCTCCGCACCGCCTTCCCGCTCTCCGTACCATCTTCCCACTCTCCGTACCGCCTTCCCGCACCGTCTTCCCGCTCTCCGTCTTCCCACTCTCCGCACCGCCTTCCCGCTCTCCGTACCGCCTTCCCGCTCTCCGTACCGTCTTCCCGCTCTCCGTACCGTCTTCCCGCTCTCCGTACCGCCTTCCCGCACCATCTTCCCGCTCTCCGTCTTCCCACTCTCCGCACCGCCTTCCCGCTCTCCATACCGCCTTCCCGCACCGTCTTCCCGCTCTCCGTCTTCCCACTCTCCGCACCGCCTTCCCACTCTCCGCACCGCCTTCCCGCTCTCCGCACCGCCTTCCCGCTCTCCGTACCGTCTTCCCGCTCTCCGTACCGTCTTCCCGCTCTCCGTACCGCCTTCCCGCACCGTCTTCCCGCTCTCCGTCTTCCCACTCTCCACACCGCCTTCCCGCTCTCCGTACCGCCTTCCCGCACCGTCTTCCCGCTCTCCGTCTTCCCACTCTCCGCACCGCCTTCCCGCTCTCCGCACCGCCTTCCCGCTCTCCGTACCGTCTTCCCGCTCTCCGTACCGTCTTCCCGCTCTCCGTACCGCCTTCCCGCACTGCCTTCCCGCACTCCGCAGCGCCTTCCCGCTCTCCGTACTGTCTTCCCACTCTCCGCACCGTCTTCCTGCTCTCCGTACCGTCCTCCCGCACTCCGCACCGACTCCTGCTCGTCCGTATCAGCTTTCCGCTCTTTGCACCGTCTTCCCACTCTCCGTACCGCCTTCCCGCGCCGTCTCTCCCGCTCTCCGTCTTCCCACTCTCCGCACCGCCTTCCCACTCTCCGCACCGCCTTCCCGCTCTCCGTACCATCTTCCCACTCTCCGTACCGCCTTCCCGCACCGTCTTCCCGCTCTCCGTCTTCCCACTCTCCGCACCGCCTTCCCGCTCTCCGCACCGCCTTCCCGCTCTCCGTACCGTCTTCCCGCTCTCCGTACCGCCTTCCCGCACCGTCTTCCCGCTCTCCGTCTTCCCACTCTCCGCACCGCCTTCCCGCTCTCCGTACCGCCTTGCCGCACCGTCTTCCCGCTCTCCGTCTTCCCACTCTCCGCACCGCCTTCCCGCTCTCCCGCACCGCCTTCCCGCTCTCCGTACCGTCTTCCCGCTCTCCGTACCGTCCCCTTCGTACCGCTCTCCGTACCGCCTTCCCGCACTGCCTTCCCGCACTCCGCAGCGCCTTCCCGCTCTCCGTACTGTCTTCCCACTCTCCGCACCGTCTTCCTGCTCTCCGTACCGTCCTCCCGCACTCCGCACCGACTCCTGCTCGTCCGTATCAGCTTTCCGCTCTTTGCACCGGCTTTCCGCTCTCCGAGTCCTAAAACTCCCTGGCCAATCGGGTCTCAGTACTCAGTACCCATTTCCTGATTGGCCGGGAGGAGATTTGTCACACAACTGGGTGGGCTCAGGGGGGCACAGTGCTCTACGCCCCGAGCCCACCTTTTTTTTAAGCCAATTAAAGCCGTCTTCCCACTCTCCGTACCGCCTTCCCGCACCGTCTTCCTGCTCTCCGTACCGTCTTCCCGCTCTCCGTCTTCCCGCTCTCCGTACCGCCTTCCCGCTCTCCGTACCGTCTTCCCGCTCTCCGTACCGCCTTCCCGCACCGTCTTCCCACTCTCCGCACCGCCTTCCCGCTCTCCGTACCGTCTTCCCGCTCTCCGTACCGTCTTCCTGCTCTCCGTACCGTCTTCCCGCTCTCCGTACCGTCTTCCTGCTCTCCGTACCGTCTTCCCGCTCTCCGTACCGCCTTCCCGCACCGCCTTCCCGCACTCCGCAGCGCCTTCCCGCTCTCCGTACCGTCTTCCCACTCGCCGTACCGCCTTCCCGCGCCGTCTCTCCCGCTCTCCGTCTTCCCACTCTCCGCACCGCCTTCCCACTCTCCGCACCGCCTTCCCGCTCTCCGTACCGTCTTCCCGCTCTCCGTACCGTCTTCCCGCTCTCCGTACCGCCTTCCCGCACCGCCTTCCCGCACTCCGCAGCGCCTTCCCGCTCTCCGTACCGTCTTCCCACTCGCCGTACCGCCTTCCCGCGCCATCTCTCCCGCTCTCCGTCTTCCCACTCTCCGCACCGTCTTCCCGCTCTCCGTACCGTCTTCCCGCTCTCCGTACCGTCTTCCCGCTCTCCGTACCGTCTTCCCGCTCTCCGTACCGCCTTCCCGCACCGTCTTCCCACTCTCCGCACCACCTTCCCGCTCTCCGTACCGTCTTCCCGCTCTCCGTACCGTCTTCCTGCTCTCCGTACCGTCTTCCCGCTCTCCGTACCGCCTTCCCGCACCGCCTTCCCGCACTCCGCAGCGCCTTCCCGCTCTCCGTACCGTCTTCCCACTCTCCGTACCGCCTCCCCGCACCGTCTTCCCACTCTCCGCACCACCTTCCCGCTCTCCGTACCGTCTTCCCGCTCTCCGTACCGTCTTCCTGCTCTCCGTACCGTCTTCCCGCTCTCCGTACCGCCTTCCCGCACCGCCTTCCCGCACTCCGCAGCGCCTTCCCGCTCTCCGTACCGTCTTCCCACTCGCCGTACCGCCTTCCCGCGCCGTCTCTCCCGCTCTCCGTCTTCCCACTCTCCGCACCGCCTTCCCACTCTCCGCACCGCCTTCCCGCTCTCCGTACCATCTTCCCACTCTCCGTACCGCCTTCCCGCACCGTCTTCCCGCTCTCCGTCTTCCCACTCTCCGCACCGCCTTCCCGCTCTCCGTACCGCCTTCCCGCTCTCCGTACCGTCTTCCCGCTCTCCGTACCGTCTTCCCGCTCTCCGTACCGCCTTCCCGCACCATCTTCCCGCTCTCCGTCTTCCCACTCTCCGCACCGCCTTCCCGCTCTCCGTACCGCCTTCCCGCACCGTCTTCCCGCTCTCCGTCTTCCCACTCTCCGCACCGCCTTCCCACTCTCCGCACCGCCTTCCCGCTCTCCGCACCGCCTTCCCGCTCTCCGTACCGTCTTCCCCGCTCTCCGTACCGTCTTCCCCCTTCGTACCGCTCTCCGTACCGCCTTCCCGCACCGTCTTCCCGCTCTCCGTCTTCCCACTCTCCACACCGCCTTCCCGCTCTCCGTACCGCCTTCCCGCACCGTCTTCCCGCTCTCCGTCTTCCCACTCTCCGCACCGCCTTCCCGCTCTCCGCACCGCCTTCCCGCTCTCCGTACCGTCTTCCCGCTCTCCGTACCGTCTTCCCGCTCTCCGTACCGCCTTCCCGCACTGCCTTCCCGCACTCCGCAGCGCCTTCCCGCTCTCCGTACTGTCTTCCCACTCTCCGCACCGTCTTCCTGCTCTCCGTACCGTCCTCCCGCACTCCGCACCGACTCCTGCTCGTCCGTATCAGCTTTCCGCTCTTTGCACCGTCTTCCCACTCTCCGTACCGCCTTCCCGCGCCGTCTCTCCCGCTCTCCGTCTTCCCACTCTCCGCACCGCCTTCCCACTCTCCGCACCGCCTTCCCGCTCTCCGTACCATCTTCCCACTCTCCGTACCGCCTTCCCGCACCGTCTTCCCGCTCTCCGTCTTCCCACTCTCCGCACCGCCTTCCCGCTCTCCCGCACCGCCTTCCCGCTCTCCGTACCGTCTTCCCGCTCTCCGTACCGTCTTCCCGCTCTCCGTACCGCCTTCCCGCACCGTCTTCCCGCTCTCCGTCTTCCCACTCTCCGCACCGCCTTCCCGCTCTCCGTACCGCCTTGCCGCACCGTCTTCCCGCTCTCCGTCTTCCCACTCTCCGCACCGCCTTCCCGCTCTCCGCACCGCCTTCCCGCTCTCCGTACCGTCTTCCCGCTCTCCGTACCGTCTTCCCGCTCTCCGTACCGCCTTCCCGCACTGCCTTCCCGCACTCCGCAGCGCCTTCCCGCTCTCCGTACTGTCTTCCCACTCTCCGCACCGTCTTCCTGCTCTCCGTACCGTCCTCCCGCACTCCGCACCGACTCCTGCTCGTCCGTATCAGCTTTCCGCTCTTTGCACCGGCTTTCCGCTCTCCGAGTCCTAAAACTCCCTGGCCAATCGGGTCTCAGTACCCATTTCCTGATTGGCCGGGAGGAGATTTGTCACACAACTGGGTGGGCTCAGGGGGGCACAGTGCTCTACGCCCCGAGCCCACCTTTTTTTTAAGCCAATTAAAGCCTCAGGCTCTAATCATGTGCTTCAAAAATAATAAAAATAAACATTGGAATCCATGCGTCCGAGTCCCTGCATGTAGATTAGGGGGCCGGGCACATGGGTTGGGGGGCGGGGGCCCCTAACGGAGCAGCCGTCACTGATGGTGACTATAAGGGGACCCAGCTGACTTGACCAGGTCCGTGTCGTGTTGAACAAGCGTTTTCCAGTGAAGGATCCTTTGAAAATCGGCAGATCTGTGAACAATCGTGGTATCGCAGAGCTCCACCATACACGTTACAATCATATTGTACAATCCCACTTAGACCTTCCTTCACCTCTGTAGCCCGAGGTCCTCCCAAAGTCATCCATTCGGTTTGTATCCAATCAGGCAGATCCGAGCCCTGCACTGTACGTAGATTGTACAATCAGATTGTAGTGTGTATGGTTGGCCTTTCCGTGTCTTCTCTATGCCAGCCGTTTTCATTCAGATTCTCGTTCTTTCTTTATTGATACAATTGCCGTTTCACATTTCATTTTTTTTATTGCTTCTATTTGTTTTTTTGTAAAAATGAGATACAAAGTAACAACCTGGGAAGATATAAAAGGAAACGCCCTCCTCGTGCAAAGCGTGTGCGCAGATTGAAAGCGATTGAACGAGCGCTACATACATTGTTGATGGTAGATCTAAAGGAGATTGTACAATCAGATTGCATGGTGTATGGGGAGGTTTAGAAAAACGTAACAATTTGATGAATTCTGTTTTTTAGGTTGGAGAGAACGATCGCATGACAGGTCGGGGGGGGGGGGTTACACATGTGTGGGTGGGGACTGGGGGGCGTGGCTTATGAAAATGTATCGATAATGACGGTTATTTCCAGGAACGATCTGTCCTCCATTTTTGTTTCTTAGGAGGGGGGCACTCTCCACCACGCCGACACCTCCCATACACCGACACAGGTGTAGAATATTCCGGAGTCGGATATCGTCCCCGTTTTACCGATTACAGTCTTCTCGACTCACCAGCAGGCCAGATTTTATGTATTACCCTGGAGAGATGCAGACTACAATCCTCCAATCACTGAGCAGCAAATGACATCACCTGCGATGTATTTCAGTTATCTTGCAAACCTGGCCTGTTAGTGGGTCCCGAGGACAGGAGATGAGAACCCCTGTTCCAATCATGTCACCATACATGGTCAGATCAGGATTGGACAGATCCCGGGGGAACTACAAGTCCCATCATTCCACCCCTCCCCGCCGCCATCTATGACGTCATAGGTCTGTGTGTGCTGATGGAGGGATCGGGGGAGAGGCTGAGGCTGCAGAGAGTCTAGAAATAGAGAACTGCGGCCCCCCGGAACTCGCAGGGTTAAAGGAGACAATAGATTGGAGGGGGAGGGGAGCAGGGACTATTTGTTGGGGCGGAAGCACATGGCAGTGCTGGGGCTTTCCTTCTAGTGCCTTCCATCCTGACCCCTCCCCATCCCCATCCCCTAATCCCTCCCCCTAGATCTCTGTCCTCCCCTCCCTCCACCTCCTGTGCTTTCATTTCTGCTTCCTTATTGGTCCATGTGCCTCTATTCCCGCCCCTCTGCTCTGCTGCAGTTTCTGTTTCCTTATTGTTCCAGATAATTCTACGAGTTTCTCGTAATCCTACTTCCTAGTCGTCTCCTGCCCCCCCCCCCCCCCCCCCTTACCTCTATCCCTCCCCTCCCCCCTATACCTCTATTACTGCCCCCCCCCCATACCCCTATTCCTGCCTTGTACCCCTATTCCTGTGTCCCTATTCTTATACCTCCAACCCCCCCCCCCCGTGCCCCCATTCCGATACCTCCATTCCTGCCCTTCCCCCCGTGCCCCTATTCCTATACCTCTATCCCTGTGTCCCTATTCTTATACCTCTATCCCCCCCTACCCCCATGCCCGTATTCCTATACCTCCGTTCCTGCCCTTCCCCCCGTGCCCCTATTCCTATACCTCTATTCCTACCCCCAGTGCCTGTATTCCTATACCTCTATTCCTGCCCCCCATACCTCAATCCCTACCCCCCCATTCCCCTATTCCTGCCCTTCCCCCTGTGCCCCTATTCTTATACCTCTATTCCCCCCCGTGCCCCTATTCCTATACCTCTATTCCTGCCCTTCCCCCTGTACCCCTATTCCTTTACCTCCATTCCTGCCCTTCCCCCCCGTGCCCCTATTCCTATACCTCTATTCCTGCCCTTCCCCCTGTACCCCTATTCCTTTACCTCCATTCCTGCCCTTCCCCCCCGTACCCCTATTCCTATACCTCTATTCCTACCCCCCGTGCCCGTATTCCTATACCTCTATTCCTGTGTCCCTATTCTTATACCTCTATCACCCCATGCCCGTATTCCTATACCTCCATTCCTGCCCTTCCCCCTGTGCCCCTATTCCTATACCGCTATTCCTACCCCCCGTGCCCGTATTCCTATACCTCTATTCCTGCCCCCCCCCCCCCCATACGCCTATTCCTATACCTATTCCTGCTCTTCCCCCTGTGCCCCTATTCCTATACCTCTATTCCCCCCCGTGCCCCTATTCCTATACCTCTATTCCTGCCCTTCCCCCTGTACCCCTATTCCTTTACCTCCATTCCTGCCCTTCCCCCCCGTACCCCTATTCCTATACCTCTATTCCTACCCCCCGTGCCCGTATTCCTATACCTCTATTCCTGTGTCCCTATTCTTATACCTCTATCACCCCATGCCCGTATTCCTATACCTCTGTTCCTGCCCTTCCCCCCGTGCCCCTATTCCTACCCCCCGTGCCCGTATTCCTATACCTCTATTCCTGCCCCCCCCCATACGCCTATTCCTATACCTCTATTCCTGCCCCCCATACCTCTATCCCTACCCCCCTATTCCTGCCCTTCCCCCTGTGCCCCTATTCTTATACCTCTATTCCCCCCCCGTGCCCCTATTCCTATACCTCTATTCCTGCCCTTCCCCCTGTACCCCTATTCCTATACCTCTATTCCTGCCCTTCCCCCTGTACCCCTATTCCTTTACCTCCATTCCTGCCCTTCCCCCCCGTGCCCCTATTCCTATACCTCTATTCCTACCCCCCGTGCCCGTATTCCTATACCTCTATTCCTGTGTCCCTATTCTTATACCTCTATCACCCCATGCCCGTATTCCTATACCTCCATTCCTGCCCTTCCCCCTGTACCCCTATTCCTATACCTCCATTCCTGCCCTTCCTCCCATGCCCCTATTCCTATACCGCTATTCCTACCCCCCGTGCCCGTATTCCTATACCTCTATTCCTGCCCCCCCCCCATACGCCTATTCCTATACCTATTCCTGCTCTTCCCCCTGTGCCCCTATTCTTATACCTCTATTCCCCCCCGTGCCCCTATTCCTATACCTCTATTCCTGCCTATGCCCCACCTGTGCCCCTATTCCTATACCTCTATTCCTGCTCCCTGTACCTCTATTCCTCCCCCCCTGTACCCCTATTCTTACACCTCTATTCCTGCCCTTACCCCCCTGCACCCCTATTCCTATACCTCTATGCCCCCCCACGTACACCAATTTGTATACCTCTATTCCTGAACCCCTATTCCTATACCTCTATTCCTGCCCCCCTGTACCCCTATTCCTATACCTATATGCCCCCCATACTTCTATTACAGCCCCCACGTACCCCAATTTTTATACCTCTATTCCTGCTCCTCTATTCCTGCCACCCTGTACCCCTATTTCTGCCCTTACCCCATGTACCCCTATTCCTGTCCCCTCCCCATACTCCTGTTTTTATACCTCTGTTCCTGCTCCCCTATACTTCTATTTCTGCTCTTCCTCCCCCTGTACCGCTATGTCTATCCCTGTACTACTACCCCCCCCCCTTATTTGCTTCCTTTGCTTCTCTTCCTTCCATCCCCCCGTGTATATATTTCTACCCCCCCCCCCGTACCTTTATTCCTGTACCCAGTGGCGGCTGGTGCTCAACATTTTTGGGGGGGGCGCAAACGGAAAAAAAAATGCAGCATCACTGTGCCCATCAAATGCAGGCACTGTGCCATCATTTGTCACCACTGTGCCATGCCATCAAATTGAATTCACTATGCCATAAATTCGCACCACTGTGCCATGCCATCAAACGCAGCCATTGTGCCATCAAACAGTGCCAATTGTCACCACTGTGCTCTATAATTGTCGCCACTGTGCCCATTGTTGTCACTGTGCATGTCACTGTGCCCTTTAATTGTTGCCACTGTGCCCATTGTCGCCACTGTGCCCTTTGTCGCCACTGTGCCCATTGATGCCACTGTGCCCTTTGTCGCCACTTTGCCCATTGTCGCCGCTGTGCCCTGTAAAATACACTTGCCTTTCTCCTTCCGCGTCCCTCGATGTCTTCTCCTGCCTTGGTGACGCTTCAGCCAATCAGGTTACCGATAACCAGAATCGGTGAACCTGATTGGCTGAGACGGCCGTCAGTCTTATCCAAGGAACGCACCCCCCGTACATTCCGAGGATAAGCATCCGGGAGCCGAGGGCTGTACTCGGAAAGCCTATGGGAGCCGCTGGCTCTGATAAGCACTTCCGGACAGCCAACCAGCTGCCGTTATTCAGGTGGTCGGCGTTTAAGGTCCGGCCATCTGAATAGACCAGCGGCAGCTGGCGACAATAACATGCAATGCATGAATGTATGTTGTTTCAGTGGCCGTGCGGAGCCAGAGGGGGCGTCGCTCCAGCGCCCTCTATAGACGGACTGCCACTGCCTGTACCCATGTTCCTGCCCCCTATACCTCTATTTCTGCCCCTCCCCCCCATACCCCTATTTCTTCCCCATGCACCCTTATTCCTATACCTTTATTTCTGCCCTTCACCCATGTACCCCTCTTTCTACCCCCTGTACCTCTGTCCCTGTATGTCTATTCCTACCCCCCTGTACCTCTATTTCTGCCTCCCTGTTCCCATACCTCTATTCCCGCTCCCCTATACCCTCATTACTGTACCTGTATGCCTGCCCTTTCCCCATGTACCCCTGTTCCTGCCCCCTTTACATGTATTCCTGTACCCCTATTCCTTCCCCCTGTGCTTCTTTTCCTGCCTTTCTGTAACCAGGGATGGACTGGCCATTGGGACTACAGGGAGTTTCCCGGTGGGCCGATGGCTCAGTGGGCCGGCTTCAGTGACAGCGGACCGCCGCCCCTCTCCGCTCCTCTGTCTCTCCCTCCCCGCAGAGCTCACCTCCTCCCCCTGCCCGCAGTGCTCACTTGGGGGGAACAGAGAATCAGGAGGAGGACCAGAGGAGCAGATACGACGACAGAGGAGCATGGGGGAGTGGACAGAAAGCTGACTCAATAGCATGGCATGGAATTTTCTCAAACTTGTCCCATAAGGGGGGGCACTAAACTGATTCTTTGCCCTGGGTGAAATAATGTCTAGCTTCCCCACTGGTACTGCCTATAAGAGTACCAGTACCAACCGTTCTACTCTAATAAAGTAGAACGGCTACTAGTGGCTAGTAAAGTGGGAGAGGGGGCTTGGGTGGTCGGGGGGGGGTTCGGGAGTTGTCCGGCCGCCATAGGGGAGACATGTCAAAGTGGGCCAGTCTGGATGAAGTCCAGGGCCAAATTTTTGTCCCAGTCCAGCCCTGTCTGTAACCCTATGCCTGCCCCCCTCCCCCTATTTCTGTTGCCCTGTACCCCTATTCCTGCCTCATCAGAAATGAAAGAAAAATCCCAAATTTTAGGGAATAGGGGGGAAATCTTCCAATGGGGACACTAGCTCTAATGACAGCAAAGGGATTCCCTCACGATGTCAAACAAATAAAATAAAAAAAACTGACGGTTAGAACCCTCCCTTACTCAAAAATGGGGAGAAAAGTTTTTGCCTGAAGGCGCAGTTGACACTGTCGTGACTTGAGATCCGACTTGTGAGACCCCCCCCCCCCCCAAGTCACATGACATGTGAAATCCCATGATGGCCAATGAGAACCGTCATAATTGGCACTGCTGAAGTCGCTCTGACTTTAGAAAAGGGTCCTATCAGAGGCGGCCCGTCCATTGTGCGTGCACCGGCACCGCCCCATCTATTCATGACCGGCCCCTTTCAGGATACCAGGTGCATTAATTCCTAAGGCGGGGGCTCTAATAGGCTTCAAAATAGGGTGGGCTTGAGGCGCAAAGCATTGCGTCCGGAGCCCACTCAGGTGTTCGCTGTTGCAACACTGATCCTCCTCCTCCTGGCCAATTGGGAGCGGGTCTGATACCCGTCTCCAGATTGGCTGGAAGGACAGGCGCTCCTATTGGATGCCTAGGAGGAGTGGAGGAGACTCACGGCGGAAGCAAGGAAGAGAAGAGCCGCTGCCTGCATGCCCATCGATGCCCGACCCTCGCCGCTGCCTAGTGCCCTGATCACCGCCGCCCCTCAGATGCCTGATCCCCGCCACTGCTTGGTGCTATCCCCGCCACCACTCTGATGCCCGATCCCTGCTGCTGCCCTGATCTCCACCGCCCCTCAGATGCCTGATCCCCGCCACTGCTTAGTTCTCCTATCCCCGCCGCCCCTTGGATGCCAGATCCCCGCCGCTGCCCTGATCTCCACCGCTCCTCAGATGCCTGATCCCCGCAGCAGCTGCTTGGTGCCCCTATCCCCGCCGCCCCTTGGATGCCAGATCCCCGCCGCTGCTTAGTGCCCCTATCCCCGCCGCGCCTTGAAAGCCAGATCCCTGCCGCTGCTTGGTGCCCATATCCCCGCCGCCCCTTGGATGCCAGATCCCCGTCGCTGCTTGGTGCCCGTATCCCCGCCGCCCCTTGGATGCCAGATCCCCGCCGCTGCTTAGTGCCCCTATCCCCGCCGCGCCTTGAAAGCCAGATCCCCGCCACTGCTTGGTGCTCCTATCCCCGCCACCCCTTGGATGCCAGATCCCCGCCGCTGCTTGTTGCCCCTATCCCCGCCGCCCCTTGGATGCCAGATCTCCGCCGCTGCTTGGTGCCCGTATCCCCGCCACCCCTTGGATGCCAGATCCCCGCCGCTGCCTGGTGCCCTGATCTCCACCGCTCCTCAGATGCCTGATCCCCGCAGCAGCTGCTTGGTGCCCCTATCCCCGCCGCCCCTCAGATGCCTGATCCCCGCCACTGCTTGGTGCCCCTATCCGCACCGACCCTTGGATGCCAGATCCCTGCCGCTGCTTGGTGCCCGTATCCCCGCCACGTGTACGCCCTTCTCTCCACCCCTGCCATTATGTCGACGTATATCGTCATTCGCTGGTCGGCAAGCAGTTAAACTATTTTTTATTTGTCTTTAGATAACACTTTTTACATAATCTCTTGAGATCACTGTACCTCATTCTGCACCTTAAAATCCCATAAAAATTCCTTTATACCTATTCAATTAAGGGATGTAGTGCTAGTAATAGTGGTTTGCCCGTGGTTATAAAATCCATTGCCTTGGTGGTATGTCATTGGGTCATTGTCATGCTTGAAGACCCCTCCATGACCCATCTTCAGTGTTCTGGTTGAGGGAAGAAGGTTCTCATCCGAGATTTTACAATACATGTAATATACATGATGTAATATGTTGGCCGATTCATGTAGGATATCATATTATATATATATATATATATATACAGTGCTTTAAGTGGGCCGGAACGCGGCGGTACTCAGTACCGCCACTTCCAAAAATGGCCCTGGAGAGTACCAGCACCTCTCCGTGCGCCCAGTATGTGGGTTTCCCGGAACGCACTGGCGTAGCGGGGGGGGGGGGGGGGGCTCCTGCACCGGGCGAAAAATTGCAGGGGGGCAAAATCCTGGTGTCCGCAGAATGCGCCGCCGCCACCCCTGCCGCCTTAGGAAAGGCCGCGGCTTTGGCCTAGCTCTGGAGCTATCGGCCATCTTGGTACACCCGGCGGCGGCGCGCGATGAGTTTTTTTTTCAGCCCTTCCGCCTGGTTGGCTGGTGGAACTGTCTGTCTCCCTTGATGTGGGAGTGGCGGGAAACACCAGCCAACTAGGCAGAAGGGCTAAAAAAAAACAGATAACGGCGCAGGAGATTGGCGGGCGGTGGAGTGGGAGGTGCTGTACCTCTGTGCTGCGCTGATTGGCCTGGAAGTTGGGACATGTGTTTACAGTGCGGCGGCGGCGGCAAGTTTCTCCATTCCCAGCAAGGTAAGCAAAACACTCTGCTGTACCACAGGGGAGAGAGAGAAGGGGGGGGGGGGGTCGGTGTAAATCTAAAGGGGTGCACTGCCTGATCCCCACCTATCCACCTCAGAGCCTGTCATTTTAGTAAGACTGCTGGGACTTGTAGTTCTCCATCTTCTCCTGGGGCCCATGGAGATTGGAGAACTACAAGTCCCAGCAGGTTATACATACAATAAGGCTCTGAGGTGGATGGGTGTGGATTGCATGCACCTGAGCCCCAGGAGAAGATGGAGAACTACAAGTCCCAGCAGGTTATAATATAAGGCTCCGAGGTGGATGGATGTCCGGACATCCATCCATCTCGGAGCCTTATATTATAACCTGCTGGGACTTGTAGTTCTCCATCTTCTCCTGGGGCTCAGTGAGTGAGTGTGTGTTCGCTGTGTTCGTTTAGAAAAGGAAGGGACCGGTAAATTGCATATTTACTAGCCCCTTTCCCCACTCTCCATTCTGAAACATCCCCCCCTAACAGCCAGGGGGAGAGAAAATCGGGAAACCAGCAACACTGCGGGGGTGTACAACATGGGGTGAAGCCCAGACAATAGGGGAAATCAGCACCACACACAGTGATTAGGGTGTGCCCAGACACACCTGGCACACCTATGTATATATATATTGTACACATACTGTACACTATTGACCAGGCCAGAATTCAGTTGATAATGGTTGAGTTGTCCAAGCCGAATACATTTTAACATATCAAAAGGACAGCTGATGGCCCTTTGATATGTTAATCTTATGCAAGTCTACCTAGGAATGTGAGGACTGGCCTGTTAATCTAATTGGACATTTCAAAAGGTACATTACAAGTCTTTTCACCTTAATTAACAATAAGAGTTTTTCCTAGCAGAAACCCCCCCAGTGTCAAGTATTTCAGGGGGACGCAGGGCTGCTGTTAGAAATCACGGGGCCCCATACAGCCTACCTGACAGGGCCCCCCAGCCCCCCCCCCAAAATATATCAAAGCAATATTTTCACAAAAAAATACACCAAAATCATTATTAGCGGACACAAACATAACAGAGAACCCGTGTGAATTAGCCCTTTTTTTTAGATAGTTTTTAAAAATCTTTAAACTTTTTTTATATAATTTTTTAAAGAATGTTAAAATGCATTTTATTTTACAATTTGTATGTTTTTTTAAGTGACAGGTAAGCCAACAGTGCCGTGGGGGAGCAGCACAGGGACAGGGGGCACAGAGGGGCATCAGAAGCAGGCAGAACAGGAATGGGATCGGTGTGGGGAAGTAATTCTGTAATTGCCTCTCCATCCGACCACAATGATTCCCTCTGCTGTCTGGGCCCCCCTGTTTGTCCGGGCCCCATACAGGAGGGCTGGTGGTCCCCCCCTATCAGCGGCCCTGGGGGGACGGTTCAAGCTGGCAGGCAGCCTATTTATTCTCAATGAAGATGAGGGCCACCGGTCTTCCCATCCCGTCATTTGACTATGCGCGGGATGGGAAGAGGTTATCATCCCATTACTACATGGCCCTGTTCATTGGCCCCTCGATGCGGCAAAGTCGGCTTATACCTGTAGAGCCATGCTCCCATTGAGGTGGCGCTATGTGTTAAATTATAGTCGTCTGAGCAGGGCCACCATCAGGGGGGTACAGGCAGTACACCTGTAAGGGGCCCGGATGGCAACCCCCCCCCCCCCTTTTTTATTTTTTTTTATAAAAAAAAATATTTTTTTAACATATTTTTATTTATTTTTTTATTATAGGGCCATTTTTTCTTCTTTTCTTTTTTTTAGATGTCCGGAGGTCCCATGGGGCCCGAAGGCCCCCAGGGCCCTGGATGGCACCCCCCCCCATTTTTTGTATTTATTTTTTATAAAAAAATATATATTTTTTAAATATATTCTTTATTAAAGGGCCAATTTTTTTTACGTGTCTGAAGTTCCCCAGGGGCCCAGAGATTCCCAGGGCCCCAGATGACAACCCCCCTTTTTTATTATATAAAAAATATATATTTTTATTTTATTATATTATATATATATATATATACAGTGTATAATATATATATATATATATATATATATATATATATATATATATATATAATTTATTATTATTAATACAGGGCCCAGAGGTCCCCAGGTGACAACCCTCCTTTTTTTTATTAAAATGTTTTACATTTTTTTTTTATATTAATTTATTTCCCCATGTGTCAAACCCCCTTTTTTATATATATATTTTTTTTGTGTATATATATATATATATATATATACTTTTTTTTATTAAAGGGCCCAGAGGTCCCCAGGGCCCTGGAAGTCAACCCCCTGTTTTTTTATAAATGTTTATTTATTTTTTAAAGATATATTTTTTTATTTATTTTTTATTAAAGGGCCCAGAGGTCCCGGATTGAAAGCCCCCTTTTTTTGTAATTACTTTTTATAAAAAAAAAAAAAATGATTAAAGGGCCCAGAGGTCACCAGGGCCCCCAGATGGCAACCACCCTTTTTAAAAAATATATATATATATATATATTTTTTCTCTCTCTCTCCTTTTCTTTTTATTAAAGGCCCAGGATGGCTACCCCTCTTTTTTTTCTTTATTTCTTCTTTTTGTAAAGGGCCCCCCGCTTCTCAATCTTTGCCAGCCCCCCCCGCTTCTCAATTTCAGGCGGCAGCACCCCCCCCCCCGGTTCTCTGCTCCAGGGGGCTCATGCCTGAAGCTGTGTAAGGGGCCCCAAAATTCCTGATGGCGGCCCTGCGTCTGAGCAATAGGGTGTGCACCCCAAAGCTCCAACACATATGCGTTTGACAGATTTACAGGCCGCATCCCCGCTCCCCATCCTAAAATAATGAGAGGAAGGGGGAGCAAGGGAGCACATGGGGGACCCGGGCAACAGAAGCACGAGGAACAGGGAAAGGAGGCGTGGCATATATTAGTACCGATCCCCTATATTTTCCTCCTGTGGCAGCTGAATGTTGACAAAAGGGAGAGGAGGAGAAGCTTACTTTCAGCTGCTGCAGGAGGAGAATACAGATCGGTTCCACTAAATTCCACCCCCACCGCCTCTCCCGTCCAGGTTCCAATAACCGGCAAGAAAGGATTGCGGTTTATCTGTTACCTGGCCACCATTGACAGGATGCCAACCCCCACGGATCTGAGTTGTTGAGCGGGGGGGGGTTCCACGGATCTCTGAGTTGTTGTGAGCGGGGGGGGGGGGTTTGCAGATCAAAGTTGTTGAGCGGGGGGGGGAGGGTTTCAAAGATCAAAGTTATTGAGCTGGGGGGTTCCGCGGATCTGAGTTGTGCAGATCAAAGTTGTTGAGCGGGGGGGTCCCACGGATCTGAGTTGTTGAGCGGGGGGGGTTTCGCAGATCAACAGATCAAAGAGTTTTTGAGCGGGGGGGGGGGGGTTCCGCGGATCTGAGTTGTTGAGCTGGGGGGGTTCCGCAGGTTTGAGTTGTTGAACGGGGGGTTCCGCGGACCTGAGTTGTTGAGCTGGTCAAAGTGGGGGATTCACAGATCAAATTTGTTGAGTGGGGGAGTTCCACGTATCTGAGTTGTTGAGCGGGGGGGGGGGGGGTTTCGTAGATCAAAGTTGTTGAGCGGGTTTAATGAATAATTTTATTAGAAAAATGATTGCTTAGTGATGCTGGCAATAGGGAGTGAAAGGGTTAACTAGGGCGGTGATCAAGGGCTTGAAACTTTATTAGGGGGGGTACGGGGGCTACCCTGGACCTAACACTAACTGCCTGTCACACTGACACTAAATGCAGTGATAGTACTTATATGTTTACACAGGAGGAGGAAGTGCAGAGCAGGGGAGCGCACACATTGGCTGGGAGCGATCCGGATCGCTCGCACAGCAAACCGGACCGCCGCATGTACCGGGGGCGCTGGACTAATTTGCCTCTCTGCCTAGTCTGCCCCATAAGACTGGCGCTACACTAACAGTGTAGTACAAGCCGGTGGAGACTCTTTCCATGCTGCCCCCCTGCAAAGTGCTGCCCTAGGCCTGGGCCTTGTTGGCCTAGGCCAGGATACAGCCTTGCCTGGCACACCCCTTGCGCACGCCTATGCACAGAAAGATTATGCTAAATTGATAGTTCTGTTTCAGTTCAGCTGATTTGCATGATTTTCCCCTTGACTGTGGGTGTCGCTTGCCACCGCAGGTCAAGGTTGGAAAGGCAACAAGCTGGATGCATTGGGTATCTCTTTCCCAGAAGCAGCCCAGGGGGCGCGGTGAACCCACTGTGCATTCAGGGAGAGGGTACTTAAGGAAAGGACGCCACTTGGCGGGGGTCTTCCGATCCTGACCTGATGCTCCGCCTGGCCTCAGGTGATGTGTGAGCTGTTTATGGTCTCGGGGCCAGATGGCCCGAGGCTTTGTAACTGAGAGTAGGCCCGGAGGTTGCTGGGGCCTACTAGTCCACGGATGGTCCTTCCCAGCTTCTCCTACTCCAAGGGAGCTGAACCACTGGGATTCAATTGAAGGACTTGTCCTGTCAGTTTTACCTCACTCTGCTGCCGGGTTGGCTGAAAGATTCTTGGCACCGTGAGTCGTGTACTCTATTGAAATTTCTACAAAGTATGTAAGTGGTCGTACGATCTGGTGGCAGAAGATCGCGGGACGGCCCGACGAACTTATCGAGTCTGTGGCAGAGACTTTAACGAGCTTCGCACCAGATGCTACGAGTGACCATAGGCGTGCGCACAGGGTGTGCCAGCTGTGCCTGGGCACACCCTAATTATGTTGTGCAGATTCCCCCTGCTGCTTGGCTGCAGAGAAAGGGACTGAGGAATCTCTGTCCTCAGTCCCTTTCTCTATCTCAAAAGTGAGACATCAGGGGTCTGTTAAAACCCCTGATATTTCACCAAAGCCCCCCAATGGGGCTCCTAAAAAAATTGTAAAATAAAATATAATAAATTGTAAAAAAAATATTGTAAAAAATACTAAAATTGTAAACATTTATTATAAAAAAATAATAAAATTTAACTACTGACACATCCACTGATCTACTGACACCAACCTCTGCCCTACTGACATCGTCCACTGCTCTACTGCTATATATATATATTTATATACACATGCACGTGTGTTTGAGCTTTGAGGTGCACACCCAAATGCCATAGGCTGCACACACCTATGCGAGTGACATGACAGTGATCACTGCTTCCGATGACAGGGAGCAGAAGATCAGTGTCCTGTCACTAGGCAGAACAGGGAAATGCCTTGTTTACATAAGCATCCAGTCCGCGTGCCCGGTCACAGAGCTTGCGACAGGGGCACGCGCATCAGCGCAAATTCAAAGGGACGTACAGGTGTGTCCCTTTGCGCAGCCGTGCCATTCTGCCGACGTATATATACAGGGCCAAATCTACAAACAATTACGGCGGCGTATCTCCAGATCCACCGCCGTAATTTCAAATCTGCGCCGGCGTATCATTGTTTTGTATCCACAAAACAAGATCCGCCGTTTTCCCTAGTTCGTCTTTCAGGACAGCACCTTAGAGAGATCCCGGCTCCTCCCCTTCTAGGAAACACCGCCTTCTTTAGATCTTTAAAGCCTCATCCTCCCACTGGCCCTTCAGTTATGGTGTTTCCTCCGGTGGGGAGACACTGCTGTGGAACCAGGGCTGTTAGCTGGGGAGGCTAAGGCTTATGTTTTCAGAGAAGGGCAGGACCCGGGAGTTGCCTGGTGTTTTTGTGCTCTTTCTATTTTTGTATTTGGCGCCAGGTAAAAACGAGCGCGTTTTAAATTACCTGTATGGGCGCCGTGCATCTCAAGCGCTCCTTGGTGAAAGGATGGCAGCTGGGAGGTCCGCTCTTTTGCGCGCCTAGGGTGGCGCTGTGTATCAAGTCCACTTCCCCTCCACCCTTCAGCCTGGAGACTCAGTGGCTGCGTCGGACCGCGGGTGACGTCAGTTCCGGCGGAAGGGGCGGATTCGATACACGAGGCCACGTCTTCTGGTTCCGGACGCGGCCTAGAAAGGCGGAACCAGCACTTGGCTGGTGCGGTCACCTACTCAGCTGTAGAGACAGCATTTTTGGGACCAGAGGCCACCGTTACCGTGCGGGAGGATGTCGGAGGCAGAGGCTTCTAAAACCGCTCCCGGAGAGAAGGACACCAGCCAAGCAAAGGTCAGTGGAACCCTGGGGTGGTGTTCCCTGACTCACAAAACCCCTGTTAGCTCCACGGGTGTGTTTTTCCTACTAGGTGGTCGGTAGGAGAGGAGTGGGTCCCTGGTGGTGGTCATTCCTGGGGATTAGGCACTCCTGGTGATCCCTGTTTATTCAGCTGGGGGGTTCTGACTAATACTGCTGCTCTCTATGTTTTCTGTTTGTTTTCAGAAATACACAAGCAAATCGCTCCATGGCTCTAAGAGAAAGTGCCCTGTCTGCAGGTCCACGTTAGGGGAGACTTGGGACAAGACTCTCTGTAGGGGGTGTATGGATGCGGTAGTGAGAGAGCAGACAGCAGAACAGGGGGTAGATCTGGCAGCATCTGTTAAGGAGCTTTCAAGCACCTTCCAATCATTTAAAACGCTGTTTGCTAACTTTCAGTTGCCCCAGGCCCAGAGCACCCCTCCCCCAGTACAACAGGCGGTTTCATCTGATCCACCGGTACCCCTCGCTATTGGTGCAGAGAGACCGGTAGGATCGGCAGAGGAAATTGAGGTAGAAGCAGGCAGCACTCCCTCTGATTCTCAAGGAGAATCTGATGAAGAGGGGTTGGACGTAGGGTTGCCACCTGTATGGGATTCCCCCGGGCAGTACGGGTCTTCAATCATGTGTCCGGTTTTCAGACTCTCTGAAACCCGGACAGACCATTAGACAGGGGGAGCTTCATTAGCATATGTGTCCATAACCACACTGTGCTGGGGTGATTGCTAGAATACAGCTCATTCTATACAGTTCCCCTCCCCCCTCAGGCTCCTGCAGGGTCTCTGTTATCAGTGACTAACTCCCCCCCCCCCCCATCACTAGTGCGGTGTGCTCGGGGAACCTGGGAGGCGGAGCTGAAGAGGAGATGATGTCGGGAGGAGGAGATCATGTCGGGCTGGTGCTGCTCACACTACATGCAGGGAAGAGGTGAGCTGAGAGTTTTTGTTGAGTCTCCTGGGGGGAGAAGGTGACAGGAGTTTCTGTGAAGGGTTTTAGGTGACAGGAGGATCGGGAGTGTCTCTGTACAAACATCCCCCTCCTCAGTCCAGATAATGTGCAGTCATTTATGACCATTCATTAACCCTGTGTGTATGGAGAGTGTCAACTTCTGTACAGAGCTTGGATAACACAGGTTACATGAATGGTCATAAATTACCTTCACATCATATGTACATACAGAGGGCTGGGAGTTTTCTGTAAATATCAGTGGCTGAGTACAATAGCTTTTGTTTTTATTTACATCACTATTCCCCCCCCCCCCCCCCAGACCACTTCATACATCCAGCTAGCATCATCCCATCCCACTCCTCTCCTATCCATACTACTCCTACCATCCTCTCCCCACTCCTATCCATACTACTCCCACCATCCTCTCCCCACTCCTCTCCTATCCATACTACTCCCACCATCCTCTCCCCACTCCTCTCCTATCCATACTACTCCCACCATCCTCTCCCCACTCCTCTCCTATCCATACTACTCCCACCATCCTCTCCCCACTCCTCTCCTATCCATACTACTCCCACCATCCTCTCCCCACTCCTCTCCTATCCATACTACTCCCACCATCCTCTCCCGCACTCCTCTCCTATCCATACTACTCCCACCATCCTCTCCCCACTCCTCTCCTATCCATACTACTCCCACCATCCTCTCCCCACTCCTCTCCTATCCATACTACTCCCACCATCCTCTCCCCACTCCTCTCCTATCCATACTACTCCCACCATCCTCTCCCACTCCTCTCCTATCCATACTACTCCCACCATCCTCTCCCCACTCCTCTCCTATCCATACTACTCCTACCATCCTCTCCCCACTCCTATCCATACTACTCCCACCATCCTCTTCCCACTCCTCTCCTATCCATACTACTCCCACCATCCTCTCCCCACTCCTCTCCTATCCATACTACTCCCACCATCCTCTCCCCACTCCTCTCCTATCCATACTACTCCTACCATCCTCTCCCCACTCCTATCCATACTACTCCCACCATCCTCTTCCCACTCCTCTCCTGTCCATACTACTCCCACCATCCTCTCTCCACTCCTCTCCTATCCATACTACTCCCACCATCCTCTCCTATTCATACTACTCCCACCATCCTCTCCCCACTCCTCTCCTATCCATACTACTCCCACCATCCTCTCCTATTCATACTACTCCTACCATCCTCTCCGCACTCCTCTCCTATCCATACTACTCCCACCATCCTCTCCCCACTCCTATCCATACTACTCCCACCATCCTCTCCCCACTCCTCTCCTATCCATACTACTCCCACCATCCTCTCCTATTCATACTACTCCCACCATCCTCTCCCCACTCCTCTCCTATCCATACTACTCCCACCATCCTCTCCTATTCATACTACTCCTACCATCCTCTCCGCACTCCTCTCCTATCCATACTACTCCCACCATTCTCTCCCCACTCCTATCCATACTACTCCCACCATCCTCTTCCCACTCCTCTCCTATCCATACTACTACCACCATCCTCTCCCCACTCCTCTCCTATCCATACTACTCCTACCATCCTCTCCGAATTCCTCTCCTATCCATACTACTCCCACCATCCTCTCCCCACTCCTATCCATACTACTCCCACCATCCTCTCCTATTCATACTACTCCTACCATCCTCTCCGCACTCCTCTCCTATCTATACTACTCCCACCATCCTCTCCCCACTCCTCTCCTATCCATACTACTCCTACCATCCTCTCCGCATTCCTCTCCTATCCATACTACTCCCACCATCCTCTCCCCACTCCTCTCCCCACTCCTCTCCTATCCATACTACTCCTACCATCCTCTCCGCATTCCTCTCCTATCTATACTACTCCCACCATCCTCTCCCCACTCCTCTCCTATCCACTACTCCACCATCCTCTCCCCACTCCTCTCCTATCCATACTATCCTCTCCGCATTCCTCTCCTATCATACTACTCCCACCATCCTCTCCCCACTCCTCTCCTATCCATACTACTCCTACCATCCTCTCCGCACTCCTCTCCTATCCATACTACTCCCACCATCCTCTCCCCACTCCTCTCCTATCCATACTACTCCTACCATCCTCTCCACATTCCTCTCCTATCTATACTACTCCCACCATCCTCTCCCCACTCCTCTCCTATCCATACTACTCCTACCATCCTCTCCGCACTCCTCTCCTATCCATACTACTCCCACCATCCTCTCCTATCCATACTACTCCTACCATCCTCTCCACATTCCTCTCCTATCCATACTACTCCCACCATCCTCTCCCCACCCCTCTCCTATCCATACTACTCCCACCATCCTCTCCTATCCATACTACTCCTACCATCCTCTCCGCACTCCTCTCCTATCCATACTACTCCCACCATCCTCTCCCCACTCCTCTCCTATCCATACTACTCCTACCATCCTCTCCGCACTCCTCTCCTATCCATACTACTCCCACCATCCTCTCCCTACTCCTCTCCTATCCATACTACTCCTACCATCCTCTCCGCACTCCTCTCCTATCCATACTACTCCCACCATCCTCTCCCCACTCCTCTCCTATCCATACTACTCCCATCATCCTCTCCTATCCATACTACTCCTACCATCCTCTCCGCACTCCTCTCCTATCCATACTACTCCCACCATCCTCTCCCCACTCCTCTCCTATCCATACTAATCCTACCATCCTCTCCGCATTCCTCTCCTATCTATACTACTCCCACCATCCTCTCCCCACTCCTCTCCTATCCATACTACTCCTACCATCCTCTCCGCACTCCTCTCCTATCCATACTACTCCCACCATCCTCTCCCCACTCCTCTCCTATCCATACTACTCCCACCATCCTCTCTCTACTCCTCTCCTATCCATACTACTCCTACCATCCTCTCCGCACTCCTCTCCTATCCATACTACTCCCACAATCCTCTCCTATCCATACTACTCCTACCATCCTCTCCGCACTCCTCT
Source organism: Rana kukunoris (assembly GCA_029574335.1). Classification (NCBI taxonomy): domain Eukaryota; kingdom Metazoa; phylum Chordata; class Amphibia; order Anura; family Ranidae; genus Rana; species Rana kukunoris. The sequence goes on along the minus strand of CM056052.1, from coordinate 552,203,424 downwards.
CCTATCCATACTACTCCCACCATCCTCTCCCCACTCCTCTCCTATCCATACTACTACTACCATCCTCTCCGCACTCCTCTCCTATCCATACTACTCCCACCATCCTCTCCCCACTCCTCTCCTATCCATACTACTCCTACTATCCTCTCCGCACTCCTATCCATACTACTCCCACCATCCTCTCCCCACTCCTCTCCTATCCATACTACTCCCACCATCCTCTCCTATCCATACTACTCCTACCATCCTCTCCGCACTCCTCTCCTATCCATACTACTCCCACCATCCTCTCCCCACTCCTCTCCTATCCATACTACTCCTACCATCCTCTCCCGCACTCCTCTCCTATCCATACTACTCCCACCATCCTCTCCACTCCTCTCCTATCCATACTACTCCTACCATCCTCTCCGCACTCCTCTCCTATCATACTACTCCCACCATCCTCTCCCCACTCCTCTCCTATCCATACTACTCCTACCATCCTCTCCGCACTCCTCTCCTATCCATACTACTACTCCCACCATCCTCTCCCCACTCCTCTCCTATCCATACTACTCCTACCATCCTCTCCCATATCATACTAACCATCCTCTCCCCACTCCTCTCCTATCCTACTACTCCCACCATCCTCTCCTATCCATACTACTCCTACCATCCTCTCCGCACTCCTCTCCTATCCATACTACTCCCACCACTACTCTCCTATCCATACTACTCCCCATCCTCTCACTCCTCTCCTATCCATACTACTCCCACCATCCTCTCCCCACTCCTCTCCTATCCATACTACTCCTACCATCCTCTCCGCATCCTCTCCCATACTACTCCCACCATCCTCTCCCACTCCTCTCCTATCCATACTACTCCCACCACCCACCTATCCTCTACCTCCTCTCCTATCCATACTACTCCTACCATCCTCTCCGCACTCCTCTCCTATCCATACTACTCCCACCATCCTCTCCCCACTCCTCTCCTATCCATACTACTCCTACCATCCTCTCCCACTCCTCTCCTATCCATACTACTATCCTCTCCCCACTCCTCTCCTATCCATACTACTCCTACATCCTCTCCGCACTCCTCTCCTATCCATACTACTCCCACCATCCTCTCCCCACTCCTCTCCTATCCATACTACTCCCACCATCCTCTCCTATCCATACTACTCCTACCATCCTCTCCGCACTCCTCTCCTATCCATACTACTCCCACCATCCTCTCCCCACTCCTCTCCTATCCATACTACTCCTACCATCCTCTCCGCACTCCTCTCCTATCCATACTACTCCCACCAACTCCTCTCCTATCCATACTACTCCTACCATCCTCTCCGCCCTCTCCCATACTACTCCCACCATCCTCTCCCCACTCCTCTCCTATCCATACTACTCCTACCATCCTCTCCGCACTCCTCTCCTATCCATACTACTCCCACCATCCTCTCCCCACTCCTCTCCTATCCATACTACTCCTACCATCCTCTCCGCATTCCTCTCCTATCCATACTACTCCCACCATCCTCTCCCCACTCCTCTCCTATCCATACTACTCCCACCATCCTCTCCTATCCATACTACTCCTACCATCCTCTCCGCACTCCTCTCCTATCCATACTACTCCCACCATCCTCTCCCCACTCCTCTCCTATCCATACTACTCCTACCATCCTCTCCGCACTCCTCTCCTATCCATACTACTCCCACCATCCTCTCCCCACTCCTCTCCTATCCATACTACTCCTACCATCCTCTCCGCATTCCTCTCCTATCTATACTACTCCCACCATCCTCTCCCCACTCCTCTCCTATCCATACTACTCCTACCATCCTCTCCGCACTCCTCTCCTATCCATACTACTCCCACCATCCTCTCCCCACTCCTCTCCTATCCATACTACTCCTACCATCCTCTCCGCATCCTCTCCTATCCATACTACTCCCACCATCCTCTCCCCCACTCCTCTCCTATCCATACTACTCCCACCATCCTCTCCTATCCATACTACTCCTACCATCCTCTCCGCACTCCTCTCCTATCCATACTACTCCCACCATCCTCTCCCACTCCTCTCCTATCCATACTACTCCTACCATCCTCTCCGCACTCCTCTCCTATCCATACTACTCCCACCATCCTCTCCGCACTCCTCTCCTATCCATACTACTCCCACCATCCTCTCCCCACTCCTCTCCTATCCATACTACTCCCACCATCCTCTCCTATCCATACTACTCCTACCATCCTCTCCGCACTCCTCTCCTATCCATACTACTCCCACCATCCTCTCCCCACTCCTCTCCTATCCATACTACTCCCACCATCCTCTCCTATCCATACTACTCCCACCATCCTCTCCTATCCATACTACTCCCACCATCCTCTCCTATCCATACTACTCCCACCATCCTCTCCTATCCATACTACTCCCACCATCCCCTCCGCACTAATCTCCTATGCATGCTACCCACAACCTCCCCTCCTCTCTTATACATACTACCCCCTTGCATTGTACAGAGGTAATGAATTTAATGTACTACTGAGAAGAAAAAAAATTGCCGTGCGCTGCTAATGTGTTCGGGTTTGGCTTGAAGAAAAGGTGGCAACCCTAGTTGGACGGGGAGTCCACTAAACCCTCACGTTACAAACTCTCTCTAGAGGAGGTTGAGGAGCTTTTAGGGGCTATCCATACCACCCTAGGGATTCAGGAGGAGAGGAAGCCGCTGTCCCTGCACGACCAAATGTACAGAGGCTTAGGGGAACAGAAAAGGAAAGTTTTCCCAGTCCATGACGTTCTGGTCGATGCCATCAAAAGAGAATGGCAGGATCCGGAAAGGAAACCTTTTCTCTCAAGGGCGCTGAAAAGAAGATTTCCTTTTGAGGAGGGAGAAACCTTAATTTGGAATAAGACGCCAAAACTTGACGCGGCTTTTTCCCAAGTTTCCAGACACACAGACCTAGCCTTTGAGGACATGGGGGTACTCTCTGATCCCATGGATAAAAGGATGGATTCCCTGTTAAAGAAAACCTGGGATTCCTCCCAGGGTAATCTTAGGCCAGCAATGGCGGCTACAGTGGTAGCCCGCAACTTGGAGTACTGGCTGACTCAGATTAAATCCCATATCGAGGCAGGTACAGCAAAGGAGACAATCCTCTCCTCTTTCCCCATGCTACTGAAGGGTGTAGCTTTCTTGGCAGACGCCTCAGCGGAGTCTATTCGTATGTCCGCAAGGTCTGCAGCATTGTGCAACTCAGCCAGAAGGGCCTTGTGGCTCAAAACGTGGCAGGGGGACAATGCGTCCAAGGTAAAACTTTGTGGTATTCCACTTACGGGGGATTTGTTGTTTGGTCCTGGTCTGGAAGCAGTCCTAGACCGGACCGCCGACAAAAAGAAGGCGTTCCCCGTTAAAAAGAAGTTTGGGGAACAGCCAAAAAAGAGGTTTCGATTTCGTGGGAAATCAGAGGCACCCAGGTCAGGTCCCCAGAAGAAAGGTTGGGGACAGAAGGGGAAGGGTCGAGGGGGAGCAATTTTTCGCCCTCCTGAACCCCCCAGAAAGACCAATTGACTCCAAAACAGTGGGAGGAAGATTGGGGGTCTTCCTCCCACAATGGGAGATGATTACCTCCAACCATTACATCTTGGAGATCATCCGAAGGGGTTACAGGCTAGAATTCTCAACCCCTCCCCCCCTCAGACGGTTAATTACAAACCTTCCAAAGTGTGTGGAAAGGTCTTGTGCCCTCCTATCCTCACTTCAGGAACTGGAGGAGCAGCGGGTTGTTGTTCAGGTCCCGACCAGGGAGATAGGTGGGGGTTTTTACTCCCACATCTTTGTGGTCCGCAAGCCGTCGGGAAAGTTCAGGCTTATCCTCAACCTAAAACCTTTAAATACCTCGGTCAGGTACAAGAGGTTCAGAATGGATTCGATCCATTCTGTAAAAGCCCTTCTCCCGCCAAATTGCTTTATGGCTTCGATCGACCTAAAGGACGCTTACCTACATATCCCCATAGCGGAGGAACATCAGAAGTTCCTGAGGCTAGCAATAAACACCGGGGATCAGGTACTGCACCTACAATTCAGAGCCCTTTCTTTCGGCCTGTCATCTTCCCCCCGCATATTCACAAAAGTAATGGCAGAGGTTTTGGCTTTCCTGCGACTCAGGGGAATTCTGATAGTCGCATACCTGGATGACCTTCTATTGTTCGCCCCCTCCCCGGAACAATTGAATCGGGACTTACAGTCAGCCAGAGACATTCTGGAAAGCTTGGGTTGGCTCATAAATCCAGAAAAGTCCAACCTAATCCCGTCACAGAGGGTGTCCTTCCTGGGGTTTATTCTGGACTCAACAGTTCAAAGGGTCTTCCTTCCTCCAGAGAAGGTGCAAAAGGTGGACAAGGCCATGCTGTTTCTGCAGGGCAGTGGCCAGGTCTCTATAAGAAAGGCCATGTCCGCTCTGGGGTTGCTGACCTCCACCCTTCCAGCAGTACAGTGGGCGGGCCTTCATTTTCGTCCCCTTCAACTCTTCATCTTGAAGGTGTGGGACCACAGCCAGGGGTCATTGGATTCCCTAGTCTCTGTCCCAAGTCAAATCAAACGGTCCCTCTGGTGGTGGAGAAGGGGGGCAAACTTGTCTCAAGGCTTAGAGTGGGTCCTGCCCATATCCAGGACAGTCACAACCGACGCCAGCAACACAGGTTGGGGAGCACATTTGGGTTCTCGCTGGGTACAGGGCACCTGGGCGTTAGTGGATGCAGCAAAGTCCTCCAATTGGAGGGAATTGAGGGCAGTGTCACTGGCCCTTGTCTCATTCCAAAAAGATCTGCGGGGTCACCACGTTCGAGTTCGAACAGACAACTCGTCGGCAGTGGCTTATATCAACAGGCAGGGGGGCACAAGGTGCAGCCCCCTCTGGCTGTTGACAGAGGCCATTCTCAAATGGGCCGAGATCAATGTCCTGTCCCTGTCAGCCTTACATCTGAAAGGGGATCAGAACTGCTTAGCAGACTTCCTCAGCAGAACAACGCTGAGGGAGGGCGATTGGTCTCTGAGTCAGGAGGTCTTCAGGATGATAGCCCAGAGATGGGGGCCGCCATGCGTGGACCTTTTTGCCTCCAGGCAGAACGCCAAGGCGGACAGGTTCTTTTCTCTAAGCAGGTACGATGGAGCTTTAGGGATAGATGCACTAGCTCAGAAATGGGAATTTTCCAGGTGTTATGCCTTCCCCCCTCTGGTTCTGATCCCTGCGGTGTTGAGGAAATTTCAACAAGAGAGCACAACCTTAATTCTAATTGCCCCGTATTGGCCCAGGAGACCGTGGTTTTCCATCCTAAAGAACCTGGCGGTAGAGCCCCCCTGGCTTCTACCAGCTCGGAACAACCTTCTCACTCAAGGTCCAGTCTGCTGCCCTCACGTGGACAGGTGGAACCTTGCAGCCTGGTTTCTGAGGAAGAGTTGCCAAGGGGAAAAGGGTTTTCAGATCGCTTGGTTGCGACCCTCCTAAATTGCAGGAAAAAGGAAACGCAAACCATCTACCACAAAGTGTGGAGACGTTTCAATTCATGGTGCTCTGAAAGCTCCTTCAGTGTACGCAGTTCCATAGCAGTACTAGAGTTCCTACAGGCGGGGGCAGATAAGGGATTGGCTCTCAGCACTTTGAAGGGACAGGTGTCAGCCCTGAGTGTATTTCTAGAGAAAAATCTAGCTAGGGATCCCTGGATAGTAAGATTTTTTAAATCTTTGAGTAGGCAGAGGCCAGTTGGTGTGACCTCTTTTTCCGTGTGGGATCTTTCCTTAGTTTTGCAGGCCCTTACAGGAGATCCTTTTGAACCATTGGGGTCATGCTCTTTGAGGTTAATCACTCTCAAAACAGTTTTTTTGGTAGCAATTACGACGGCACGTCGAGTAAGTGAACTCGAGGCCCTCTCAATTAAAACTCCTTTTTTTCAAGTTTTTCCGGATCGTATTGTTTTTAAGACCGATCCGGCCTTTTTGCCAAAGGTGGCTTCGAAATTTCACAGAGGCCAGGAAATTATTCTGCCAACATTTTGTTCAAACCCGGTGAGGGAAAAAGAATTTATTTTTCACAACCTGGATGTAAGGAGGTGCGTCCTTCAGTATTTAGAATGCACCAAACAGTTTAGAAAATCAGATTCCCTTTTTGTTTTATTTTCAGGGGCTAGGAAAGGTTCTAGAGCCTCCAGGCGTACTCTAGCGAGCTGGATTAGGGCAACTATTAGCCAAGCTTATGTGTTAAAGGAGGATGGAGCCTCCAGTGGGAATCAGGGCACATTCTACTAGAGCAATGGCGACTTCACAAGCAGAATGGGCTGGTGCTTCTCCGGAGCAGATCTGTAGAGCAGCGACTTGGTCGAGTTTTGCTACCTTCGTAAAGCACTACAGACTAGACCTGCTGTCAGCACAGGACCAAGCCTTTGGTCCTAAGGTGTTACAGGCAGTAGTCCCACCCTAAGGTAAGGTACTCGCTTATCCTCTCTAAGGTGCTGTCCTGAAAGACGAACTAGGGAAAAATGGAGTTACTTACCGGTAACATCCTTTTCCAGGAGTCTTTCAGGACAGCACCGCTACCCACCCAGGGTCTGAAGATTGGAAGACTCATCACATGAGGACGTCATTACTAGTAAAAAAAATAATAATAAAAATGCCATAAATAAACGCTAATCGCGATTTTTTTTTAACGAAAAATATGTAGAAGAATACGTATCGGCCTAAACTGAGGGAAAAAAAGTTTTTTTTATATCTTTTTTGGGGATTTTTATTATAGCAAAATGTAAAAAATGTTGAATTTTTTTCAAAATAGTCACTCTATTTTTGTTTATAGCGCAAAAAATAAAAACCGCAGAGGTGATCAAATATCACCAAAAGAAAGCTCTATTTGTGGGGAAAAAAAGGACGCCAATTTTGTTTGGGAGCCACGTCGCACGGCCGCACAATTGTCAGTTAAAGCGACGCAGTGCCGAATCACAAAAAGTGCTCTGGTCTTTGGACAGCAATATGGTCTGGGGCTAAAGTGGTTAAATTACACCTATGATAAAAATCATAGACCCTTTGTTTCTTTGAAGAGTGGGCAAACTTACACTATCTGCAGGGGATCAAATATTTATTTTTCGCCACTGTATATCCGTTATGACATAGTAAACACATGCAGGCTGGAGGATTCATAGACAAGGCGTCAGCCTATTGGTGGCATAGCAGCCTAAAGGTTGCAGTGTTCATCGGTTTAATACTGTAATTTTCAGATACAATTACAGTATTCGAATGAAAACATAATAAAAATGTAAAAAAAAAATAATACAGTTTTGCAAATTTGTCAGCCTATAATAATAAATAAACAGCATTTTTTTTTATTAAAACATTGTATCAAATAAAGCCTTATATGTTTTTTGTAAAGAAATATTTCAATGTTATTTTGGTTATTTTGGTATGCAAATTAGTTAGAGTTATTGTTGAGTTAAAAGCACATTGCTGACGCTGTTAAATCTGTCCTGGGCATCTAGACATCAATGACCTCTGAGAATAAAAGGCTAATCACAACTGGATTATCCCTTTAAGCCCCCCCCCCCCCCCTTAAAAAAAAAATCCCCAATTTTTTTTGGCTTTTATATAATGTAAACCAAATTAAATACATCACAGGGCATCTTATATGTACAAAAGATAACATTTCGGGACCAGCAGCTTTACAAATAAAATTCATTCCACACAAAAGCCAATAAATGTAAATCATTTCACATTCTGCAAATGACATAAATTCTGTAAAAAAAAAAAAAAAAAAAGATCTCCTTCTTTTTCCTCCAGTCGCTGAATGGTATTAAAAAAAAAAAAAAAACACAAAAAAATAATATTATACTAAATAATATAAAATGCAGCAAATTGTCCTAGTGAGGAATCTACACACAATGTCCCAGCCGCGCTGCTCGCTAAGGAGAGTCGTTAGTGAAAAAGATTCTACAATGATACATATAAAGATCGCACGATCTTGGTTGGAGGAAGTTCTTACGGCATCAGAGTGGCGCTCTTCTTCGTGGTTTAGGGCACGGGAAATCACGCGGCCTTTCCAGAGATAACGGAATCAAGTTTATGGTCGGTGTGTTACGCGGCCGCTCTCGGCGTGCTCGTATCAGGGCTGATAGCACGTGCCCGTTCCATTTGTCCCAGCGGAATGAAGGAAGGGTTTCTGGACAGCCGCACTCCAAAACCTGTCGCTTTTATTGTAAAATGAAAACACAGGATACGTGCCGCAGCAAGCGGGGTACAAGCCGACGCGTTTCACACTAGTGCTTAATTATAAGCTATGATTAACCGCTTGCCGACCAGCCGCTGCAGTTTTACGGCGGCAGGTTGGCTCGGCTGCCGCAAAACAAGTAAAATTACCCGATTTTGCTTTTCAGCCACGCACGGCGGGCGCGATCACCGCCGGTCACCCGTGATCGCTCGTTACAGAGCGAGAACCGGGAGCTGTGTGTGTAAACGCACAGCTCCCAGTCCTGTCAGGGGGAGAAATGACGGATCGTCTGTTCATACAATGTATGAACAGCGATCTGTCATTTCCCCTAGTAAGTCCCACCCCCCCTTCAGTTAGGGAACATAATTAACCCCTTCCTCGCCCCCTAGTGTTAACCCCTTCCCCGCCGGTGGCATTTTTACAGTAATCAATGCATTTTTATAGCACGGAACGCTATAAAAATGACAAGGGTCACAAAAATATGTCAAAAGTGTTCCAAGTGTCCACCATAAGGTCGCAGTACCGATAAAAATCGCTGATCGCCCCCATTACTAGTAAAAAAATAAATATTAATAAAAATGCCATAAAACGATCCCCTATTTTGTAGACACTATGGGCCAGATTCAGATACATTTAGGCGGGCGTAGCGTTTCTCATATACGCTACGCCGCCGTAACTTTGAGAGGCGAGTATGGTATTCTTAAAGATTTTGTGGCCGAAGTTACGGCGGCGTAGCGTAAATGGGCCGGCGTAAGCCCGCCTAATTCAAATGTGTTTGATGTGGGCGTGTATTATTTAAATTAAGTGTGACCCCACGTAAATGACGTTTTTTCTAACGGCGCATGCGCCGTCCGTGGACGTATCCCAGTGCGCATGCTCGAAATTACGGCGCTAAGACTCATTTGTTTCGACGTGAACGTAATTTACGCCCAGCCCCATTCACGGACGAGTTACACAAATGACGTAAAACGTGCAAAATTCAACGCTGTCCATACTTAACATCGGCTGCGTCATCTTTTTGATGGTTTATCTTTCACGCCTGAAAACGCCTTACGTAAACAGCGTATCTGTACTACGACGGCCGGGCGTACATTTGTGAATAGGCGTATCTCGCTGATTTACATATTCTAGGCGTAAATCAGCGGGAATGCCCCTAGCAGCCAGCGTAAATAGGCAGTTAAGATACGACGGCGTAGGAGACTTACGCTGGTCGTATCTTAGCAACATTTAGGCGTATCTCAGTTTTAGCATACGCTTAAAGTTGCGACGTTGCGGATTCGGACTTACGACGGCGTATCTACTGATACGCCCGTCGTAAGTCTTTCTGAATCTGGCCCTATAACTTTAGTGCAAACCAATCAATAAACTTTGCTTATTGCGATTTTTTTTTTACGTAAAATATGTAGAAGAATACGTATCGGCCTAAACTGAGGAAAAAAATGTTTTTTTTATATATATATTTTTGGGGGATATTTAAGTAAAAAATATATTTTTTTTTTCAAAATTGTCGCTCTATTTTTGTTTATAGCGCAAAAAATAAAAACCGCAGAGGCGATCAAATACCACCAAAAGAAAGCTCTATTTGTGGGGAAAAAAGGACGCCAATTTTGTTTGGGAGCCGCGTCGGGCAATTGTCAGTTAAAGCGACGCAGTGCCGAATCGCAAAAAGTGGCCCCGGTCATTGACCAGCAAAATGGTCCGGGGAAGTTTAGTGTGAAACAAATCGGCTTGTACCCCGATTGCTGCGGCATGTATCTTGTGTTTTTCATTTTACAATAAAAGCAACAGGTTTTGGAGTGCGGCTGTCCAGAAATCCGTCCTTCATTTTGGCATTATCCTATGCATTGCCTTCGGATTTGGCGAGGAGATTCTTAATTGGTATCCTTGAGCGGTGACCTTTTCTCTCCATTTGTCCCAGCGGGGTGAGGTCCAGGAGAAGAGGGCGTAGGAGGTCTATAGAGGTAAATAGAAAAGGTGGTGGTAGGGTTAGCGGCTCCACCACTGTGGAGAGTGGGGGCCACACTCCACGCTGTGGTAAGTAATGCGATAGGATAACTTTGCTTAGTAAGTGCACTGAACGCGCACACGAGGTAGCACTGGACTCTGCTGGGTGTCAGAGAGGCGTCGGGGGGGGGCACTTCAGACCAAAATCCTCAGAGGGAAGGAGAAGCCGGCTCCAAGCGCCAAGCCCAGCGACAGGAAGAATGCCATGATGGCCCCGGCTGTCTCTGCTTCGTATCCGTCCACCTTCCTGCAAAGAGAAGTCAGAGGTGTCAGGGGGGGGGGGGGAATGCAGTATACAACAGGCTCTAAAAAAAATAAAATAAAAAATGCTTAAAGCGGAGGTCCGCCAATTTTTTTTTTTAAGCCCTTCAATACTGGGCTTTTATACCCACCTCCATACCGGGCCCATTCCGGCACTTCTCTCCTACATGTACTAATCATCATTTTTTTGATAGAAAATTACGCAGTACCCCCAAACATTATATATGTTTTTTTAGCAGACACCCTAGGGAATAAAACGACGGTCATTGCAACGTTTTACCTTGCACGGAATTTGCGCAATAATTTTTCAAACGCCTTTTTTGGGGAATTTTTTTTTTCATGAATTAAAAAAATAACAAAAAACAGTAAAGTTATCCCAATTATTTTGTAAAGTATGAAAGATGATGTTACACCGAGTAAATAGATACCCAACACGTCACGCTTTAAAATTGCGCACACTCATGGAATGGCTCAAAACTTCGGTACTTAAAAATCTCCATAGGTAACGCTTTGAATTTTTTTACAGGTTACCAGTTTAGATTTACTATGGAAGAGCCCTGGGGCCATCATAAAAAAAAATATACAAAATTCTGAGATTCAGCCCAGGTTCACACTGGGTACGATTTAGTTCGATTTGAGATGCGATTTCACATGTGAAATCGCATCTCAAATCGGCGGCAATTGCCGGCAATGACACCGTCCTAATCGGTGCGACACGCCGCATCTGCACCGATTTCAAAAAGTAGTTCCTGTACTACTTTTTGCGATTTCAGGACACGATTTACATTGACATCTGTGCAGAACCCTGCACAGATGTCTCCTAAATCGCGCCGAAATCGGGACTGCCAGAGGGAGTGAAATCGTGCGATTTCAGCTGAAATCGCGCAATTTCACTCCCACAGCCCAGTGTGAACCAGGGCTCAAAGTCAGAATTCTGAGTTTCAAAGTCAGAATTCTGAGATTAAATCTCAGAATTCTGAGATTTAATCTCAAAATTCTGACTTTGAAACTCAGAATTCTGACTTTGAATCTCAGAATTTTGTATATTTTTTTTTTTTATGATGGCCCCAGGGCTCTTCCATACAAAAGAAAGCTCTATTTGTGGGGAAAGCAGGTACATAATTGGATTCCAAGCAGAAGCAATGTGCCATTATTTAGCTCTTGATGAAGGAGGGGGGCAGGCTGTCCGACATCCAAGGAAGGTCACAGAATGTTTATAGAGATGACACCACTGATAAGAGATACTGCTCCTGTCAATGGTGTCACCTTCATACACATTGGGGGTCATTTACTAAAGGCAACTCCACTTTGCGCTACAAGTGCAAACTAAAATTGCACTGAAAGTACACTTGGAAGAGTAGTCGCTGTAAATCTGAGGGGAAGATCTGAAATGAGGGGAAGCTCTGCCGATTTTATCATCCAATCATATGCAAGCTAAAATGCTGTTTTTTATTTTGCTTGCATGTCCCCCTCAGATCTTCAGCGACTGCACTTCCAAGTGCACTTTCCGTGCAATTTCAAGTCCACTTGTAGTGCAAAGTGGATTTGCCTTTCGTAAATAACCCCCGTTGTGTAGCTTTCTATGGATGTGCACCCCCCCCCCCCTCCTTCATCAAGAACTCAATGACGGCATGCTGCTTCTGCTTGGAATCCAATTATTTACCGGCACATAATGGACTTTCTGCTTAGTAAATAGACCCTCTGTTGATGCGGCACCTCCATGGGCTAAGAATGTTATTGGTAGATTGTTGCCATAATAAGATCTGCTTGCATTAGAACAACTAGAAGAGTTACTATAGTGGAGGAGTTCGTCTATTCACATGTGTAATTTGGCTGTGAGTTAATAAAAAAAGTCCACTTTTTCATTACTTTCGGTACAACCCTTGTACTGTATACTCTCCAGCTTACCCAGTAGGAATGAAATCGATATTTACCGTATATACTCGAGTATAAGCCTAGTCACCTAATTTTACCACAAAAAAAAATGGGAAAACGTATTGACTCGAGTATAAGCCCTCCAGACTCACGTACAGCCACATATCTTTGTGCGGGCGTCGCGTATCTCATTTACGCTACGCCGCCGTAACTTTGAGAGGCAGGTGCCGTATTCACAAAGAAGTTGCGCCCAAAGTTACGGCGGCGTAGCGTAAATGGGCCGGCGTAACTCAAAATAGGCAGGTAGGGGGCGTGATCCATGTAAATGAATCGTGACCCCACGTAATTGACACTTTTTCCGAACGGCGCATGCACCGTCCGTGGACGTATCCCACTGCGTATGCTCAAAATTACGCCGCAAATACTCATTGGTTTTCGACGTGAACGTAACTTACGCAAAGCCCCTTATTCTCGATCGTTTTATGCAAACGACGGAAAATTCTACGCTGTCCCGACGTCCATACTTAACATTGCGTACGCCTCATATAGCAGGGGTAACTTTACGCCGGACTAACGCTTACGTAAAAAAAAAGACGACCGGGCGCAAGTACGTTCGTGAATCGGCGTATCTAGCTGATTTGCATATTCGACGTGTAAATCGATGGAATCGCCACCTAGCGGCCAGCGTAAATATGCAACTTAGATACGACGGCGTAAGAGACTTACGCCGGTCGTATCTTAGCTACATTTCGGCGTATCTTGCTTTCTGAATACAGAAAATAGATACGCCGGCGCATCTTAGAAGTTACACGGCGTATCTCGAGATACGCTGACGTAACTTCTTTGTGAATCTAGCCCAGAGTGTCCATCTGCATGCCTCACTATGCCTCAATTTGCCTCGCTGTTCCCATGCCTCACTGTTCCCATGCCTCTCTGTTCCCATGCCTCACTGTTCCCATGCCTCACTGTTCCCATGCCTCACTGTTCCCATGCCTCACTGTTCCCATGCCTCACTGTTCCCATGCCTCACTGTTCCCATGCCTCTCTGTTCCCATGCCTCACTGTTCCCATGCCTCACTGTTCCCATGCCTCTCTGTTCCCATGCCTCTCTGTTCCCATGCCTCACTGTGCCCATGCCTCACTGTGCCCATGCCTCACTGTGCCCATGCCTCACTGTTCCCATGCCTCACTGTTCCCATGCCTCACTGTGCCCATGCCTCACTGTGCCCATGCCTCACTGTGCCCATGCCTCACTGTGCCCATGCCTCACTGTGTCTGTGTCCATGCCTCACTGTGTCCATGCCTCACTGTTCCCATGCCTCACTGTTCCCATGCCTCACTGTTCCCATGCCTCACTGTTCCCATGCCTCACTGTTCCCATGCCTCACTGTTCCCATGCCTCACTGTTCCCATGCCTCACTGTGCCCATGCCTCACTGTGCCCATGCCTCACTGTGCCCATGCCTTACTGTGCCCATGCCTCACTGTGCCCATGCCTCACTGTGTCCATGGCTAAACTGACGTTTAACATGGGAGTTCATGGAAGGGGTGCCCGGCTTTGAAAAATCGGTACTCCCCGGCCGTAGGTCCTCCAGACAACAAACTTATAACACTTGCAGAGGAGAAATGGGGCTACATGTTCGGGTCCAGGGGACATACAGGTCTCCAAAGTCACCAAAGAAATGACTGTTTAACATGGGAGTCTATGGAAGGGGTGCCCGGCTTTGAAAAATCAGTGCTCCCCCCGGCCGTAGGACAACAAACTTTGCACCCTTGTAGAAAACGAGTGGGGCTACATGTGTGCCAAGTTTGGGGTCCAGGAGACCTACAGCCGGCCGGTACCGGGTTCCCAAAGTCTGGGAGATCAGGCGCAAAATGGTGACTCGAGAATAAGCCGAGGGGGGCATTTTCAGCACCAAAAAATGTGCTGAAAAACTTGGCTTATACTCAAGTATGTGGTAATACTGACTGTGGAACCTCGGTTTATGAGTAGCGCGGTTAACGAGCGTTTTGAATAACGAGCAACTTCTTTTTTTTTTATTCTGACTTGGTTTGTGAGTGTTGACTTGCAAAACAAGCAGAATTCAAGCTAATGTGGTGTGCAGTACCGCATTTGGCCAAAGGTGGGGGGGGGGGGGGCGGTGACACAGCCATTTGGAAATACTCGGAATCACTCAGAAATACTCAAAATACTCTGTTCCAGAGTGTTTCCGAACCTCTCTGAGGGTTTCCCAGATCAGCCAAGCTGTCCCAGAGTATTTCCGAGGCTCTCCGGCGCCCCCCCCCCACCTGTGGTCACATGCAGTATTACATTCCATAGAAGTCAATGCGGAACAAATTATCTTAGGGCCAGATTCTGAAAGCAGTTACGTCGGCGTATCTCGAGATACGCTGCGTAAACTCTAGGATGCGCCGGCGTATCTATTTTCTGTATTCAGAAAACAAGATACGCCGGAATTTTGCTTAGATACGAGCGGCGTAAGTCTCTTACGCCGTCGTATCTTAGTTGCATATTTACGCTGGCCGCTAGGTGGCTGCCGATTTACGCGTTGAATATGCAAATGAGCTAGATACGCCGATTCGCGAACGTACTTGCGCCAGGTCGTCGTTTGCGTAAGCGTAAGTCCGGCGTAAAGCTACCCCTGCTATATGAGGTGAGGCGTACGCAATGTTAAGCAATGTTAAGTATGGACGTCGGGACAGCGTTGAATTTTCCGTCGTTTGCGTAAATCGTTCGCGAATAGGGCTTTGCATAAGTTACGTTCACGTCAAAACCAATGAGTATTTGCGGCGTAATTTTAAGCATGCGCACTGGGATACGTCCACGGACGGCGCATGCGCTGTTCGGAAAAAGCGTCATTTACGTGGGGTCATGATTGATTACCATGCAACACGCCCACTCCAAGCCTAATTTGAATTACCCGGGCTTACGCCGGCCCATTTACGCTACGCCGCCGTAACTTAGGGCGCAAGTGCTTTGAGAATACGGCACTTGCGTCCAAAGTTGCGGCGGCGTAGCGTAAATAGGATACGCTATGCCCCTACGAGAATCTGGCCCTTCGTTTCCATTGACTTCTATGGGAAAACTTGCTTTGATATGCGAGTGCTTTGGATTACAAGCATTCCCCTGGAATGGATTATGCTCGTAATCTGAGGTTCCGCTGTATTTCTGTTAAGAGTAACTGCCTCTAGTCAGGGATGGACTGGCCATTGGGACTACAGGGAGTTTCCCGGTGGGCCGATGGCTCATTGGGCCGGCTTCAGTGACAGCAGACCGCCGCCCCCCTCTGCTCCTCTGTCTCTCTCTTGCCGCAGCGCTCAACTTGGGGGGAACAAAGAGGCAGGGGGAGGACCAGAGGAGCAGGGACGACGACAGTGGAGCATGGGGGGACAGACAGCTGACTCAACAGCTATGGTGTGGGAGTTTCTCACTTCTGCCTAATCTTGTCCCATAAGGGGGGGGCGCCAAACTGATTCTTTGCCCCGGTGAAATAATGTCTGCCAGTACCAGCAATGTAACTACTAATAAAGTAGTGGCTAGTGAAGGGGGAGAGGGGGCTTGGGTGGCCAGAAGGGGGGGTGCAGGAGGAGTCCGGCCTCCATGGGAGAGACCTGTCAAAGTGGGCCAGTCTGGATGAAGTCCAGAGCCAAATTTCTGTCCCAGTCCAGCACTGCCTTTAGTAGCCCATAGCAAACCTGAGCAGTTATCCCAGTCCCGGAGTCCCGGCAGCAATGTATACCAATGCTTTGGGCAATTCACCTCTTCGAACCCCAAATACAGTAAGCTGCTGATGAACGTCTCTGATCGGGGGAGCAGTGAGGGCCTCTGAAATGGGGGGTGGTGATTGGCTGAATTGCTGCCTGAGCCTGGTAGTGAGGCTTCCTTGTAGTGCTATTTGCCCCAGAGCAGGGATATGACAGAGCACTATGGTGTAGCACTGATGAGGGATACAAAGAGTTGGGCTTCTTCAGTTTACTGAGCCAGAAGCTCTTCGGAAGATTAATCGGCCTTCCAGAAATAATAGAATTAGATTACGGTTAGTGTGTTGATGGCCATTTTGTGTGCCTAGCCTGGGACTGATTGCATGTTCATTGTCAATGAGGTCCAGGAGAAGAGGGCGTGGAGGTAGATGTCAATAGAAAAGGTGAATGGTAGAGTTAGCGGCTCCACCACTGTGGAGGGTGGGGTCATTCTGTGATTGTATAACTTCGTTATAAAGTTATTTACAGTGCCTTGTAAAAGTATTCATGTGAAAAGTGGGGGGGGGGGGGGGGGCATTTGTATGGCGCCCCACGGAGTTAATACTTTGTAGAACCCCCTTTCTCTACATTTTGGGGGTGTCTCTACCAGCTTTGAACACCTAGAGAGGGACATTTCTGCCCATTCTTCTTCTTTGTAAAATATCTCAGTCTCTGTCAGATTGGATGTAGAGCATCTGTGATCAGCAATTTTCAAGTGTTGCCACAGATTCTCAATGTGATTTAGGTCTGGACTGTGACTGGGCCATTCTAACACATGGATAGGCTTTGATTTAAACCATCCCATTGTAGCTCTGGCTGTACTTGAGGGTCGTTGTCCTGCTGGAAGGTGAACCTCCCCCCAGTCTCAAGTCTTTTGCAGATTCTAACAGGTTTTCTAAGATTGTCCTGTATTTGTCTTCATCCATCTTCCCATCAACTCTGACCAGCTTCCCTGTCCCTGCTGAAGAAAAGCATCCCCACCACATGATGCTGCCACCACCATGTTTCACAGTGGGGATGGTGTGTTCAGGGTGATGTGCAGTGTTAGTTTTATCCCCCCTTTTAGACCAAAAGGTTACATTTTGGTGTCATGTGACCAGAGCACCTTCTTGCACATGTTTGCTGTGTCCCTTCCCCCACATGGCTTCTCACAAACTGCAAACAGGACTTCTTATGTCTTTCTTTCCCCAATGTCTTTCTTCTTGTCACTCTTCCATAAAGGGCAGATTTGTGGAGAGAACCACTAATAGTTGTCCTGTGGACAGATTCTCCCCCCTGAGCTGTGGATCTCTGCAGCTCCTCCAGAGTTCCCATGGGCCTATTGGCTGCTTCTCTGATGAATGCTCTCCTTGCCCGGCCCGGTCAGTTTAGGTGGACGGCCATGTCTTGGTAGGGTTGCAGTTGTGCCATACTCTTTCCATTTTCGGATGATGGATTTAACAGAAGCTTCGTGAGATCTTAAAAGCTTGGGAGATTTTTTTTTATAACCTAACCCTGCTTTATTCTTCTCCACAACATTATCCCTGACCTGTCTGGTGTGTTCCTTGGCATTCATGATGCTGTTTGTTCACTAAGGTTCTCTAACAAACCTCTACGGGGTCACAGAACAGCTGTATTTATACTGAGATTAAATGACACACAGGTGGACCCTATTTACTATTTTAGGTGACTTTTGAAGGCAATTGGTTCCTCTAGATTTTAGTTATCAGAGTAAAGGGGGCTGAATACAAATGCTCCCCCCCCCCCCATACACACTTTTCACATATTTATTTGTAAAAAATGTTGAAAACCATTTACAAATTTTCTTCCACTTCACAATTATGTGACACTTTGTGTTGGTCCATCACATAAAATCCCAATAAAATACATTTAAATTTTTGGTTGTGACATGACAAAAAGGTGGAAAATTTCAAGGGGCGTGAATACTTTTTCACAGCACTGTATACCAATGCCTTGGGCAATTTAATCTCTCAGCAGCCCAACGTTTGCATACAGTAACCTTATGATGATGGTGAGGCTTCTTTGTATTGTCAGATGCCCCTAGAGCAGGGATATGACTGAGCATTAGGGGGCAGCACTGATAAGGGATACAAAGAGGGTAACAGGCTCGGGTGTGGTGGAGACAGGTACTCACTTGGGCCCAAAGCACATGCAGAGACTGGCCAGGTATCCGTTGGACAGGGCGAAGACGATCATGATGCCGATGTACCAGGCATCGTGTGCCAGTAGTGTGGGCAGGTAATGGCGAGGCATGACGTTACACAGCATAAAGAGAGGCCAGAAGATGAATCGGGCCGCCACCATGATGGGGAGCAATTTACTGTCCTTCCCGGGCTGCAGAGAGAGAGAAGAGCACACCATTATCACTGGATATCATAGACACGTCATGTGTGCTGTATCTGGGTGTCAATGTGATCAGCTAAAGACAACCTGTCAGTTGTGCCCTACTGACACCATCCACTGCTCTACTGACACCGCCCACTGCCCTACTGACACCGTCCACTGCCCTACTGACACCGTCCACTGCCCTACTGACACCGTCCACTGCCCTACTGACACCGTCCACTGCCCTACTGACACCGCCCACTGCCCTACTGACACCGCCCACTGCCCTACTGACACCGTCCACTGCCCTACTGACACCGTCCACTGCCCTACTGACACCGTCCACTGCCCTACTGACACCGTCCACTGCCCTACTGACACCGTCCACTGCCCTACTGACACCGCCACTGCCCTACTGACACCGTCCACTGCCCTACTGACACCGTCCACTGCCCTACTGACACCGTCCACTGCCCTACTGACACCGTCCACTGCTCTACTGACACCGTCCACTGCCCTACTGACACCGTCCACTGCCCTACTGACACCGTCCACTGCCCTACTGACACCGTCCACTGCTCTACTGACACCGTCCACTGCCCTACTGACACCGTCCACTGCCCTACTGACACCGTCCACTGCCCTACTGACACCGTCCACTGCTCTACTGACACCGTCCACTGCCCTACTGACACCGTCCACTGCTCTACTGACACCGTCCACTGCTCTACTGACACCGTCCACTGCCCTACTGACACCGTCCACTGCTCTACTGACACCGTCCACTGCTCTACTGACACCGCCCACTGCCCTACTGACACCGTCCACTGCCCTACTGACACCGTCCACTGCTCTACTGACACCGTCCATTGCCCTTCTGACACCAATGTCTGCCCTACTGACAATGTCCACTGCCCTACTGACACCATCCACTGCCCTACTGACACCATCCACTGCCCTACTGACACCATCCACTGCCCTACTGACACCATCCACTGCCCTACTGACACCATCCACTGCCCTTCTGACACCAATGTCTGTCCTACTGACAACGTCCACTGCCCTATTGACACCATACACTGCCCTACTGACACCGTCCACTGCTCTATTGACACCGTCCACTGCTCTATTGACACCGTCCACTGCCCTTCTGACACCAATGTATGTCCTACTGACAACGTCCACTGCCCTACTGACAATGTCCACTGCTCTACTGACACCGTCCACTGCTCTACTGACACTGTCCTCTGCCATACTGACACCTTCCACTGCCCTACTGACACCATCCACTGCCCTACTGACACCGTCCACTGCCCTACTGACACCGTCCACTGCTCTACTGACACCATCCACTTCTCTACCGACACCATCCACAGCTCCACTGATACCAATGTCTGCCCTACTGACACGCACATACATATGGACACATGCATGTGTGTTTGAGCTTTGGGGCGCACACCCTTATATAATAGGCTGAGCACACCTATGGAATTGGCTGTAGGTTGGCTTTGTACTCACCCACATGAACCTCGCTGTAATGCTTCGTCCGGCCCAATCAAACATATTAAACATCAGAAAACAGGAGACGGGGATGAAGTACATTCCTATACATGGGACATAAAGAATGATATCATGATACAGAGTACTGCCTGCACAGGACACACCTACCTTCCTGCCTCCACTAATGACATCATACTGCCAGATGTATTATTTAAGGTGGAGTCACACAGTGTAACTATACAGAAGTTCACCAAGAAAAAACCCTGAATGCAATTTATCCTCTGACTCTCCCCAGTGTCCTCCACTGAATGGTGTTTTATGACTTTTATATATATATATTTTGTGTTTTCAGGTGATGAGGGGCTCTGACTCAGGGAGCAAAGAGGGCTTCTAAAGAGGGGCTCCAACATGGGTGGGGAGACAATGAGGGGTTCTGACATCGGCGGGGGGGGGGGGGAAGCAATGAGGGGGCTCTGACATGTAGGGTGATGAGGGGTTCTGACATCATGGGGGGGGGGGGGCAATGAGGGGCTCTGACATGGATGGTGATGAGGGGTTCTAACATCGGCGGGGGGGGGGGGCAATGAGGGGCTCTGACATGTAGGGTGATGAGGGGTTCTGACATCGTGGGGGGCAATGAGGGGCTCTGACATGTAGGGTGATGAGGGGTTCTAACATCGGCGGGGGGGGGGGGGGGGGGGGGCAATGAGAGGCTCTGACATCGGGGGGCAATGAGGGACTCTGACATGTAGGGTGATGAGGGGTTCTGACATCGTGGGGGGGGGGCAATGAGGGGCTCTGACATGTAGGGTAATGAGGGGTTCTGACATCATGGGGGGGGCAATGAGGGGCTCTGACATGGATGGTGATGAGGGGTTCTGACATCGTGGGGGGGGGGGCAATGAGGGACTCTGACATGTAGGGTGATGAGGGGGCTCTAACATCGGCGGGGGGGGGGGGGGGGGCAATGAGAGGCTCTGACATCGGGGGGCAATGAGGGGCTCTGACATCGGGGGGCAATGAGGGGCTCTGACATGTAGGGTGATGAGGGGTTCTGACATCGTGGGGGGGGCAATGAGGGGCTCTGACATGTAGGGTGATGAGGGGTTCTGACATCGTGGGGGGGGGGGCAATGAGGGGCTCTGACATGTAGGGTAATGAGGGGCTCTAACATCGGCGGGGGGGGGCAATGAGAGGCTCTGACATCGGGGGGCAATGAGGGGCTCTGACATCGGGGGGCAATGAGGGGCTCTGACATGTAGGGTGATGAGGGGTTCTGACATCGTGGGGGGGGGCAATGAGGGGCTCTGACATGTAGGGTGATGAGGGGTTCTGACATCATGGGGGGGGGCAATGAGGGGCTCTGACATGTAGGGTGATGAGGGGTTCTGACATCATGGGGGGGGGCAATGAGGGGCTCTGACATGGATGGTGATGAGGGGTTCTAATATCGGCGGGGGGGGGGGCAATGAGGGGCTCTGACATGTAGGGTGATGAGGGGGCTCTAACATCGGCGGGGGGGGGGGGGGGCAATGAGAGGGGCTCTGACATCGGGGGGCAATGAGGGGCTCTGACATCGGGGGGGGGGCAATGAGGGGCTCTGACATGTAGGGTGATGATCGTGGGGGGGGGCAATGAGGGGCTCTGACATCGGGGGGTGGGGGGGGGGGGCAATGAGGGGCTCTGACATGTAGGGTGATGAGGGGTTCTGACATCGTGGGGGGGGGCAATGAGGGGCTCTGACATGTAGGGTGATGAGGGGTTCTGACATTGGCGGGGGGGGGGGTGGGGCGACAATGAGGAGCTCTGACATGTAGGGTGATGAGGGGTTCTGACATCGTGAGGGGGGGGGGGGGGCAATGAGGGGCTCTGACATGTAGGGTAATGAGGGGTTCTGACATCATGGGGGGGGGCAATGAGGGGCTCTGACATGGATGGTGATGAGGGGTTCTAACATCGGCGGGGGGGGGGCAATGAGGGGCTCTGACATGTAGGGTGATGAGGGGCTCTAACATCGGCGGGGGGGGGCAATGAGAGGCTCTGACATCGGGGGGCAATGAGGGGCTCTGACATCGGGGGGCAATGAGGGGCTCTGACATGTAGGGTGATGAGGGGTTCTGACATCGTGGGGGGGGCAATGAGGGGCTCTGACATGTAGGGTGATGAGGGGTTCTGACATCATGGGGGGGGGGGCAATGAGGGGCTCTGACATGTAGGGTGATGAGGGGTTCTGACATCATGGGGGGGGCAATGAGGGGCTCTGACATGGATGGTGATGGTTCTAATATCCGCGGGGGGGGGGGGGCAATGAGGGGTTCTGATCCGCGGGGGGGGGGGGGCATGAGGGAGCTCTGACATGTAGGGGGATGAGGGGGCTCAACATCGGCGGGGGGGGGGCAATGAGAGGCTCTGACATCGGGGGGCAATGAGGGGCTCTGACATCGGGGGGCAATGAGGGGCGGGGGAAATCTGACATGTAGGGTGATGAGGGGTTCTGACATCGTGGGGGGGGGGGCAATGAGGGGCTCTGACATGTAGGGTGATGAGGGGTTCTGACATTGGCGGGGGGGGGGGGGGGGGGGGCGACAATGAGGAGCTCTGACATCAGGGGGCAATGAGGAGCTCTGACATTGGGGGGGGGGGGCAATGAGGGGCTCTGACATTGGGAGGCAATGAGGGGCTCTGACAATCGGGGGGGGGTGGCATCGGGGGGAAATCAGGGGCTCTGACATGTAGGGTGATGAGGGGTTCATGTATCGTGGGGGGGGGCAATGATGGGGGACATCGGCGGGGACATCGGGGGGGGGGGGGCAATGAGAGGCTCTGACATCGGGGGGCAATGAGGGGCTCTGACATGGGGGCAATGAGGGGTTCTGACATCGGGGGGGGACATCGTGGGGGGGGGGGGCAATGAGGGGCTCTGACATGTAGGGTGATGAGGGGTTCTAACATCGGCGGGGGGGGGGGGGGGGCAATGAGAGGCTCTGACATCGGGGGGCAATGAGGGGCTCTGACATCGGGGGGCAATGAGGGGTAGGGTGATGAGGGGTTGGGGGGGGGGGGGCTGACATCGTGGTTCTAACATCGGCGGGGGGGGGGGGGGGGGGGGGGGGCAATGAGGGGCTCTGACATGTAGGGTGATGAGGGGTTCTGACATCGTGGGGGGGGGGGCAATGAGGGGCTCTGACATGTAGGGTGATGAGGGGTTCTGACATCGTGGGGGGGGGGGCAATGAGGGGCTCATGTAGGGTGATGAGGTATCGTGGGGGGGGGGGCAATGATGGGGGACATGTAGGGTGATGAGGGGTTCTGACATTGGCGGGGGGGGGGGGGGGGTGGGGCGACAATGAGGAGCTCTGACATCAGGGGGCAATGAGGAGCTCTGACATTGGGGGGGGGGGGGGCAATGAGGGGCTCTGACATTGGGAGGCAATGAGGGGCTCTGACATTGGGAGGTAATGAGGAGGTCTGACATTGGGGGGGGGGGGGGGCAATGAGGAGCTCTGACATTGGGGGGGGGGGGGGGGGGCAATGAGGAGCTCTGACATCGGGGGGCAATGAGGTGCTCTGACATTGGGAGGTAATGAGGAGGTCTGACATTGGGGGGGGGGCAATGAGGAGCTCTGACATCGGGGGGGGGGCAATGAGGGGCTCTGACATCGGGGGGCAATGAGGGGCTCTGACATCGGGGGGCAATGAGGGGCTCTGACATCGGGGGGCAATGAGGGGCTCTGACATGTAGGGTGATGAGCCCTTCCAGAGAAGATCTTGACCATTAAAAGACCCTCGTGTCCCACTGGTCAGCGTTCATTAGATGAGCTCACCTGCCTGACATTATCTCTACTGTCGCAGTACTCACCCCAGGAAGAATCGCCAGCAATGGTGGACTTCACATCGGCAGTGACAGCGGGGAAGATCCCAATAGTGACTGCGAACACCAGACAGACGGACAGAGCCAACACCCAGATCTACAGTGAGATACAAGAGACATTATATATACTTAGAGGAAGGTGTTTAATGTTCTCTAATGGCCTCTATGTTATCTTGTCCCTCCCACAGCCTATGATTGTCCAGTGAAAGAAGAAGCAGCAGACTGATGAGCTCCCTTCTCTGTCACTCTGCTCTATCCTCCTATCAGCGTGCCACTTTTCTAGCACAGGAGCACTGCATCATAACTGATTTGCTTTCTGTGCTGTTTCTCCCTCTCTATACCAATTGGTATAGACATTTCCTGTATTTAGAGAATACATTTAATGATGTATTAATGGAATAAAAAAATGACAGTGCTATGTGAAGGTCACATTCTAGGCTCGCCCTGCAACTGTCCAGTCCAGTGAAGTCCATGTAAAGCCTCCAAAGTTGGTGCTGAGAAGCTGCTGATATGAATAATAATCTAGATTGAATTTGAACCACTTGTCAATCGCCTAACTGTAAATATACGCCATGTTCTTGACATTAAATACCGGGGGGTTATGGCGGCAGCTTTCCGATAAAAGTGATCCCAGCGGCAGATTCGCTGCAAGATCACTGTTATAGGCGGTGGGAGAGGTGACAATCCCCTCCCTGCCCCACCCCCCCCCCCACCGCGCCCGCCGATTCCAGTCTTTTCCGAGGTTACCGGAGCCGTCGGTAAGCCCGGAACCAATCCGATGCGGCTGATAGCCAGGCAGGAAGTGGAGTGAGGGCAAGAAGGGGCAAGATAGCAAGTAGCCCCCACTTGGCTCTATGCCCTTGGCAGGCCAGAGCGACCTCCGATGTCACTTCCAGTTCTCGGGTTTAAAGACATGGGGCCAGATTCTCGTATATTGGCGTAAATGCCAGCGGGGCGTAGCGTATCGTATTTACGCTACGCCGCCGCAAGTTTGGACGCAAGCGCCATATTCTCAAAGCACTTGCATCCAACGTTTTGGCGGCGTATCGTAAATGGCCCGGCGTAAGCCCGGGTAATACAAATGTGGATGAGGTGGGCGTGTTTTATTGTAATGAATCGTGACCCCACTTTTTTGACGCTTTTTTTGAACTGCGCATGCGCCGTCCGTGGACGTATCCCAGTGCGCATGCTCCAAATTACGCCGCAAATAGTCATTGGTTTCGACGTGAACGTAACTTACACAAAGCCCGATTCGCGAACGATTTACGCAAACGACGGAAAATTTGACGCTGTCCCGACGTTGCGTACGCCTCACCTATGCAAAGTTACCCCTCATAAAGCAGGGGTAAGTTTTCGCTTACGCAAACGACGTAAAATACGAGTACGTTTGTGAATCGGCGTATCTAGCTCATTTGCATATTCGACGCGGCTAATCGACGGAAGCGCCCCTAGCGGCCAGCGTATAATTGCACACAATTATACGCCGGCGTAGACAAGTTACGTCGGCGGGAAGAAGCCTATTTTTTTAACGTATCTGCCTTTGAGAATCGGCTTAAACATACGCCGGCGCAGATTTGAAATTACGGCGGCGTATCTGGAGATACGCCGCCGTAACAGCTTTGAGAATCTGGCCCAAAGTGTCAAAATCTTTTATTTCATTTTTTTTGTTTTTTGTTTTTAAGGGTAAATGAGAGATCTGAGGCTTTTTTTACTCGGGTATCACAATAAAGAGGACCTGTCATACTTATTTCTATTACATGGGAAGTTTACATTTCGTGTAATAGGAATAAAAGCCATAAAAATAATTACAAAAAAAATAATAATTTTAAGCGCCAGTAAGGCCCCTTTCACATTTATACCACTTGTCTCACGATTTTGTACTGCAAAATCGTATGACAAGTCATTCTCCATGATTTTCAATGACTACCATTCATACTGGCACGACTTTAAGTAGTGCCGACTTCAAAGTAGTCCCTGCACTACTTTGGTCCGATTTTGATGCCACTTACACAGGCATTCATTGAAATCGCGGCCGCGAATTGTGGCAAAATCGCGGTAAAATCGCGCGACTTAGAAGTCATACAAGTGTGAAAGGGACCTTACCCGGAGCTTGCGTGCAATAGCGAACACATACGTAAGTCACGCCCGCATATGAATACGTTGTTTAAACCACACATGTGAGGTATCAACGTGATCGTTAGAGTGAGAGCAATAATTCTAGCACTAGACCTCCTCTCTAACTCAAAACTGGTAACCTGTAGACATTTTTAAACATCGCCAATGGAGATTTTTAAGGGATAAAAGTTTGTCGCCATTCCACGAACGGGCGCAATTATGAAGCGCGACATGTTGGGTATCAATTTACTCTGCGTAACATTATCTTTCACAATATAGAAAATAATTGTCTGAAGGTATGTAAAACTATAATTGAAATGTTAAAAACGCAAGGGGGTGCCCTAAAACTAATGTCTGCCTAAAACTAATGTCTGCAAGGTAGACAGACAGAATAGTAATGATTCTGTTAAAAAACTAGTAAATACCTATTAAATTCCTTCATCTATATCACCTCCGGCATTCTCGTTTCTGTTCTCTCATTCACTTCCTGGTTTGCGGTGCTCATTCATGCAAGAAGTACATTTCCCAGTATGCGTTGCGGCACGCCCAGTAATTCACACCTCCTTGAAGTCTCTAACACGTAGAAAGCGGCCTGCCGCACAGATGTAGTTCCCAGGAGGGTGCGAGCACGTCACTGACCACCGCAGTAAAGTCTCCATTCACGGTGGTCAGTAAAATCAGACAAGCAGGAAGTGAACAGAACAGAGAAGAAATAGAGCAACTTCTGAGCAAAAACGAACAATGAGGAAGTGAAAAGAGGAATGTCTGCGGCTAAAGGATGCTTATTATGATTTTTATTTTTTTCCTTTACAACCCCTTTAATGGATAATAAAAGGATAATAATTTGACGATTTCACAGTTCCTATGTATTTCTCAATATATATTGATTGCTCTGACTCTGCTATAATCCTACCTTTTTTTTATTTTTTATTATTGTTTCTGTCATATAAAAAATATATTTTTGTTCATTTTTCTTTGTGAAAACCCAATAAAAATAAATATTTGAAGTAAATAATTGGGCTAACTTTACGGTTGTCTTATTAAAAAAAAAAAAAAAAAAAGTGTTCCCCCCCCCCCACCCAAAACAATTGCGCTCGTAGAAGTAGGAAGAATGAAGAAGAAAGAGGAAGTAGGAAGAAGAAGAAGGAAGAAGAAGAAGGAAAAAGAAGGAAGAAGAAGAGGAAGGAAGAAGAAAGAAGAAAGAAGAAGAAAGGAGAAGAAGAAGGAAGGAGAAAGAAGAAAGAAGAAAAAAGAAGAAGATGAAAGAAGAAGGAAGAAGAAGGAAGAAGAAGAAGGAAGAATGAAGAAGAAGAAGGAAGAAGAAAGAAGAAGAAAGAGGAAGAAGGAAGAAGGAAGAAGAAGAGGAAAGAAGAAGAGGAAAGAAGAAGAAAGAAGAAGAAAAAATAAGAAGAAATAAGAAGGAAGAAGAAGAAAGAAGAAGAAAGAAGAAGAAAGAAGGAAGAAGAAAGGAGAAGGAAGAAGAAGGAAGAAGAAGAAGGAAGAAGAAAAAAAAGAAGGAAGAAGAAGAGGAAGAAAGAAGAAAGAAAAAAAGAAGAAGATGAAAGAAGAAGGAAGAAGAAGGAAGAAGAAGGAAGAAGAAGAAGGAAGAATGAAGAAGAAGAAGGAAGAAGAAAGAAGAAGAAAGAGGAAGAAGGAAGAAGGAAGAAGAAGAGGAAAGAAGAAGAGGAAAGAAGAAGAAAGAAGAAGAAAAAAGAAGAAGAAATAAGAAGGAAGAAGAAGAAAGAAGAAGAAAGAAGGAAGAAGAAAGGAGAAGGAAGAAGAAGGAAGAAGAAGAAGGAAGAAGAAAAAAAAGAAGGAAGAAGAAGAGGAAGAAAGAAGAAAGAAGAAGGAAGAAGAAGAAAGAAGAAGAAATAAGAAGGAAGAAGAAGAAAGAAGAAGAAAGAAGGAAGAAGAAAGGAGAAGGAAGAAGAAGATGAAAGAAGGAAGGAAGAAGAAGATGAAAGAAGAAGGAAGAAGAAGGAAGAAGAAGAAGGAAGAATGAAGAAGAAGAAGGAAGAAGAAGAAAGAAGAAGAAAGAGGAAGAAGGAAGAAGAAGAAGAAGAAAAAAGAAGAAGAAATAAGAAGGAAGAAGAAGAAAGAAGAAGAAAGAAGGAAGAAGAAAGGAGAAGGAAGAAGAAGGAAGAAGAAGAAGGAAGAAGAAGAAGGAAGAAGAAATAAGAAGAAAGAAGAAGGAAGAAGAAAGGAGAAAGGAGGAGGAGGAGGAGGAGAAGAAGAAGATCCATCCCCCTAAGACACTAGCAAAAAACAAACAGAGACATAGTGGGAGGGGTTACACCAAGCTGTTGACTGTTTTTTTTTTGTTTGCCAGTATCCAGTCCTCCTGTAGGTGGCAGTATAAACCAACAGTCTCTGAATTCCCCCAATGTGTCATTGCAGCTAATTCTTTGTGTATAGGATAGCCCTGAAAGGGTTATTCTAATGCTAAGAAGCGGCTACAAACCTCATGTGTAGTAACCCCCCTACGGTGGCTCATTGTGTTAGGAATTGATAGTTTGGGTCAGGTTGGTGAACACAACACAAGGACAAACCTTCTTCAGGATGTTGATGATGGATGGTTTCCCTTGTTCAGCTTTTCCTCCAGCTTCTGTTAGCGGGCCATCTACAGAGGATACACACCAATCACATTACACATTACAGAATCCTATATAGAGTACAGGGTGTATGGTGAGTGTGGACACTGGGGGTCAGTGTGGGCACTGGGGGGTGTGTGGGGGCCAGGGTGTATGGTAAATGTGGACACTGGGGGTGTGTGGGGGGGGGGCAAGGTGTATGGTGGGTGTGGACACTGGGGGTCAGTGTGGACACTGGGGGTGTGTGGGGGGGCAGGGTGTATGGTGGGTGTGGACACTGGGGGTCAGTGTGGACACTGGGGGTGTGAGGGGGCCAGGGTGTATGGTGAGTGTGGACACTGGGGGGGCCAGGGTGTATGGCTAGTGTGGACACTGGGGGGGGCAGGGTCACGTATGGTGAGTGTGGGCACTGGGGGGGTCAGGATGTATGGTGAGTGTGGACACTGGGGGGGGGGGGCAGGGTGTATGGTGAGTGTGTGGACACTGTGGGTGTGTGTGGGGGGGGTAGGGTGTATGGTGAGTGTGTGGACACTGTGGTGTGTGTGTGGGGGGCCAGGGTGTATGGTGAGTGTGGACACTGGGGGGGGGGGGCAGCGTGTATGGTGATTGTGGGCACTTTGGGTGTGTGGGGGGGGGCAGGGTGTATGGTGAGTGTGTGGACACTGCGGGTGTGTGTGGGGGGCCAGGGTGTATGGTGAGTGTGTGGACACTGTGGGTGTGTGTGGGGGGCCAGGGTGTATGGTGAGTGTGGACACTGGGGGGGGGGGCAGCGTGTATGGTGATTGTGGGCACTTTGGGTGTGTGGGGGGCAGGGTGTATGGTGAGTGTGTGGACACTGTGGGTGTGTGTGGGGGGCCAGGGTGTATGGTGAGTGTGTGGACACTGTGGGATTGTGGGGGGGGGGCAGGGTGTATGGTGAGTGTGTGGACACTGTGGGTGTGTGTGGGGGGCAGGGTGTATGGTGAGTGTGTGGACACTGTGGGTGTGTGTGGGGGGCCAGGGTGTATGGTGAGTGTGGACACTGGGGGTATCTCTCACCCCCACCTCTTTCACCCCTCCTCTGTCCCCTTCTTCCATGTCTCTCCCATTCCATGCCCCCCATCCTATTCCCATCTCTTCTCCTAGTGGTGGGCACTGTGTCAGGCCAGTGAGGGGTTTGGGGAGCACTGTGTCAGGCCAGTGAGGGGTTTGGGGGAGCACTGTGTCAGGCCAATGAGGGATTTGGGGGAGCACTGTGTCAGGCCAATGAGGGGTTTGGGGGAGCACTGTGTCAGGCCAGTGAGGGGTTTGGGGGAGCACTGTGTCAGGCCAGTGAGGGGTTTGGGTGAGCATTGCGGCAGACTAGTGGGGGGGTTTACTACCCCACAGTCCCCCAGAGACCCCACAAAGCCACCAGGGAACCTGCACAGCCACCATAGACCCCACATCGCTACTATAGCCACCAAAAATAGGAAGGGGTGAGAAGTTTAGATGCAGGGGGGTGCCCAATTTTAGTCTTGCCTAGGGCAGCACAAAACCAAAATACACCTATATATATGTATATATATATATATAAACACCCGACATCTACAGAAATACAATAGATCGCAGACAGACGCACAGCAATGGATCGCACTCACCTTTTAGCAAATCCTTCTTCAGCTCCATATTGGTGCCATTACTGGTCGTGTTGTTCAGGTTCTCACTGGTGTAGTAGCGATAGAACTCCTGAAATCACAGAGATCGATTAATGCCAATCAGATAGTAACATGCCCCAGTGACCCCACATCCGAAAACATATACAATGTGCACAGGGCCGCCATCAGGGGGGTACAGGCAGTACACCTGTAAGGGGCCCGGATGGCCACCAGGGCCCCGGATGGCAACCCCCCCCTTTTTTTTTTATAAAAAAAATATATTTTTTTAATTTATGTTTCTTTTCTTTTTTTTATTAAAGGGCCAATTTTTTTAATTATATTTTTTTTAGAGTTCCGGAGGTCCCCAGGGGCCCGGAGGCCCCAAAGATGGCGACCCCCCATTTTTATTTATTTTTTATAAAAAAAATATATATATTTAATATATTTTTATTTTATTTTTTTTATTAAAGGGCCAATTTTTTTTTTAGGGGTCTGGAGATCCCCAGGGGCCCGGAGGCCCCCAGGGCCCCAGATGGCAACCCCCCTTTTTTATTTATTTTTGATAAAAAAAAATATTTTTTAACATAATTGTATTTTATTCTTTATTAAAGGGACAATTTTTTTTTTGGGGTTTGGAGGTCCCCAGAGGTCTAGATGGCAATCCCCTCTTTTTTTATTTATTTTTTTTATTAAAAAAATATATATTTTTTTTAATATATTTTTATTAAATTTTTTATTAAAGGGCAAATTTTTTTTCATTTTTTTTTTAAGGCCAAGAGGTCAGGGATGGAAACCCCCCCTTTTTTTAAAAAAATCTCTCTCTTTTTCTTTTTTTTATATACATTTTATATACAACCCCCCCCCCTGCTTCTCAATTTTAGACAGCAGCACGCCCCCCCCCCCCGGTTCTCTGCTCTAGGGGGCCCATGTCTGAAGCTGTGTAAGGGGCCCCATAATTCCTGATGGCGGCCCTGAATGTGCAGAAGAGAGGGGGAGGAAGGGAGGCTGCGGAGCTTCCAGTATTACATGAAAAATGGTATCTGCAGATGTTCGCAATCCCTGCCATCCAATGGTAAGCCAGGCTAGGGAGTGCGCACGTGTCCAGGGACGCCGTTCGTTTTAGTTTTATTCGCTTTTCGTTTTATAGTTTTTCGGGTCATTCGTTATGATCGCAATTCGTAAATTTAGAAATTCGAAAATCCGAAAATTTGAAAATCTGAAATAATAACTAACTGCAGTAAAACCTTGGATTGCGAGCGTAATTCGTTCCGGAAACATGCTTGTAATCCAAAGCACTTGTATATCAAAGTTAGAAACACACATTGGGTCGCACTTAACCTCTACAGCGCCCCCCTAGTGGTTAACTCCTAAACTGCAATTGTCATTTTCACAGTAATCAGTGCATTTTTATAGCCCTGATCGCTGTATAAATGACAATGGTCCCAAAAATGTGTCAAAATTGACCGATGTGTCCGCCATAATGTCGCAGTCACGAAAAAAATCGCTGATCGCCGCTATTAGTAGTAAAAAAAAAAAATATTAATAAAAATGTCATAAAACTATCCCCTATTTTGTAAACGCTATAGAATGTGCGCAAACCAATCGATAAACGCTTATTGCGATTTTTTTTTTTACCAAAAATATGTAGAAGGATACGTATCGGCCTAAACTGAGGAAAAAAAATGTTTTTTTATACCTTTTTGGGGGATATTTATTACAGCAAAAAGTAAAAAATATTGCATTTTTTTTCAAAACTGTCGCTCTATTTTTGTTTATAGCGCAAAAAATAAAAACCGCCGAGGTGATCAAATACCACCAAAAGAAAGCTCTATTTGTGAAGGAAAAAGGACGCCAATTTTGTTTGGGAGCCACGTCGCACGACCGCGCAATTGTCAGTTAAAGCGACGCAGCGCCGAATCGCAAAAAGGGGCACGGTCCTTTACCTGCATAATGGTCCGGGTTTTAAGTGGTTAAATGTAACCATATTGCTACACTTATGCCCTGTACACATGATCTGAATTTCCGATGGGATAAAATCCGATGGAATTTTCCATCGGAATTCCGTTCAAGCTGTCTTGCATACACACTGTCAGATCAAATTCCGACCGTCGAAAACGCGGTGACGTAAAACACCACGACGAGCCGAGAAAAATATAGTTTAACCACTTAAGGACCCGCTCATGTACATTTACGTCGGTACTTTAAAGATGGATATCTCGGTAACGGCAGCAGCTGCTGCCACAACCGACGTATCCATCTTTAGTGTGAGCGGTCCTGTACACGATAACGGCGGTTTCCGTGGCGGATTCGCCGCGAGACCGCCGTTATCGTTGGCGGGAGAGGGGCCCCCCCTCCCGCCGCTCTCCCGCGCCCTCCGCCGCTTACCGTTGCCATCGGTAGCGGCGGAGGCGATCGGGTCTGTTCGTCTGCTGACTGGGGATGCGAGTGAGGGAAAAATGTCCTTCACCCGTCCCCATAGCTCTGCTGGGCGGAAGTGACGTAAAAGCGTCAGTCCCGCCCAGCGCCTTAAACATTTTTTTTTTTTTTTGTCATTTGAAAAAATAACAGTTTTCCGAAAATTCTTTTTTTTTTGTTGCATTTAAGCCTAAATATGAGATGTGACGTCTTTTTGACCCCGGATCTCATATTTACGAGGACCTGTCATGCTTTTTTCAAGTAATAGGAATTCCTATTTCCTTGTAATAGGAATACAAGTGATCACATTTTTTTTTTCAGTGTAAAAAGTAATAAAATAAATAATAAAAAAAAGGAAACAAAACATTTTTTTTTTTTAAAGCGCCCCGTCCCGACGAGCTCGCGCGCAGAAGCGAACGCATACGCGAGTAGCGCCTGCATATGAAAACGGTCTTCAAACCACAGAAGTGAGGTATCGCCGCGATCGTTAGAGCGAGAGCAATAATTCTAGCCCTAGACCTCCTGTGTATCTCAAAAAATGCAACCTATAGAATTTTTCAATCGAGATTTTTAAGGGTAAAAGTTAGACGTCATGCCACGAGCGGGCGCAATTTTTAAGCGCGACATGTTGCGTATCATTTTACATTATCTCTCACAATATATAAAAAAATTGGGCCAAATTTATTGTTGTCTTATTTTTTTATTCAAAAAAGTGTTTTTTTTTCCAAAAAAAGTGCGCTTGTAAGACCGCTGCGCAAATACGGTGTGATGAAAAGTATTGCAATGACCGCCATTTTATTCTCTAGGGTGTTACAAAAAAATATACATAATGTTTGGGGGTTTTAAGTAATTTTCTAGCAGAAAAAAATGTTTTAGTCTCGTAAACACCGAATCTGAAAAACACCTAAGGTCCTTAAGTGGTTAATGCTTCCGAGCATGCGTCAACTTGATTCTGAGCATGCGAGTTTTTTTTTCTCCGTTGGAGTTCCACACAGGCCATCGGAAAAAAATAAAACATGTTCTATTTCTAGAAAAGTCACATGGGGCCCACAGACGGCCGGAATATCCGATGAAAAAATTCCGTCTGACTTTTTTCCTCAGAAATTCCGATGGTGTGTATGCGGCATTAGAGGCCCCTCTCTTCTATACTCAGTTGTGACATGACGCTCCTCTGATATCAAGACATCGCTTGTATATCAAGGCAGAATTTATTAAAACATTTTTGCTTGTCTCGCAAAACGCTCTCAAACCAAGTTACTCTCAAACCAAGGTTTTACTGTATTAAATGACAGGTATTGTAATTTCCGTTTTAAATTTGTCTGTTAGTGTAAGTAAGAAATACAAATTTATCCGAAGTTATGAATTACCTGATATAACAAAAGCCTGCATCGAAACAAATGAAATAATAAATAATAATAATAAAAAGTTTTATTATTGTTTTTTATTATTATTAATTCATGACGTTCCATTTGTTTAGTAGCGGCATTCGTTATTTCGGAAAATAATTTGTAAC
This sequence comes from Rana kukunoris, assembly GCA_029574335.1. Taxonomy (NCBI): domain Eukaryota; kingdom Metazoa; phylum Chordata; class Amphibia; order Anura; family Ranidae; genus Rana; species Rana kukunoris. The sequence continues at coordinate 552,169,354 of CM056052.1, read as the reverse complement.
TTCGGATAAATTGGTACTCGTTACCTTCACTAACAGCCAAATTAGAAAGGAAATGACAATACTTAGAATTTAATAGTTAGTAAATTCGGAAATCGGGAAATAATAACTAACGAATAACAACTTGCCTGTTACTAATGTATGAATGTGCGAATATTAGGACTCATTCATTAAACGGGTTTTCGTTAATTCGGAAATTCGGATATTTGTCAAAATTTGTTAAAAAATAATTTTGAGCGAAACAAATTGCACATGTCTAATGCCATCTTTTATCTAACTCTCATCAGGGGGGTCTCCAAACTTTCTAAATAAAGGGCCAGTTTAGACTTTTGGAGGGCCGGACAGTGGCCAGCAGGAATAGGAGGTTATTTTAGGCATTAGTGGGAGTAAACAGTGTCCTATTTTTGGTATGGGGGGGGGGCGGGGGTATAGTGCCCCATTGTTGGTGTCAGTGGCAGGAATAATGCCCAATTGTTGGTGTCAGTGGCCAGAATAATGCCCCATTGTTGGTGTCAGTGGCCGGAATTATCTCCCATTGTTGTTGTCAGTGGCAGGAATTATGCCCCGTTGTTGGCGTCAGTGGCAGGAATTATGCTCTATTGTTGGTGTCAATGGCAGGAATTATGCCCCATTGTTGGTGTCAGTGGCAGGAATTGTGTCCCATTGTTGGCGTCACTGGCAGGAATTATGCCCCATTGTTGGCGTCAGTGGCAGGAATTATCTCCCATTGTTGGTGTCAGTGGCAGGAATTATGCTCTATTGTTGGTGTCAATGGCAGGAATCATGCCCCATTGTTGGTGTCAGTAATTGTGTCCCATTGTTGGCGTCAGTGGTAGGAATTATGGCCCATTGTTGGTGTCAGTGGCAGGAATTGTGTCCTATTGTTGGCGTCAGTGGCAAGAATTGTGCCCCGTTGTTGGCGTCAGTGGCAGGAATTATGCTCTATTGTTGGTGTCAGTGGCCAGCAGGAATAGGAGGTTATTTTAGGCATTAGTGGGAGTAAACAGTGTGCTATTTTTGGTATGGGGGGGGGGGGTATAGTGCCCCATTGTTGGTGTCAGTGGCAGGAATTATGCCCCATTGTTGGTGTCCGTGGCCGAAATTATCTCCCATTGTTGTTGTCAGTGGCAGGAATTATGCCCCGTTGTTGGCGTCAGTGGCAGGAATCATGCCCCATTGTTGGTGTCAGTGGCCGAAATTATCTCCCATTGTTGTTGTCAGTGGCAGGAATTATGCCCTGTTGTTGGCGTCAGTGGCAGGAATTATGTCCCATTGTTGGTGTCAGTGGCAGGAATTGTGCCCCGTTGTTGGCGTCAGTGGCAGGAATTATGCTCTATTGTTGGTGTCAATGGCAGGAATTGTGTGCCATTGTTGGTGTCAGTGGCAGGAATTATGCCCCATTGTTGGCGTCAGTGGCAGGAATAATGCCCCATTGTTGGTGTCAGTGGCAGGAATAATGCCCCATTGTTGGTGTCAGTGGCAGGAATTGTGTCCTATTGTTGGCGTCAGTGGCAGGAGTTGTGTCCTATTGTTGGCGTCAGTGGCAAGAATTGTGCCCCGTTGTTGGCGTCAGTGGCAGGAATTATGTCCCATTGTTGGCGTCAGTGGCAGGAATTATGCCCCATTGTTGGCGTCAGTGGCAGGAATTATGCCCCATTGTTGGTGTCAGTGGCAGGAATAATGCCCCATTGTTGGAGCCAGTGGCAGGAATTATGCCCCATTGTTGGTGTCAGTGGCATGAATTATGCCCCATTGTTGGCGCCAGTGGCAGGAATAATGCCCCATTGTTGGTGTCAGTGGCAGGAATTATGTCCCATAGTTGGTTTTAGTGGCAGGAATTGTGTCCCATTGTTGGCGTCAGTGGCAGGAATTATGCCCCATTGTTGGTGTCAGTGGCAGGAATTGTGTCCCATTGTTGGCGTCAGTGGCAGGAATAATGCCCCATTGTTGGCGTCAGTGGCAGGAATAATGCCCCATTGTTGGTGTCAGTGGCAGGAATTGTGTCCTATTGTTGGCGTCAGTGGCAAGAATTGTGCCCCGTTGTTGGCGTCAGTGGCAGGAATTATGTCCCATTGTTGGCGTCAGTGGCAGGAATTATGCCCCATTGTTGGTGTCAGTGGCAGGAATAATGCCCCATTGTTGGAGCCAGTGGCAGGAATTATGCCCCATTGTTGGTGTCAGTGGCATGAATTATGCCCCATTGTTGGCGCCAGTGGCAGGAATAATGCCCCATTGTTGGTGTCAGTGGCAGGAATTATGTCCCATTGTTGGTGTCAGTGGCAGGAATTATGTCCCATTGTTGGTGTCAGTGGGCAGAATAGTGTCTCCTATCAGTGAAATGAATAGTGCCCCAAGGGCCAGATAAAGGCAATCAAAAGGGCCACATCTGGCCCCCGGGCCGCAGTTTGGAGACCACCATCATAGACATTTGACAACCCCACATGATGATCCCAGGGACAGCAAGAGAAAGGACCTATTTGTATCTACACACTTACTTGATTTGTGGGGGGATGTATTAAAGTTGATCCTTTTTTTGGGGGGGGAGATAGGGGCGGAGCATTGTTGTCACCCTATAACAGGAAGTGGCTGAACAAGTGTCTTCATGGCAGGATCACCAGGGATCATTTTAATGAAAGCTGCAGATCTAAAAATATCCAAAAACCTTCCTTATGAAATGACCCGGCGTGTGAAAGTTTAGATGGGATTTTCTGCAATGTCTTTACCTTGTATGGCCAGCAGATGGCGCAGTGAGCCCAGGATGAGTCTGATATAGAACACATCCTAAAGCTGCAGTCTGCTGGAACTGATCACTGTCTGTTCATTTACAGGGGGGGTCCCGGGGGGGGGGGGTCTTCAGATTATGGCTCACAGGCAAGTTTCTTTCCGCTACAAGATTGTATGTAGTCCACAGCTAATGTGCACAGATAGGGAATCCAGATCACTTGGTCTTTGCGATTTGGACACTGCTACAAGAGGGGGCTCAGATACAGACCCCGATGTAAGAACTCTGATGTAAGGGGGACTCTGAATGGGACACTGATGTAAGGGGGACTCTGAATGGGACCCTGATGTCAGAGGGGACTCTGAATGGGACACTGATGTAAGGGGGACTCTGAATGGGACACTGATGTAAGGGGGACTCTGAATGGGACACTGATGTAAGGGGGACTCTGAATGGGACACTGATGTAAGGGGGACTCTGAATGGGACACTGATGTAAGGGGGACTCTGAATGGGACACTGATGTAAGGGGGACTCTGAATGGGACACTGATGTAAGGGGGACTCTGAATGGGACACTGATGTAAGGGGGACTCTGAATGGGACACTGATGTAAGGGGGACTCTGAATGGGACACTGATGTAAGGGGGACTCTGAATGGGACACTGATGTAAGGGGGACTCTGAATGGGACACTGATGTAAGGGGGACTCTGAATGGGACACTGATGTAAGGGGGACTCTGAATGGGACACTGATGTAAGGGGGACTCTGAATGGGACACTGATGTAAGGGGGACTCTGAATGGGACACTGATGTAAGGGGGACTCTGAATGGGACACTGATGTAAGGGGGACTCTGAATGGGACACTGATGTAAGGGGGACTCTGAATGGGACACTGATGTAAGGGGGACTCTGAATGGGACACTGATGTAAGGGGGACTCTGAATGGGACACTGATGTAAGGGGGACTCTGAATGGGACACTGATGTAAGGGGGACTCTGAATGGGACACTGATGTAAGGGGGACTCTGAATGGGACACTGATGTAAGGGGGACTCTGAATGGGACACTGATGTAAGGGGGACTCTGAATGGGACACTGATGTAAGGGGGACTCTGAATGGGACACTGATGTAAGGGGGACTCTGAATGGGACACTGATGTAAGGGGGACTCTGAATGGGACACTGATGTAAGGGGGACTCTGAATGGGACACTGATGTAAGGGGGACTCTGAATGGGACACTGATGTAAGGGGGACTCTGAATGGGACACTGATGTAAGGGGGACTCTGAATGGGACACTGATGTAAGGGGGACTCTGAATGGGACACTGATGTAAGGGGGACTCTGAATGGGACACTGATGTAAGGGGGACTCTGAATGGGACACTGATGTAAAGGGGACTCTGAATGGGACACTGATGTAAGGGGGACTCTGAATGGGACACTAATGTAAGGGGGACTTTGAATAGGACACTGATGTAAGAAGGGACTCTGAATGGGACCCTGATGTAAGAGGGGACTGTGAATGGGACCCTGATGTAAGAGGGGACTGTGAATGGGACCCTGATGTAAGAGGGGATTCTGAATGGGACCCTGATGTAAGAGGGGACTCTGAATGGGACACTGATGTAAGAGGGGACTCTGAATGGGACACTGATGTAAGGGGGACTCTGAATGGGACACTGATGTAAGGGGGACTCTGAATGGGACACTGATGTAAGGGGGACTCTGAATGGGACACTGATGTAAGGGGGACTCTGAATGGGACACTGATGTAAGGGGGACTCTGAATGGGACACTGATGTAAGGGGGACTCTGAATGGGACACTGATGTAAGGGGGACTCTGAATGGGACACTGATGTAAGGGGGACTCTGAATGGGACACTGATGTAAGGGGGACTCTGAATGGGACACTGATGTAAGGGGGACTCTGAATGGGACACTGATGTAAGGGGGACTCTGAATGGGACACTGATGTAAGGGGGACTCTGAATGGGACACTGATGTAAGGGGGACTCTGAATGGGACACTGATGTAAGGGGGACTCTGAATGGGACACTGATGTAAGGGGGACTCTGAATGGGACACTGATGTAAGGGGGACTCTGAATGGGACACTGATGTAAGGGGGACTCTGAATGGGACACTGATGTAAGGGGGACTCTGAATGGGACACTGATGTAAGGGGGACTCTGAATGGGACACTGATGTAAAGGGGACTCTGAATGGGACACTGATGTAAGGGGGACTCTGAATGGGACACTGATGTAAGAGGGGACTCTGAATGGGACCCTGATGTAAGAGGGGACTGTGAATGGGACCCTGATGTAAGAGGGGACTGTGAATGGGACCCTGATGTAAGAGGGGATTCTGAATGGGACCCTGATGTAAGAGGGGACTCTGAATGGGACCCTGATGTAAGAGGGGACTCTGAATGGGACCCTGATGTAAGAGGGGACTCTGAATGGGACCCTGATGTAAGAGGGGATTATGAATGGGACCCTGATGTAAGAGGGGACTCTGAATGGGACCCTGATGTAAGAGGGGATTCTGAATGGGACCCTGATGTAAGAGGGAATTCTGAATGGGACCCTGATGTAAGAGGGGATTCAGAATGGGACCCTGATGTAAGAGGGGACTGTGAATGGGACCCTGATGTAAGAGGGGACTGTGAATGGGACCCTAATGTAAGGGGGACTTTGAATAGGACACTGATGTAAGAAGGGACTCTGAATGGGACCCTGATGTAAGAGGGGACTGTGAATGGGACCCTGATGTAAGAGGGGACTGTGAATGGGACCCTGATGTAAGAGGGGATTCTGAATGGGACCCTGATGTAAGAGGGGACTCTGAATGGGACACTGATGTAAGGGGGGACTCTGAATGGGACACTGATGTAAGGGGGACTCTGAATGGGACACTGATGTAAGGGGGACTCTGAATGGGACACTGATGTAAGGGGGACTCTGAATGGGACACTGATGTAAGGGGGACTCTGAATGGGACACTGATGTAAGGGGGACTCTGAATGGGACACTGATGTAAGGGGGACTCTGAATGGGACACTGATGTAAGGGGGACTCTGAATGGGACACTGATGTAAGGGGGACTCTGAATGGGACACTGATGTAAGGGGGACTCTGAATGGGACACTGATGTAAGGGGGACTCTGAATGGGACACTGATGTAAGGGGGACTCTGAATGGGACACTGATGTAAGGGGGACTCTGAATGGGACACTGATGTAAGGGGGACTCTGAATGGGACACTGATGTAAGGGGGACTCTGAATGGGACACTGATGTAAGGGGGACTCTGAATGGGACACTGATGTAAGGGGGACTCTGAATGGGACACTGATGTAAGGGGGACTCTGAATGGGACACTGATGTAAGGGGGACTCTGAATGGGACACTGATGTAAGGGGGACTCTGAATGGGACACTGATGTAAGGGGGACTCTGAATGGGACACTGATGTAAGGGGGACTCTGAATGGGACACTGATGTAAGGGGGACTCTGAATGGGACACTGATGTAAAGGGGACTCTGAATGGGACACTGATGTAAGGGGGACTCTGAATGGGACACTGATGTAAGAGGGGACTCTGAATGGGACCCTGATGTAAGAGGGGACTGTGAATGGGACCCTGATGTAAGAGGGGACTGTGAATGGGACCCTGATGTAAGAGGGGATTCTGAATGGGACCCTGATGTAAGAGGGGACTCTGAATGGGACCCTGATGTAAGAGGGGACTCTGAATGGGACCCTGATGTAAGAGGGGACTCTGAATGGGACCCTGATGTAAGAGGGGATTATGAATGGGACCCTGATGTAAGAGGGGACTCTGAATGGGACCCTGATGTAAGAGGGGATTCTGAATGGGACCCTGATGTAAGAGGGAATTCTGAATGGGACCCTGATGTAAGAGGGGATTCAGAATGGGACCCTGATGTAAGAGGGGACTGTGAATGGGACCCTGATGTAAGAGGGGACTGTGAATGGGACCCTGATGTAAGAGGGGACTCTGAATGGGACCCTGATGTAAGAGGGGACTCTGAATGGGACCCTGATGTAAGAGGGGACTCTGAATGGGACCCTGATGTAAGAGGGGACTCTAAATGAGACCCTGATGTAAGAGGGGACTCTGAATGGGACCCTGATGTAAGAGGGGACTCTGAATGGGACCCTGATGTAAAAGAGGATTCTGAATGGGACCATGATGTAAGGGGGGACTCAGAATGGGACCCTGATGTAAGAGGGACTCTAAATGAGACCCTAAAGTAAGGGGGCTCTGAATGGGACCCTGATGTAAGGGGGGGGCTCTGAATGGGACACTGATGTAAGGGGGACTCTGAATGGGACCACTGATGTAAGGGGGACTCTGAATGGGACCCACTAAATGAGACCCTAAAGTAAGGGGGCTCTGAATGGGACCCTGATGTAAGGGGGGGGCTCTGAATGGGACACTGATGTAAGGGGGACTCTGAATGGGACACTGATGTAAGGGGGACTCTGAATGGGACACTGATGTAAAGGGGACTCTGAATGGGACACTGATGTAAGGGGGACTCTGAATGGGACACTGATGTAAGGGGGACTCTGAATGGGACACTGATGTAAGGGGGACTCTGAATGGGACACTGATGTAAGGGGGACTCTGAATGGGACACTGATGTAAGGGGGACTCTGAATGGGACACTGATGTAAGGGGGACTCTGAATGGGACACTGATGTAAGGGGGACTCTGAATGGGACACTGATGTAAGGGGGACTCTGAATGGGACACTGATGTAAGGGGGACTCTGAATGGGACACTGATGTAAGGGGGACTCTGAATGGGACACTGATGTAAGGGGGACTCTGAATGGGACACTGATGTAAGGGGGACTCTGAATGGGACACTGATGTAAGGGGGACTCTGAATGGGACACTGATGTAAGGGGGACTCTGAATGGGACACTGATGTAAGGGGGACTCTGAATGGGACACTGATGTAAGGGGGACTCTGAATGGGACACTGATGTAAGGGGGACTCTGAATGGGACACTGATGTAAGGGGGACTCTGAATGGGACACTGATGTAAGGGGGACTCTGAATGGGACACTGATGTAAGGGGGACTCTGAATGGGACACTGATGTAAGGGGGACTCTGAATGGGACACTGATGTAAGGGGGACTCTGAATGGGACACTGATGTAAGGGGGACTCTGAATGGGACACTGATGTAAGGGGGACTCTGAATGGGACACTGATGTAAGGGGGACTCTGAATGGGACACTGATGTAAGGGGGACTCTGAATGGGACACTGATGTAAGGGGGACTCTGAATGGGACACTGATGTAAGGGGGACTCTGAATGGGACACTGATGTAAGGGGGACTTTGAATAGGACACTGATGTAAGAAGGGACTCTGAATGGGACCCTGATGTAAGAGGGGACTGTGAATGGGACCCTGATGTAAGAGGGGACTGTGAATGGGACCCTGATGTAAGAGGGGATTCTGAATGGGACCCTGATGTAAGAGGGGACTCTGAATGGGACCCTGATGTAAGAGGGGACTCTGAATGGGACCCTGATGTAAGAGGGGACTCTGAATGGGACCCTGATGTAAGAGGGGACTCTGAATGGGACCCTGATGTAAGAGGGGATTCTGAATGGGACCCTGATGTAAGAGGGGACTCTGAATGGGACCCTGATGTAAGAGGGGATTCTGAATGGGACCCTGATGTAAGAGGGAATTCTGAATGGGACCCTGATGTAAGAGGGGATTCAGAATGGGACCCTGATGTAAGAGGGGACTGTGAATGGGACCCTGATGTAAGAGGGGACTCTGAATGGGACCCTGATGTAAGAGGGGACTCTGAATGGGACCCTGATGTAAGAGGGGACTCTGAATGGGACCCTGATGTAAGAGGGGACTCTAAATGGGACCCTGATGTAAGAGGGGACTCTGAATGGGACCCTGATGTAAGAGGGGACTCTGAATGGGACCCTGATGTAAAAGAGGATTCTGAATGGGAGCACTGATGTAAGGGGGGGCTCTGAATGGGACCATGATGTAAGGGGGGGCTCAGAATGGGACCATGATGTAAGGGGGGACTCAGAATGGGACCCTGATGTAAGAGGGACTCTAAATGAGACCCTAAGGTAAGGGGGCTCTGAATGGGACCCTGATGTAAGGGGGGGCTCAGAATGGGACCCTGACGTAAGAGGGACTCTGAATGGGACCCTAAAGTAAGGGGGCTCTGAATGGGATCCTGATGTAGGGGGGACTCTTAATGGGACCCCAATGTAAAGGGGGCTTTGAACAGGGCCCTAGAATATGGGGGGGGGGGCTCTGAATAAGACTGATGTAAAGGGGGCTCTGAATGAGACCCTGATGTAAAGGAGGCTCTGAATGGGACCCTAAAGTAAGGGGGGCTCTGAATAGGACCCTGATGTAAGGGGGGCTCTGAATTACACCCTGATGCAAGGGGGGGACTCTGAATGGCACCCTGATGTAAGGGTGGCTCTGATTGGAGCGCTGAAGTAAGGTAAGGGGGGACTTAGATCGGGGGCCCCAAAGTAAGGGGCATCTGATAAGGACTCTGTTGTAGGGGGGTACCCTAAGGTGGACTATGAGCCTTTACAGTACTCCTCCCCTGGACTGAAATGGCTAATATTGATTTGACTGCACACTGTGAGCTCCTCACAATGTGCAATAAAAGCTGCAGCACGTTATATAGAGCCCGGCCAGTGACCACAGAAGAATGTTCTGGAATGTGGATTACATAGCATTTTATTCCCTCACTCTCTTCCTAGTTTGGGGATCCCAGCAGGGATATCAGACTTGATCCCTATACAACACATACGATCGTTACTTTCAGCCACATGGCGAATGATTGTTTTCCCCTCAGGCCCTCTGTAGCCTGAAGAATTGCTGTTTTCTGCAGCCTTGGATTAGAACCCCTGGCAGGAATAATCCATAGATGAGATTTACAATAAAACAGATCATTATATTTAAAAACCCGACATGTTGAGCTCAGAGGATGCGGCAAACGCTGGGACATCCCGGCTCCACCAATCCCGGGCGTCCGCTCGCTGTCTGGAGGGCGGAACTCACTCACCAGCTTGGGGAGCACCAAGTATGACACGAGAGCCAATAGGACGACCACACAGGCTGTGATGAAATAGCCAAAGGCGCTGTCCTCCAGTTCTGAGCCACCTGCAGAAAGACAGACCGGGGTTACTGGGAGATGAGGGGGATAATGGGAGAAGAGGGTAAATGTCACTACAATAGGGACTGGTGCTAATGGGAGAAGAAGGTGATAGGGACTGGTGCTAATGGGAGAAGAGGGTGATAGGGACTGGTGCTAATGGGAGAAGAGGGTGATAGGGACTGGTGCTAATGACAGAAGAGGGTTATATGGACTAGGGGTAAATGGGAGAGAAGGATAAAATGGACTGGTGCTAATAGGAGAAGAGGGTGATAGGGACTGGTGTTAATGGGAGAAGGTGATAGGGACTGGTGTTAATGGGAGAAGAGGGTTATATGGACTGGTGTTAATGGGAGAGAAGGGTAAAATGAACTGGTACTAATGGAAGAGGAGGGTGATAGGAACTGGTGCTAATGGGAGAGCAGGTTGATAGGGACTGGTGTTAATGGGAGAGGAGAGTGATAGGGACTGGTGCTAATGGGAGAGGAGGAAATATGGACTGGTGATACTGCGCTATACTGAGTGAGGAGGGGTATATGGATCGGGGCTACTGGGAGAGAGGGGGATATGGACTGGTGTCATTGACAGTGTTGGTGGGATATGGACTGGTGTCACTGGGAGTTGGGGGGATATGAACTGGTGTCATTGGCTCTGTTGGGGATGTGGACTGGTGTCATCGGCAGTGTTGGGGGCATATGGACTGGTGTTACTGGGAGTCGAGGGGATATGGACTGGTGTCATTGGCAGTGTTGGGGGCATATGGACTGGTGTTACTGGGAGTCGAGGGGATATGGACTGGTGTCATTGGCAGTGTTGGGGATATGGACTGGTGTTACTGGGAGTCAAGGGGATGTGGACTGGTGTCATTGGCAGTGTTGTAGATATGGACTGGTGTCATTGGCACTGTTGGGGATATGGACTGGTGTTACTGGCAGTGTTGGGGGATATGGACTTGTGTCATTGGCAGTGTTGGGGGATATGGACTGGTGTTACTGGGAGTCAAGGGGATGTGGACTGGTGTCATTGGCAGTGTTGGGGGATATGGACTGGTGTTACTGGGAGTCAAGGGGATAAGAACTGGTGTCATTGGCAGTGTTGGGGGATATGGACTGGTGTCATTGGCACTGTTGGGGGATATGGACTGGTGTTACTGGCAGTGTTGGGGGATATGGACTTGTGTCATTGGCAGTGTTGAGGGATATGGACTGGTGTTACTGGGAGCCAAGGGGATGTGGACTGGTGTGGGGATGTGGACTGGTGTCATTGGCTGTGTTGGGGGATATGGACTGGTGTTACTGGCAGTGTTGGGGGATATGGACTGGTATTACTGGGAGTCGAGGGGATGTGGACTGGTGTGGGGATGTGGACTGGTGTCATTGGCTGTGTTGGGTGATATGGACTGGTGTTACTGGGAGTCGAGGGGATATGGACTGGTGTCATTGGCAGTGTTGAGGGATAAAGACTGGTGTCATTGGCTGTGTTGGGGGATATGGACTGGTGTCATTGGCAGTGTTGGGGGATATGGACTGGTGTTACTGGCAGTGTTGGGGGGATATGGACTGGTGTTACTGGGAGTCGAGGGGATATGGACTGGTGTCATTGGCAGTGTTGGGGGATAAAGACTGGTGTCATTGGCTGTGTTGGGGGATATGGACTGGTGTTACTGACAGTGTTGAGGGGATATGGACTGGTGTTACTGGGAGTCGAGGGGATATGGACTGGTGTCATTGGCAGTGTTGGGGGATAAAGACTGGTGTCATTGGCTGTTTTGGGGGATATGGACTGGTATTACTGGGAGTTGAGGGGATGTGGACTAGGCATACTGGGAAAGGAGGGAGGATAGTGACTGGAGTATATTGGGGGAGGAGGGGTTTATATGGACTGGGATGGGGGAATAGAAGACATTGCGGTCATAAAGAAGGGAAATGTTTTCCCTATAGATATCACAATTATGAATCACCGATAGCGATGGGCACTTACTGGCAATGGCGCAGATCATGGCGAAAGCGGCAAACGTCCCCGCGAGCCCCTGACCGCTCATTATGGGTGCCGTATAACTGGCTGGGAAGAGGGCAGCCAATCCAAAGAGACTTCCCTGGAGGAGAGCGCCGAACGCTGTGGAAAAGACAGAGAGAGACAATCGTTATTACCGTGTCACACCAAACCCCCCAACAACCAAGATAAATGTGAATGAAGATCCGGCCCGTCAGTCACACGGTCGCCGTCCTTCCCGCTTCGCTGAGCGCCATCTCACGCTTCACTCTCACATTGCTGAGACTGCCGGGGGCCGGAGTACCATAATGAGGCGACTCAACCAACCCGTCTGTGTAATTCAGCATCTGCACACGGTCAATAAACCCCCCCTCCCCCCCCCCCCATAGGAAACGTCACGTTTATTATATTGTTAGGAATTACACACAACAGACACAAATACGACATAATCCTCATGGCACACAAATTGCAGCATCTTGAACTACATTTTCCATCACACCGGATGACTTTATCATTCATGTGTTGGACCCAACCCATGGCCATTGATGGGGAGCACAATCAGTTCCGCAGAACAAGCTGGCCATACATGTTACAACTGGATTGTACAATCTGGTTTACCCATTATGCAGTTCGAGGGCCCATCTGATTGGGCTTTAGGTTGTGAGGGATCCTGGCACTACATTGTTGTTGGAAGACAATTGTACAATCAGATTGTAATGAGTGTGGCCAGCTGAAGCAGCATCCCCATTGTTGCCATAAGCGGCACTGACAGGGTCTACCATCCCCAACCCCCCCCCCCCCACACAGACACACTACCTTGTTTGTGATGGATGGACACCCCAATAGTTATAGATGAACAGTCAGTTCCATAGTGTCAGACTGACAGACACTCTTATAGTGATGGTAGGTTAGAGACCCCCCAAGGTGACAGACAACCCTATAGTGATATATAGACACCCCAATGTCATTGACAAATACCCTGTAGTAACTGATGGACAGACACCCCCCAGGTGATAAGCAGACACCCTCATAGTGAAGGTTGGACAGAGCGCCCCCCCTCCTATAGTGACGGACAGACACCCTCGTAGTCAAGGTTGGACAGACCACCCCAAAATAACAGACAAAAAGACACCCCCATAGTGACGGCCAGACACCCCCATAGTGATGGCCAGATACCCCCATAGTGACGGACAGACAGACCACCCCGTAGTAATAAACAAAAAGACACCCCCATAGTGACAAACAGACACCCTCATAGTGAAGGTCAGACAGACCACCCCATAGTAATAAACAAAAAGACACCCCAATAGTGAAGGACAGACACCCTCATAGTGAAGGTAACACAGACCACCCCATAGTAATAGATACCCCAATAGTGACGGACAGACATCCTCATAGTGAAGGTAACAAAGACCACCCTATAGTAATAGACAAAAAGACACCCCCATAGTGATGGACCTACACCCTCATAGTAAAGGTCGGACAGACCACCCCATAGTAACAGAGGGACAGACACCCCCTTAGTAACAGACAAATAGACATCCCATAGTGACAGACAGACACCATCATAGTGAAGGTTGGACAGACCACTGCATAGTAACAGAGGGACAGACACCCCCATAGTGACGGACAGACACCCTCATAGTGAAGGTCAGATAAACCCCCCCATACTAACAGAAAAATAGACACCCCCATAGTGACAGACAGACACCCTCATGGTGAAGGTCAGACAGACCACCCCATAGTAACAGAGGGACAGACACCCTGATAGTGAAGGTCGGACAGACCGCCCAATAGCGATAGATAAAAAGACACCCCCATAGTGACGGCGGACAGACACCCTGATAGTTATGGCCAGACAGACCACCCCACAGTGCCGGTTGGACAGAAACCGCTATAGTGAAGGTCTGTGAATGTCTGACAGACTATACCACACTAACAGATGAACATCCCCAAATAAATGGATGTACAGACACCCCAGTAGTGACAGATACCCCCATAGTGAAGGACAGACATAGGGTAAATGCCAATAGTGACAGACATGGCCATTTTGATAATTGGATAGACACCCCTATAGTGATAGATGGACAGACACCCTCATAGTGATGGTTGGACAGACACCCCCATATTAATAGACAGATACCCCCATAGTAAAGGCTAAACAAGCACCCTGGGTGAGGGCTGGACAGACACCTCCATAGTGACGATGGGACAGACACCTCCATAGACCCAGATTGACAGACAGGTGAACAGAAACCCCCATAGTGATAATTGGACAGACAACTCCATCGTGACAGATGGATAGGCACCCCCATTGTAAAGGTTGGACAGATACCCCCATAATTACAGACTCCACTATAGTAGAGGTTAAACAAGAACCCCATAGTGATGGTTGGACAGACACCTCCATAGTGGCAAAGGGAGAGACACCTCCATAGTGACGATGGGACAGATATCCCCATGGTAATTGACAGACAGAAACCCCCATAGTGAAGGTTAAACAAGAAACCCCATAGTGAGGGCTGGACAGACACCTCCATATTGGCGGTTGGACAGCTACCCCCATGGTAATCGACAGATAGACACCCCATTAGTGAAGGTTAAACAAGCAGACACCTCCGTAGTACTAGATAGACAGACACCCCCATTGTGACAGGTGGACAGACACCCCCATAATGACAGACAAACATCTCAATAATGACAGACAGACACCCCATAGCGATGGTCAGACGGACTGTGGAACTCACAGTTGATGAAGACAATTTTGATCATCGTTACAGTGAAGAATGTGCCGGGGGAGAACTCGATCTTCACAAAGACCGCCGTCAGCAAAAAGACCATGAAAATGGCAGCCAGACTGCCGGCAATACGTATATTCTGAGGGATCCTGGAGAGAGAGAGAGGAGAGAAAAGAGTCAGTGCTCATGGTGTTCCCAATAAGTGTGCGCAGCCTATTGGATTAGGGTGTGCACCCCATGCTCAAACACACGCTACCGATCACTCACTGTGTTCACTCAGAAAGGGAAGGGGCCAGTAAATCACATATTTACCACCCCCATCCCCACTCATCCTAAAACATCCCGCAGCAGAAGCTGGTGGGAGAGGAGAGGGGAGGAGGAAAGACGGCAGCACTGTGGGGGGAAGAGGGGGGCCCAGGGCAGTAGGGGAAGTCTGTGCTGTACAGGGTGATTGGGGTGTGCCTGGGCACACCCTGTGCGCACGCCTACGTTGTTCCCCATTCTTGGTGTGACTGGTGGGTGAAGGACCCCGGTGTAGAACCTGTGGATGGAACCCTTTCTTATTTCTCTCCTGCAGATGGTTTAAGGAGCTGGGTGCAAGTTGATGCGAGGAGGAAGGGAAAAGCCAGGGGCTGGAGCAATACCAAGAAGAATATCACAGCCAGGTACAAGTTAGAGCCGGTTGTAAGAGAAAAGCCAGGAGCAGGAGCAACACCAAGAAGAGCAGAGCCAGGTGCAAGTTAGAACCAGGAGGGAGGGGAGAGCCAGGAGAAGGAGCAATACCAAGAAGAGCAGAGCCAAGTACAAATAGGAGCAAGGAGCAATGTCAAGAAGAGGAGCAGAGCCAGGTGCAAGTTGGAGTGAGGGGGGGAGAGAATAGCCGGGAGCAGGAGCAATGCTTAGAAGAAGAACACAGCCAGGTAAAATCTAGAGCCAGGAGCAAGAGAAAAGACAGGAGCAGGAGCAATGCCAAAAAAAAGAAAACAGCCAGGTGCAAGTTAGAGCCAGGAGCATGAGAAGAGCAAGGAGCAATGCCAAGAAGAAGAGCAGAGACAGGTGCAAGTCTTAGCAAGGGGGGAGAGAAGAGCCAAGAGCAGAAGCAATGCAGAGAAGAACACAGCAAGGTAAAAGTTACAGCCAGCAGCGAGAGAAGAGCCAGGAGCAATGCCAAAAAGAAAAGCCAGGAGCAGGAGCAATGCCAAGAAGAGCAGAGCCAGGTGCAAGTTAGAGCCAGGAGCAATGCCAAGAAGAGGGGCAGAGCCAGGTAAGAGTTAGAGCTAGGGGCGAGAGAAGAGCCAGGAGTAGGAGCAATGCCAAGAAGAAGAGCAGAGCCAGGTGCGAGTGCAAGTTAGAGCCCGGAGCAGGAGCAATGCATAGAAAAGAAAATCAGCGCTAGGTGCGAGTTAGAGCCAGGAGAAAAAGAAGAGCCAGGATCACGAGCAATGCCAAGAAGAAGAGCAAAGCCCGGTAAGAGTTAGAGCTAGGAGCGAGAGAAGAGCCAGGAGTAGGAGCAATGCCAAGAAGAAGAGCAGCGCTAGGTGCAAGTTAGAGCAAAGAGCCAGGATCAGGAGCAATGCCAAGAAGAAAAGCAGAGCCTGGTGCAAGTTAGGGCAAGGAGTGAGAGAAGAACCAGGATCAGGAGCAATGCTGAGAAGAGTAAAGCCAAGTGCAAGTTAGAGCTAGGAGCAAGAGAAGAGCCAAGAGCAAGAGCAATGGCAAGAAGAGAAGACTAGAGCCAGGTGCAAGTTAGAGCCAGGAGGAAAAGAAGAGCCAGGATCAGGAGCAATGGCAAGAAGAAGAGCAGAGCTAGGTGCAAGTTAGAGCCAACTCAGCCAAGAGGAAGAGAAGTGTGAGGATCAGGAGCAATGCCAAGAAGAAAAGAAGAGCCAGGATCAGGAGCAATGGCAAGAAGAAGAGCAGAGCTAGGTGCAAGTTAGAGCCAACTCAGCCAAGAGGAAGAGAAGTATGAGGATCGGGAGCTATGCCAAGAAGAAGAACAGAGCTAGGTGCAAGTTATGTTAGAGCAAGGAGCGAGAGAAGAACCAGGTGCAGGGGCAACGCCAAGAAGAAGAGCAGAGCCAGGGGCGAGTTAGAGCTAGGAGAAAGAGAAGAGCCAGGATCAGGAGCAATGCCAAGAAGAAAAGCAGAGCCTGGTGCAAGTTAGGGCAAGGAGTGAGAGAAGAACCAGGATCAGGAGCAATACTGAGAAGAGTAAAGCCAAGTGCAAGTTAGAGCTAGGAGCAAGAGAAGAGCCAAGAGCAAGAGCAATGGCAAGAAGAGAAGACTAGAGCCAGGTGCAAGTTAGAGCCAGGAGGAAAAGAAGAGCCAGGATCAGGAGCAATGGCAAGAAGAAGAGCAGAGCTAGGTGCAAGTTAGAGCCAACTCAGCCAAGAGGAAGAGAAGTGTGAGGATCGGGAGCTATGCCAAGAAGAAGAACAGAGCTAGGTGCAAGATATGTTAGAGCAAGGAGCGAGAGAAGAACCAGGTGCAGGGGCAACGCCAAGAAGAAGAGCAGAGCCAGGGGCGAGTTAGAGCTAGGAGAAAGAGAAGAGCCAGGAGCAGGAGCAATGCCAAGCAGATGATAATGAGATAAGGTGGTGGGGTTATGAAGGTGAGGAGCGAGGCTATAGAGATGAGGATGAGAGAGAAGGAGGAATCATGGAGGGGAAATTATGGAGAGGACTGCTGGACTACAGAGCACCTCTCCATCTTCTAAACTCCACAACCCTTTACTCTCTCTTGATCTGCATCTCCATAACCTTTCTCAAACTCCATAACTTCTCTCCTTTCCTTTATAACCCCTGCCTATCGTCTGACCTTCATATTCCTCCTAATCCCTCCATATACTCTGATCATCATCCCCATAATCCCTCCTCCTAATCTCCATAACCCCCCCCCCATTATCTCTATACCATATCTCCATGTAGCGTCCTTGTCCATAGAATAGGGGTATACTGGTACATTTAGTGTGCCGTGTGGTACTCAGCCAGGATAATTTGTAGTTTTCAATGATTACATGACTTTTGTTAATTCCATTTATTTGTGGCTTCTCCCTTCTGTCAGTAGGTGGTGCTGTTCCCTAGAACATTAGAGAGGAGCTACAGTAAAGTTCAGGCTATGATCAACATACTTTTCCCAGCCAATCATATTTGCGGCTAAGCATGCTGGGAAAAGGTATTTAATGGAATGAAGTCAGGTGATCGGGCAGAGAGTTTGGCCTGGGTGGGTGGTGCCGCGGCTTTGCGGCCTTCTGCAGGCCTAAGCTTCCCCGGGTGCCAGGTCACTATTTCTTGTCGCAATTGCGACCAGGCGCCCGGATTTTGTTGAGCCCTGCCTTAATCCCGCCTCCTTATCTCCATAACTACTCCCCCTCATTATCTCTATAACATCTCTCCATATCCTCTGATCTTCATCCCCATAATCCCTCCTCCTTATCTCCATAACTCCTCCCCCTCATTATCGCTATAACACCTCTCCATATCTTCTGATCTTCACCCCCAAAATCCCTCCCCCTAATCTCCATAACATCTCCCGATATCCTCTGATCTTCACCCCCATTATCCCTCCTCCTTATCTCCATAACTCCTCCCCCTTATTTTCTCTATAACACCTCTCCCTATCCTCTGATCTCCACCCCCATAATCCCTCCGCCTTATCTCCATAACTCCTCCCCCCTTATTTTCTCTATAACACCTCTCCCTATCCTCCGATCTTCATCCCAATAATCCCTCCTCCCAATCTCCATAACTCCTCCCCCTCATTATCTCCATAACATCTTGTAATATCCTTTGATCTTCATCCCCATAATCCCTCCTCCTTATCTCCATAAATCCACACCCTCATTATCTCTATAACACCTCTCCATATCCTCTGATCTTCATCCCCATAATCCCTCCTCCTAATCTCCATAATTCCACCCCCTCATCTCTATAACACCTTCATATACTCTGGTCTTCATCCCAATAATCCCTCCTCCTAAACTCCGACCCCCCCCCCATCTCCATAACCTCTCCCAATATCCTCATCCCCATAATCCCTCCCCCAAATCAACAATACTCCTCCCCCTCATCTTTATAACCCCTCTCCTCACCTTCAAAACCTTTTCATATCCTCTGATCTTCATCCCAATAATCCCTCCTCTTAATCTCCATAACTCCTCCCCCCTCATTATCTCTATAACACCTTCATATCCTCTGATCTTCATCCCCATAATCCCTCCTCCTAATTTCCATAACTCCTCCCCCTCATTAGCTCTATAACACCTTCATATACTCTGATCTTCATCCCAATAATCCCTCCTCCTAAACTCCGAACCCCCCCCCACCATCTCCATAATATACTCTGATCTTCATCCCCATATTCCCTCCTCCTAATCAACATAACTCCTCCCCCTCATACCTATAACCCCTCTCCTCGCCTTCATAACCTTTCCATATCCTCTGACCTTCATCCCCATAATCCCTCCTCCTAATCTCCATAACTCCTCCCCCTCCTTAGCTTCATGAACCTGTCCCCTCTCTGTAACCTCCCTCCTCACTTTCTGTAGTCCAGCAGGGAAGAATTCAGGAAGGGGCTGACAACACTGCTTGGGATTTCAGAGCATCAGAGGCAGTGTTGTCAGATCACTACAGGAAGTTAAAAATTCAACGGATCTCTGGCAGGTCAATAACATTTTTTTCTGAACTTGCAGCATTTTTAAAGTGACAAACGTGGAAATGTGTATGTAGGGAAGAGATGTACTGAAGGCTTTTTTCCCCCATTGTACCCAGACATACCCATTACAACCAGCTGCCATGGTTGGGGAGTCAGGGTCACATGACCTCCACAGCTTCCAATGCCCTAGAAGTCAGCTGCGTAGCTTGGGGCTTGGTGTACAGGTAATGGAAAGTGGGCGGGTATTCTGGGGCCCCCCTGATCTCCTGGGGCCACATCACTCCCCCCCAGGCAGACCGTAGCAGAGAATCGGTGGCGGGGGACTGACCTGCTGTGCAGGATGGAGTTCAGACAGGTGAAGATGAGGAGGGGCAGCATGGCGCACAGGGTCATGACATTGTTGAACTTGTTCTGTAGTTCTGTCCTCTCTGGTGCCAGCGCTCTGGCCTCCGTGCTGTTCAAGCCATTGATAAGAGAGTCGTTTCCATCGCCGACATCGGACGCCATCCGAGAAATGGCCGGCTCTCCCAGACGGCTGGTGAAATACTGGAAGAGAGGAGGAGGGGACATACTGTGAGCTTCTCACAAACACCAGTCTACTAGTTATCCAGTATACTCATTACTCAACCTACTAGTTATCCAGAATACTCATTACTCAACCTACTAGTTATCCAGTCTACTAGTTATCCAGTATACTCATTACTCAACCTACTAGTTATCCAGTCTACTAGTTATCCAGTATACTCATTACTCAACCTACTAGTTATCCAGAATACTCATTACTCAACCTACTAGTTATCCAGTCTACTAGTTATCCAGTATAGTCATTACTCAACCTACTAGTTATCCAGAATACTCATTACTTAACCTATTAGTTATCAAGCCTACTAGTTATCCACTATACTCATTACTCAACCTACTAGTTATCCAGTTTACTCATTACTCAACCTACTAGTTGTCCAGTCTACTAGTTATCCAGTATACTCATAACCCAGTCTACTACTGTAGTTGTCCAGTATACTCATTACTCAACCTACTAGTTATCCAGTATACTAGTTATCCAGTATACTCATTACCCAGTCTACTACTGTAGTTGTCCAGTATACTCATTACTCAACCTACTAGTTATCCAGTCTACTAGTTATCCAGTATACTCATTACCCAGTCTACTAGTTATCCAGTATACTCATTACTCAACCTACTAGTTATCCAGTCTACTAGTTATGCAGTATACTCATTACCCAGTCTACTAGTTATCCAGTATACTCATTACTCAACCTACTAGTTATCCAATCTACTAGTTATCCAGTATACTCATTACTCAACCTACTAGTTATCCAGTATACTTATTACTCAACCTACTAGTTATCCAGTCTACTAGTTATCCAGTATACTCATTACCCAGTCTACTAGTTATCCAGTATACTCATTACCCAGTCTAATATTTATCCGGTATACTCATTACTCAACCTACTAGTTATCCAGTCTACTAGATTTCCAGTATACTCATTACCCAGTCTACTAGTTATCCAGTATACTCATTACTCAACCTACTAGTTATCCAGTCTACTAGTTATGCAGTATACTCATTACCCAGTCTACTAGTTATCCAGTATACTCATTACTCAACCTACTAGTTATCCAATCTACTAGTTATCCAGTATACTCATTACTCAACCTACTAGTTATCCAGTATACTTATTACTCAACCTACTAGTTATCCAGTCTACTAGTTATCCAGTATACTCATTACCCAGTCTACTAGTTATCCAGTATACTCATTACCCAGTCTAATATTTATCCGGTATACTCATTACTCAACCTACTAGTTATCCAGTCTACTAGATTTCCAGTATACTCATTACCCAGTCTACTAGTTATCCAGTATACTCATTACTCAACCTACTAGTTATCCAGTCTACTAGTTATGCAGTATACTCATTACCCAGTCTACTAGTTATCCAGTATACTCATTACTCAACCTACTAGTTATCCAGTCTACTAGTTATGCAGTATAATCATTACCCAGTCTACTAGTTATCCAGTATACTCATTACTCAACCTACTAGTTATCCAATCTACTAGTTATCCAGTATACTCATTACTCAACCTACTAGTTATCCAGTATACTTATTACTCAACCTACTAGTTATCCAGTCTACTAGTTATCCAGTATACTCATTACCCAGTCTACTAGTTATCCAGTATACTCATTACCCAGTCTAATATTTATCCGGTATACTCATTACTCAACCTACTAGTTATCCAGTCTACTAGTTATCCAGTCTACTCATTACCCAGTCTAATATTTATCCGGTATACTCATTACTCAACCTACTAGTTATCCAGTCTACTAGTTATCCAGTATACTCATTACTCAACCTACTAGTTATCCAGTCTACAAGTTATGCAGTATACTCATTACCCAGTCTACTAGTTATCCAGTATACTCATTACTCAACCTACTAGTTATCCAATCTACTAGTTATCCAGTATACTCATTACTCAACCTACTAGTTATCCAGTATACTTATTACTCAACCTACTAGTTATCCAGTATACTAGTTATCCAGTATACTCATTACCCAGTCTACTAGTTATCCAGTATACTCATTACCCAGTCTAATATTTATCCAGTATACTCATTACTCAACCTACTAGTTATCCAGTCTACTAGTTATCCAGTATACTCATTACCCAGTCTACTTGTTATCCATGAATGAATGAATGAAAACTTGTATAGCGCGGCACATGCGAACTGAATCGCCTCTGGGCGCTTGTTGTTCCTGTCTCCTTTGATATCAAAAGAGAAAAGTCTTGACCTTTTTCCTAAATGCTAGGTAGTTCTCCTCCAACCGAATGCTGGTTGGTAAAGCGTTCCATAGTCTGGGACCTTGGATCGCGAATCTTCTTTCTCCTTTGGACTTGAAGTTGGCTTTCGGAACCTGGAGCAGGTTCTGATTCGTGGATCGCAAAACGCGATTGGGATTATGCGCTTTTATTATTTCGCATAAATAAAGGGGGGCATTCCCATGGACACATCTATGTGTAAGACAGAGAGCTTTAAAAGCAATTCTGTCTTTGACTGGCAGCCAATGAAGTGCTCTCAGTGAAGGTGAGATGGATTCCCAGGGTTTTTTCCCAGTCACCAGTCTGGCGGCCGTATTCTGAACGACTTGCAGACGAGCGATTTGGTACTTGGGGAGGCCGAGGTAAAGGGCATTTGCATAATCCAGTCTGGAGTTAACAATTGCTCCCACCACGACCGCTAAATCTTCTTTAGGGATGAACGGAGTGAGTCTGCGTAGTAGGCGCAGCAGATGGTGAGATCCGCTGACTACTGACCCTATTTGTGCGTCCATTGTCATAAAGGAGTCAAAAATGACCCCTAGGCTTTTGACTTTGGCGCTAGGGGTGATGAGCTTGCCCAGAATGGGCGGGGGGGTCCATGCTGTTGAAAGTTGATTCATACGCTTGGCGTGAAACAGGAGAAGTTCTGTTTTCGCTCCATTGAGTTTAAGATAACTCTTTGTCATCCAGTCCTCTATCAAAGAGAGACATGTCTCTAGATTGAGGTGGTGATCCTGTCTGTTGCAGATGCGGAAATAGAGTTGTGTGTCATCTGCATATGAGTGGTAGAGCAGTTTTTGGCTGCTGATAATCTCAAAGAGAGGACGAAGATATATGTTAAACAGCACTGGTGACAGAGGCGATCCTTGAGGGACTCCGCATGTTACTGTGCGTTTGTCAGACGTGAAAGGTCCTAACTTCACTGTTTGCGATCGGTTTTCCAGAAAAGAGGAGAACCAAGATAGATCGCCTTCTGCGACTCTGGCTACTTCAGCAAGCCGAGTCAGTAACAGATTGTGGTCTACAGTGTCGAAAGCGGCACTTAGGTCCAACAGAACTAGAAGACAAGATTCTCCTTCGTCTGCGGCCTTGAGAACATCGTCCCATACTTTCAGTAATGCTGTTTCTGTCCCGTGTCCGGGACGGAAGCCTGATTGCAATGGGTCAAGTAGCTTGTGGGTATCTAGATGCTGTTGCAGCTGTTGTACCACTACTTTTTCCATTATCTTTGAGAGTACGTTGAGGCTAGTTATGGGACGGCGGTGGAGTGGATCCTTGGGGTCCAGGGAGGGTTTCTTCAGGATGGGTTGGATTACACCCTCTTTCAACTGTGAGGGCACTATGCCTTCCAAGAAAGACTGGTTGATAAGCTGCGTGATGGGAGGAGCCAGAATGTCGGCGCATTCCTTCAGCAGTTTAGTGGGGATAATGTCATTTGGCGCTGTGCCATTACGCAGAGTACAAATGACATTCTTACAGTAGTGGTCTCGATGGAGATGGGTTCCAGGGCGAACTTACCTGATATAGAAGAATTACTATGGGTGATGTGTGAGAGGCTGCAGGGGGGGCTGAGGGGGGAATTGTTTTGCTGAATGCTTTCACGGATCACCTCGATTTTATTAATGAAGTAATCCGATAGTTCATTGCAAAATTCTTGTGTGTCCGAGCTGGGGGTTTCAATGCATCCTGGCTTCATGGTCTGGGTGACCATCTTGAAGAGTTCGCGGGGGCGGTTTAGGGCGCCGTTGATAGCCTCCGAAAAATAATTTTTCTTGGCTTGGAAAATTCCTTTGTGGTATTTTCTTGTAGTCGCCTTGTAGATGGATAGGTTTAGCTCTGAAGAACATCTTTTCCAGGCAGATTCGGCCCTTCTGCGTTCTTGCTTCAGTAACGACAGTTGGTTGCTAAACCAGCTGCGGTTGGTTTTCCGGATGCGGGTTCGTCGCTTCGGCGCTACCAAGTCGGCTGACTGTAGCATGGCCGAGTTTATGGCTTCCAATGTTTCAACGGCCGTTTGATGCGGCGGAGTTGTTTCTATTTTTTTCCTTAAAGTGGTTTTGAAGAGTTCCGAGTGGAGCTTCTTCTGACATCTAGTCCAGTGTGTTGTCACTGGATTTGATGTTTTTGTTGCGGGGGGGATTGTGGAAATATTGAAGGTAATTGCATGGTGATCTGTCCATGGCAATTTTTCATTTTCCCAAATTTTTATTTCCAGAGCTTGTCTGAAAATAAGATCAAGTGTGTGACCTGAAGCATGTGTAGGCCCACATACTAGTTGCTGTAATCCTAATCCTTCCAGGTGGTCAATACAGGCGTCGGCAATGGGGTCCTGTGAGGAGTTGGCCCAGAGATTGAAATCCCGAGCAGCAACAGGTGTTTGCTGTTGAGGGTATAAGTGGAGAAGAAATCCGTCCATGATGATAGCAGCTGCGATTTTGGGCCGGGCGGCCTATAGCAGAGCAGAATGTGGACGGTCTCCTTTGAACTTGCTTGAAGTTGTAGAGTAAGGGTTTCCATGAATGGAAGAGGGTTTTGGCGGACTGGTTTGGTGATCGTAAGATGAGTCTTGAGGATCACCGCCAGGCCGCCTCCTCTTTGCCCTATTCTGTTTTCCGTTATGATACGGTAATTTTCTGGCACCAGTTCTCCTAGAATGGTGTTACAGTCGGCTGTGAGCCAGCTCTCTGTAATAAAAAGACAGTCTAGATCCTTTTGTTGAATGAAGTCGCGGATTTCTAGTCGGTGTTTTACTGCCGATCTTGTGTTGATCAGAGCACATGATATGTGCTTGAGCTGGGGTAAATGGCTGAAATGACTGACCGTCGATCTATGATCGATTCTCAATAGTCGCTCAGTTCTTAGGGCCTTTTTGGTGATGGCTGGCAGTATTGCGGCGCATTGCCTCAAACTCCAAATGGTTTCGGCAGAATATTGCCTACGTGCCATGATCGTCAATACACGGGGGGGGGGATGTCGGGGCAGTGGGGAGAGGAATTGGCTAACTCCTCTCTCCAGGCTTGGTCCAGAGGAAGGCAAAAAACCCCGGCGGTGCTCGGCCAATATGCTCCAGCAGGGAAAAAATTCCTTCCTGACCCCTGTAAGAGGCGATCGGGTAACCCCTGGATCAGGCTTCTGTGCTTTGGAAAGACAGGGGGGGGGGGCTGGGGCTGTGAGGGGGACCCTGTTGCTGGTCAGGCGGGATGGCTGTTCAGGCAGTGGGAAGAGGGCTGACAGGGTGATTCTTTAATTGAACAGGGGGCTGAGGGGGTGAGAGACAGGCCGGGTAGCTGGCCCTCTGGGGTAGGGGAGGTTTCCTGGGGCTGAGAGAGGACCACAGAGGCGTGGGGAGCGGCGCGCCATTAGGCCAGTATAGTAATTATCCAGTTTACTAATTACCCAGCCTACTAGTTATCCAGTATACTAATTACTTTTGCGTATTATTATTCCTTTTACTTTTAGTTCATCTTGCCTTTGCTTTATGCAGGTTTTCTGAGATTGTTTGCGGTGGTCGATCGAAGGGATTGCCCGGCACACAGAGCCACCAGTTCTTTGAACCTGGGTGGTGTTAGAGACTCTGTGGGTTGACCTTCCATCCCCGCCCACACTCTCCATTTTTCCACTCCAAGTGGACACGCTCAGTCCGCAGTTGAGGCTTATTGTGTCGGTGGATGTGGTGTGCGTGACGCCGCCCCGACGCGATGACGTTGCGCATGCGCGGTGGGGGCTTTGCCGCTGCACACCAGATCCAGGGGACTAACTAGGAGTTCCCTACTATCTTTGGTTCTTGCGGTCAGCTGTCTGCGATTAACTGCGATAGCTGATGGGAGGGACTTGGTATAAACACAGAGCACCCACACCTCCACAGCAGCATTCCTTGCTGGATTGTCATGGTGTGAGGTTGACTCTGTCAAGTAAGTTCCATGTCTATATTACCTGCTTTAATGATATTATGCAACACTACCCTCTAGTGGACCTTTATAGATATGGCTTTTATATGTTTACTAAACCATCACCCTTTTATGCTCGGGTACTCCCTAATTTGGATTTAGTTATTCAAACGTATTTGTTTATGTTATCATCTATATGAACAAATATTAAACAGAAAATATCATTATATGCGCTGTTTACATTTTCAATGCTTTTTAAAAAATCGTATCCAATGAAATATTCATCATCCTTCTACTACATTTATAACACGTAAGTGAATGATTACATGTATTACATCATATATAAAGAAAACTTGTTGTATATATTTCATAATAATGTGCTAAATGCATTTAATTAACTTTATGTATTTTTTTAGGCTTAGATGAACTAATTGTCCTTCTCTACACACCCCTGAAGAAGGTTCCCCCGAAACGCGTCAGTGTAAAGAAGGTTTTTATGTATTTACCTATATGGTGACAATCTTTGGAACTGTATATTTTCATTGAATATTTCATTTTTTATTTTTTTTTATAAATATGTATAATTGTGAATAAAAACTCATTTTCTTTACTCTCAATATCCCATATATTTGGAATACTATCAGTGCCTTAAAAGTCCACCCAGGGGAACCCCTTTTTCCTTTTCTCAGTCTACTAGTTAGTATACTAATTACCCAGTCTACTAGTTATCCGGTATACAAATTATCCAGTTTACTCGTTACCCAGTCTACTAGTTATCCTGTATACTAATTACCCAGTCTACTAGTTATCCTGTATACTGATTACCCAGTCTACTAGTTATCCTGTATACAAATTATCCAGTTTACTTGTTACCCAGCCTACTAGTTATCCTGTATACTGATTACTCAGTCTACTAGTTATCCTGTATACTAATTACCCAGTCTACTAGTTATCCGGTATACAAATTATCCAGTTTACTCGTTAGCCAGTCTACTAGTTATCCTGTATACTAATTACCCAGTCTACTAGTTATCCTGTATACTGATTACCCAGTCTACTAGTTATCCTGTATACTAATTACCCAGTCTATTAGTTATCCTGTATACTGATTACCCAGTCTACTAGTTATCCTGTATACTAATTACCCAGTCTACTAGTTATCCGGTATACAAATTATCCAGTTTACTCGTTACCCAGTCTACTAGTTATCCTGTATACTGATTACCCAGTCTACTAGTTATCCTGTATACTAATTACCCAGTCTACTAGTTATCCGGTATACAAATTATCCAGTTTACTCGTTAGCCAGTCTACTAGTTATCCTGTATACTAATTACCCAGTCTACTAGTTATCCTGTATACTGATTACCCAGTCTACTAGTTATCCTGTATACTGATTACCCAGTCTACTAGTTATCCTGTATACTGATTACCCAGTCTACTAGTTATCCGGTATACAAATTATCCAGTTTACTCGTTACTCAGCCCACTAGTTATCCTGTATACCGATTACCCAGTCTACTAGTTATCCTGTATACTAATTACCCAGTCTACTAGTTGTCCTGTATACTAATTACCCAGTCTACTAGTTATCTGGTATACAAATAATCCAGTTTACTCTTTACCCAGCCTACTAGTTATCCTGTATACTAATTACCCAGTCTACTAGTTATCCTGTATACTAATTACCCAGTCTACTAGTTATCTGGTATACAAATAATCCAGTTTACTTGTTACCCAGACTACTAGTTATCCTGTATACTAATTACCCAGTCTACTAGTTATCTGGTATACAAATGATCCAGTTTACTCATTACCCAGCCTACTAGTTATCCTGTATACCAATTACCCAGTCTACTAGTTATCTGGTATACAAATGATCCAGTTTACTCATTACCCAGCCTACTAGTTATCCTGCATACTAATTACCCAGTCTACTAGTTATCTGGTATACAAATGATCCAGTTTACTCATTACCCAGCCTACTAGTTATCCTGTATACTAATTACCCAGTCTACTAGTTATCTGGTATACAAATGATCCAGTTTACTCATTACCCAGCCTACTAGTTATCCTGTATACTAATTACCCAGTCTACTAGTTATCCTGCATACTAATTACCCAGTCTACTAGTTATCCTGCATACTAATTACCCAGTCTACTAGTTATCTGGTATACAAATTATCCAGTTTACTCGTTACCCAGCCTACTAGTTATCCTATATACTAATTACCCAGCCTACTAGTTATCCTATATACTAATTACCCAGCCTACTAGTTATCCAGTATATGAATTATCCAGTTTACTCATTACTCAGCCCACTAGTTATCCTGTATACTAATTACCCAGTCTACCAGTTATCCAGTATACTAATTACCCAGTATACTAATCATCCAGTCTACTAGTTATCCATATTCTCATTATCCAGTATACTAATTATCTAGTATTCTCATTATCCAGTGTACTAGTTACTCAGAATACTCACTATCCCGCAGTGACGGTGCGTCCGTTAGGGGCACACGGGCACCGCCCCCTCTCTCCAGCCACCCCCTCTGTGTAAAATGGATAGATTCATGCATTGCACAAATCTATCCATGGCCGCTGTAGCCACCCCCTATTCAGGCATCCGGACCCTTTTTGGACACCGGATGCCTGAATTACAGCAGCGGGGGGTGTTTTTGAAGCACCTGATTAGAGCCACAGAATCTAATAGGCTTAAAAAAAGGCTAAATATGCTGGGCACAGAGGCTGCATATGATGGGCACAGGCGCTGCATATGATGGGCACAGTGGCTGCATATGATGGGCACAGGCGCTGCATATGATGGGCACAAAGGCTGTATGATGGGCACAGAGGCTGTATGATGGGCGAAGAGGCTGTATGATGGGCACAGAGGCTGCATATGAAGGCACAGAGGCTGTAATTGATGGGCACAGAGGCTGCAATTGATGGGCACAGAGGCTGCAATTGATGGGCACAGAGGCTGCAATTGATGGGCACAGAGACTGCAATTGATGGGCACAGAGGCTGCAATTGATGGGCACAGAGGCTGAAATTGATGGGCACAGAGGCTGTAATTGATGGGGAAAAGCTACATATGATGGCACAGGCTGCATATGATGGGCACAGGCTTCATCTGGTGAGCACATGCGGCATATGATGGGCACAGTTGCTGCATATGTAGGGCAAAGTGGCTGCATTTGATGGGCACAGTGGCTGCATATGATGGGCAAAGTGGCTGCATTTGATGGGCACAGTGGCTGCATATGATGGGCACAGGCACTGCATTTGATGGGCACAGTGCCTACTAGTTACCCAGTGTACTAGTCACCCAACATGATAACCGCTGGCCCCAGTCAAACCATTGCTGTCTCACGCAGTGATCAGTGGTTTAGCGCCCTCCAATCCGGAGGGGTTTAGCTGTCAGTTACCGCAGACTTACCATGGTAGCCGTCATGAAGAAGTTCCAGGGCAGCAGAGTGCCGAGTCCGAGTGTGAAGAATATTAACCAGACCGCATTGTACCTGGGGAGAGGGGGAGGAGGAGGTTACACAGAGCCTGGAGCCCACCCCATCCACACACACACCTACCTAAAGCCCAATGATCCTTAACACCATCTAGTGGCCAAATGTGGCAATTTGTGTTTTAAATCAATGAAAAACATTCAACCAGAACAGGAAATACCCTAATATCATTCTTTACACACCACCCGCACCCCTTGCGTGCACCTACCTGTCTTTGGGAGGAGCCGTCATGGTGGTTATTGCCGGGGGGTTTCTACAATGGGCAGGAAATGGAACCTGAAAAAGAAAAAGCACTCGGTTTAGTAAATCTGGAGTGAGATTATTAGAGGATGCAAAGCCCCAAACAGAGCTAAACAGGACTCATTCCTGAACTCTGTGGGCTACGTAAACATCTCCCCTACTGCCACTAGGGGAATGAAATATGAGACTAACAGAGCTGCAAAAAAGGGACACATTGTGGCATTCACCCTGCTCTGCACAGGCAGGCACCGCTTTTGTCAGCCTGATTTGAAACTTCATCTGTTTTTTTTTTGTTAATACCCTCTTTCAGGTTTACAGGGGATAAAATAAAATAGCAAAAAAAGCTATTGCTGCAATATTCCCTTTATGATCCAAAGAGAGATTTCCCTCCCGCAGTACTTTACACGTGCCACTAGATGTCCTCAGTCTGATTAGGGTTGCCACCTGTTCGGGATTCACCCGGACAGTTCGGGTTTGGAATCATGCGTCTGGGTTTCACACTGTCTGAGACCCGGACACATTATTCAGACTGGACTAAGTCTCCCCCTCCCCCTTCTCTCTCCTGCCTCTAAGTAAGTAGACCAAGGTAAATCAGGGTTCTTAGAGCACTCATTACATCAGAGCTCCCCATTTGCACCAGAGGCCACAGTGCTCCCCCTTACATCAGAGTCCTTGTCGTACACCAGAGCATCCCTTACCTCAGAGTCCCCAGAGTTCTCCCTTACATCAGAGTCCCCAGAGTTCTCCCTTACATCAGAGTCCCCAGAGTTCTCCCTTACATCAGAGTCCCCAGAGTTCTCCCTTACATCAGAGTCCCCAGAGTTCTCCCTTACAGTGAAAGGGTAACACTGGGGATTCAGATGTAAAGGGGTAACTCTGTGGACTCTAATGTAAAGGGGTAACTTTGTGGACTCGGATGTAAAGGGGTAACTTTGTGGACTCGGATGTAAAGGGGTAACTTTGTGGACTCGGATGTAAAGGGGTAACTTTGTGGACTCGGATGTAAAGGGGTAACTTTGTGGACTCGGATGTAAAGTTGGAACTCTTCGGACTCGGATGTAAAGTTGGAACTCTGTGGACTCTGGTGTAAAAGGGGAACTCTGTGGACTCTGGTGTAAAAGGGGAACTCTGTGGACTCTGGTGTAAAAGGGGAACTCTGTGGACTCTGGTGTAAAAGGGGAACTCTGTGGACTCTGGTGTAAAAGGGGAACTCTGTGGACTCTGGTGTAAAAGGGGAACTCTGTGGACTCTGGTGTAAAAGGGGAACTCTGTGGACTCTGGTGTAAAAGGGGAACTCTGTGGACTCTGGTGTAAAAGGGGAACTCTGTGGACTCTGGTGTAAAAGGGGAACTCTGTGGACTCTGGTGTAAAAGGGGAACTCTGTGGACTCTGGTGTAAAAGGGGAACTCTGTGGACTCTGGTGTAAAAGGGGAACTCTGTGGACTCTGATGTAAAAGAGGTAACTACGTGGACTCTGATGTAAAGGGGAACTCTTGTGATTAGCTTCATATGATTAGAAATATTATTTAATAGCAACATCTCTGCATAGTTTCTGCATACTAGGAATACAAAATTGCTGAAGTGTTCGGGTTTGGCCTAAAGAAAAGGTGGCAACCCTAAGTCTGATGGCAAGCATCATGCAACCCACTTCCATTGAGCCCAGGTCATCCTGGACCTGTCCCCAGCCTGTAACTAAACCATGAAAGGAGAAGCAGCACAGTGATGAGCTCATCTCTCTGTCACTCTGCTCTCTCCTCCTATCAGCACATGAACTGTTTGTGTCTTTTATATATGCGTGTTCTATTTTGTAATATAAAAGAAGGGTTAAAGGGCATTATACATAAGATAGATAGATAGATAGATAGATAGATAGATAGATAGATAGATAGATAGATAGATAGATAGATAGATAGATAGAGATAGAAAGAAGGGAAGGAAGGAAGATAGATAGATAGATAGATAGATAGATAGATAGATAGATAGTTAGTTATGATAGACAGATACAACAGAGAGACATATAGATACGATCTATAGATATGATAGATACAATATATAGATAGTAGATTTATAATGTGGTAAACGTGACTTTCACCAAACATTCACTGCGGGTGAATCAGTCACTGTCATGTAAAACTCATTCACCGGGAAGATTCACCTACAGCGATTGTTTTATAAATATTTCCCATAGACTTGTATAGAGAGAGTAACAGGCACTGTCACTGTGCAGCACTATGTAGTAGGAAGCAGAGCCCGCACATGTAATGATGAGTCAGTATGGTTGCCCCTTTTTACGTCACATCCTTAATACATAAGGTGTGTAAATATATAAATATAACATTTTTAAAAACATTTTTGAACAAAGTATGTGGCCTATCCTGTAACTGTTTTTTATCTCAGCAAGCGTACTGACTGTACTTGACAAATAGAACAAGAAAAGGCAAACCTGTTTTTTATAGAAAAAAAAAAATAGCTTCCAGGAAGCTTTTACAAAAATAACTCAAACCGCGACTCAGAGAAAAGCGCAGAGCCGGCTGTAACGCCTGTCGCGACCTCTGTTCTTACAATGGAGGCCATGAGGATAAGGCTGTAACACTGGAGAGGCTCCTCTTCTGGGGGTCGGCTCCTCTTCTTTGGGGCGGCTCCTCTATTGGGGGGGCGGCTCCTCTTCTGGGGGGTGGCTCCTCTATTGGGGGGAGGTTCCTCTTCTGGGGGGTGGCTCCTCTATTGGGGGGGTGGCTCCTCTTCTGGGGGTCGGCTCCTCTTCTTTGGGGCGGCTCCTCTATTGGGGGGGCGGCTCCTCTTCTGGGGGGTGGCTCCTCTATTGGGGGGGAGGTTCCTCTTCTGGGGGTCGGCTCCTCTTCTTTGGGGCAGCTCCTCTATTGGGGGGGGCGGCTCCTCTTCTGGGGGGTGGCTCCTCTATTGGGGGGAGGTTCCTCTTCTGGGGGGTGGCTCCTCTATTGGGGGGGTGGCTCCTCTTCTGGGGGTCGGCTCCTCTTCTTTGGGGCGGCTCCTCTATTGGGGGGGCGGCTCCTCTTCTGGGGGGTGGCTCCTCTATTGGGGGGGAGGTTCCTCTTCTGGGGGTCGGCTCCTCTTCTTTGGGGCAGCTCCTCTATTGGGGGGGCGGCTCCTCTATTGGGGGGTGGCTCCTCTATTGGGGGGGAGGTTCCTCTTCTGGGGGTCGGCTCCTCTTCTTTGGGGCAGCTCCTCTATTGGGGGGGGGGAGGCTCCTCTTCTGGGGGTCTGCTCCTCTATTGGGGGGGCGGCTCCTCTTCTGGGGGTTCGGCTCCTCTTCTTTGGGGCGGCTCCTCTATTGGGAGCAAATGACACCAATGTTGGGGCACGATTTCTCCCAATGACACCAATGATGGAGCACACTCCTCCTCCCAATGTTGGGGCACTATTCCTCCCAAAGACACCAATGTTGGGGCACAATTCATCCCACTGACACCAATGATGGGGCACAATTCCTTCCAATTACACCAACAGTAGGGAATAACTTTCCCCCAGTAATACCAAAGATGGGGTACAGTTCATCCCAATGACACCAACAGTGGGGCCCAATGACACCAATAATGTGGCACAATTCCTCCCAGTGACACCAATGATGGGGCACAATTCCTTCCAATTACACCAACAGTAGGGAATAATTTCCCCCCACTAATACCAATGGTGGGGTACAGTTCCTCCCAATGACACCAACAGTGGGGCCCAATGACACCAATGATGGGGCACAATTCCTTCCAATGACACCAATGACGGAGCACACTCCTCCTCCCAATGATGGGGCACTATTCCTCCCAAAGACACCAATGTTGGGGCACAATTCCTCCCACTGACACCAATGATGGGGCACAATTCCTTCCAATTACACCAACGGTAGGGAATAATTTCCCCCCAGTAATACCAAAGATGGGGTACAGTTCATCCCAATGACACCAACAGTGGGGCCCAATGACACCAATAATGTGGCACAATTCCTCCCAATGACAACAATGATGGGGCACGATTCCTTTCAATGACACAACAGTGGGACATGATTTCCCCCACTAACACCAATGATGTGGTTCAGTTCCTCCCAATGACACCAATGATGGAGCACATTCCTCCCAATGACGGGGCACATTCCTCCCAACGATGGGGCTCTATTCCTCCCAAAAACACCAATGATGGGGCACAATTCCTCCCTATGACACCAAACATGGGGTATTGTTTACACTCACTGATCCCAGGATTTTTTTTACTCCAAATGGCCACAGTCCGGCCCCCCAAAGTCTAAAGGACAGTAAACTGTCCCTTTTGTCTAGAAAATTCAGAGACCTCTGTCCCTTCTATGCAAACTGTACTGTGTGTCTTCTTTGCAGTCTCTAACAACGTGAAATATCCTGCAATGCTCCTGCTAGCCCATTCAATCTTTATTAGGCTTTACATCACAGCAGAGAGCTCAGAATCTGATGTTTTTCTCTTTGGGGAAATAATGAGGGTCGTAGAGGTGACTTGGCAATGGCGGAAAAAATGACACCCTACTGCAGGGGTCTCCAAACCTTCTAGAGAAAGGGCCAGTTTACTGTCCTTCAGACTTTGGGGGGGCCGGACTGTACCCTGTGAAAGTAAACAATGCCCAATCTTTGGTATTAGCAGGAGAAATAGTTGGTGTCAGTGGGAGGCATAGTGCCCCATTCTTGTTGTGAGAGGAAAGGATTATGCTTTATTGTTGGAGTCATTGGAAGGAATAGTGCCCCATTGTTGGTATCATTGGAATGAATAATGCCACATCCTTGGTGTCAGTGGAAGAAAGAGTGCTAAATGTTGATGTCAGTGGAAGAAAGAGTGCCGAAATGTTGGAGTCAGTGGCAGGAAAAAATACCTCAAGGGCCATATAAAGGCAAGCACAGGGCCACACCTGGCCCCAGGGCCACAGTTTGGAGACCACTGCCCTACTGAGTAAAGTGAAGTGTGAATGACAGGTCCTCTTTAATTCTCCAAAAACAAGTGGTGTTGATGTGCACTGGTGTGAATGAGGGATTCATGGTTTTCCGGTCTTCCTTCCTTATAAAGGACACACCCTGTGAGTAATTATACTTCTCCCTCTGAAGAACCTCACACACACCTACATGTAAGGTCAACACGATAAAAGATTTAAGTCCAATTGATAAAGGTGTTCTGTGGAAGGGCAGCTACGTGATTGGATATTATCTTAGGGAGATACAAGGAAGGGCCTTGGAATAGCTGTGATAGTCTCTAGAGAGGAAGAAAGACTGAGCCGATGGCGTTACAGAGAGTACCAGCTCTGTATGAGTGACCAAAGGAAGGAAGAGCTCCCCCTGCTGGTAGGAGGGCCGGAAACCACAGAGTGTGGAAAAAAGAACGCTCTATTCCCCTGGGCAGCGAGAGAGAAATATCGCTTTTTGGCAGCGATCTTTCCTCCAAAACATCTGCACATAATCAGTAACTTTCCACTGAGAGACTTCACCACATGCCTAATAGTTTCTGTGCATTCATCAAAAAAAATAAAAAAATACAGCCTGCCAGGGCCCCCGCACCCTTGTAACACATAAAAGAGGCCCCTGTAATAGGTAAGAAGGGCCTTGACAACCTGATGAGCCCCTGTGACAGGGAAAAGGGGCCCCTGAAACCCTAATAAAAGAAGGGGCCCCTTGCATCCTGTTATAGAGAAGAGGGGCCACTGACACCCCCGTGGCAGTAAAGAAGGGCGCCTGACTCCCAGTTATAGGTAAGAGGGGCCTTATAACACCCTGTAACAGATAAAAGGGGCCCCTGTAATAGATAAGAAGGACCTTGACAACCTGATGAGCCCCTGAAACCTGTGACAGGGAAAAGGGGCCCCTAACACCCTACTAAAAGAAGGGGCTCCTTGCATCCTGTTACAGAGAAGAGGGGCCACTGACACCCCTGTGACAGTAAAGAAGGGCATCTGACTCCCAGTTATAGGTAAGAGGGGCCTTATAACACCCTGTGACAGAGAAGAAGGGTGTCTGACACCCAGCTGCAAGACAGGAGCTCTTGCAGCCTGGAACAGAGAAGAGAGACCCCTGACACCCTATAATTATGAAGTGGACTCCCCCCCCCCCCCCGTACATCCTATTGTGTCCCCTGACACCCTGTTATAAGTAAGAGGGGCCCCTGGTCCGTGTTATAGGTAAGAATGGCCCTTGACACCCTGTTACAGATAAGATGGCTTTGGACAGATAACCCCGACACCCTGGTGTAGATAAAAGGGCCCAAACATCCTGTTATACTGTAGATAAAGGGCCCTGGGAATCTTTGTATAGATTAGACAGGCCCTTGACACCCTGTTATAGATAAGAGGGGTCCCTGACTCCTTGTTATAGTCAAGAAGGGCCCTTGACACCTTGTTAAAAACAAGATTTCTGTGGATACCCTGTTACAGATAAGAGGATTTTCAGACACTCTGTTACAAATAAGAGGGGTCCCTGACACCCTGTTACAGATACGAGGGGCCATTGACACCCTGTTACAGATATGAGGGGCCCCGACACCCTGTTACAGATACGAGGGGCCCCTGACACCCTGTTACAAATATGAGGGGCCCCTGACCCCCTGTTACAGATAAGAGGGGCCCCCGATACCCTGTTACAGATACGAGGTCCCCCTGCCTGTCACCCTGTTACAGATATGAGGGACCCTTGACACCCTGTTACAGATAAGATGGGCCCCTGTTACAGATAAGACGGGCCCCTGACAACCTGTTATAGATGCGAGGGACCCCTGACACCCTGTTACAGATAAGATGGGCCCCTGACACGCTGTTAAAAATAAGAGGAGCCCCTGACACCCTGTTTCAGATAAGATGGGCCCCTGTTACAGATAAGAGGGGCCCCTGACACTCTGTTAAACATAAAAAAGGAGTCCCCGACTCCCTGTTATACAGGTTCCTTCACTCTATCATAGATCGAAGAGGGGGGGTCCCCCATAGAGCCAAGTTACTAAAAACAGGGGCCCCGATCACCTTGTAGCCAGCGACTGCAACCAATGAAAGCAGAGCCTCTGGTTCTCTAACTTCCCCAGAGTGGATTCCCAGGTCCCTATGTCTGTCTGCTTCCTCTGGGCAGAAAAGGGGTTAATTATTTCCCCATCACACAGGGACATATTAATAGACACGGCTGCTGAGCTATATTTGTCCATCTGATCATGTGATAGCGGTGTGGCACAGCGGCGGGCGGGGCCGGTGGGCATCGATGACGAGAGCTCTTCAAATACCCATTATGGGGTTTCCACGTGTTCCCTGCCTGCAGATCTGCCCTGATTTTCTGGATACGTGTTTTGCAATAAATGTATTTCTCTCTGACCTTCCTATATAGGGGGGATGGGGTATGCTGGCCCCCTATATATACCATATAGAATGTATCACCCCCTTATATATCACCCTTCACCTGCTGGGTATGAAGAGAAAGTAACAGCAAAACTACAGAAATTTTTCTGCCAGCTGGACTGTGTCTGGAAACTGCCGCAAGTCCTCCCTTTTGTGCACCTTGTGTTGAATGATTAAGCAAAATCGCAACAATGTTTCCTCCATTTGGATTTCCTCAATAAAGCCCAAATTAAACCCAAAAGCAAACATTTATTATCAATGACCGCCCCCGTCCGGCCCCCTAATCTACATGCAGGGCGCCGGACGCATTGATTCCAATGTTTTGTTTTTGTTTTTATTGAAGCACATGATTACAACCGGAGGCTCTAATTGGCCTAAAAAAGGGGTGGGCAAGGGGCGCAGAGCACTGAGCCCACCCGGTTGTGTGACAATAGTGAATACATGTTCGCTATTGTCTCTAGGGGTGCTGAAATGAATCGATGCAGCGCGATTCGGGTGTCCCCGATGCGGCATCGATGCATTCGACCAGAAAAATCGATTTCTGGGTGAAGCCATACTGACTTGCCCCGCCCCTCCCGGGAGAGTGCTCCGAGCGTATAGCTGTTAAACGCTTGGCTCCAAGCGTATGCGGCCTCGGCTTTAGGGGGTTATAATTTTTTTTTGCATTACACCTGTAAGTGGCCTGATGGTCCCCCTTACAGGCCCGGCTGGCCCCCCTCCCGTTTTTTTTCCCGCATTACACCTGTAAGAGGCCGATCCCCCTACCATTTTTTTGGCATTACACCTATAAGGGCCCGATTGCCCCTTTGGGCCCCTTACAGGCCTGGCTGACCCCCCTTGGTGCTGAGCGTACGTGGCCTTGACTTTAGGGGGTTATACCAGGGTAATATGCAGCTGGATGCATCCAGGGCCACCATCAGGGGGGTACAGGCATTACATCTGTAAGGGGCCCGATGATCCCCAGAGACCCGGCTGGCCCCCCTCCTGTTTTTTTATATTTAATTTTTTTTTTCTAAAATATTTTTTTTTTTTATAAAAATGTTTGCATTACACCTGTAAGGGGCCCAATGGTCCCCAGGGCCCCTTACAGGCCCGGCTGGCCCCCCTCCCATTTTTTTTTGCATTACACCTGTAAGGGGCCGATCCCCCTCCCATTGTTTTTGTTTGCATTACACCTATAAGGAGCCAATGGTCCCCAGGGCCCCTTAAAGGCCCGGCTGGCTGCCCTCCCGTTTTTTTTTTTGGATTACACCTGTAAGGGTCCTGATGGTCTCCAAGGCCAACCCCCACTCCCTGCTTATTATCTCGCGTCAGGAGAACAGAAGAGATCACACTTGTTTTTTTTTCATCAGCACCCCCCCCCCCTACCGGGTTCTCTGCCCTGCATGCATCATCCCGGTCGCCTTTAAGATGCCGATGTGTGGTGGCGTGATCGCGACCCTGCTGCCTTCCCCGTGAGTCGTGCCATGGGTCCCGCGGACTCGATCGCCGCAGGGATTCCCGCGATCCTCTCACAGAGGTATGGAGACAAGTAGCACCTTGCTCTGTCTAGTGACAATGACACTGATCTTGGCTCCGTGCACTCGGAGCAGAGTTCAGTGTCATGTGACACACAGCCCATCCCCCCTACAGTAAGAAACACTCAATAGGGAACAATTAACCACCACAGCGCCACCTAGTGGTTAACCCCATTCACTGCCAGTGTAATTTTCACAGTAACCAGTGCATTTTTGTAGCACTGATCGCTGTATAAATGCCAATGGTCCCAAAAGTGTCCGATGTGTCCGCCATAATGTCGCAGTCACAATAAAAATCGCTGATCGCCGCCATTACTAGTAAAAAAAAAATATTAATAAAAATGCCATTACACTATGCCCTATTTTGTAGACGCTATAACTTTTGCGCAAACCAATCAATAAACGGTTATTGCAATTTTTTTTACCAAAAATATGTAGAAGAAGAATACGTATCGGCCTAAACTGAGGAATTTTTTTTATCTTTTTTGGGAGATATTTATTATAGCAAAAAGTAAAAAATATTGATCTTTTTCAAAATTGTCGTTCTATTTTTGTTTATAGCGCAAAAAATAAAAACCGAAGAGGTGATCAAATACCACCAAAAGAAAGCTCTATTTGTGGGAAAAAAAGGACGTAAATTTTGTTTGGGAGCCACGTCGCACGACCGCCCAATTGTCAGTTAAAGCGACGCAGTGCCGAATCGCAAAAAGGGGACTGGTCAGGGCTTTTTTTTATTTTTTATAATAAAATATTTTTATTTTGTTTACAATATTATTTTATTATTTTTATGTTCATCACACAGGGGTATACAGATATAATATCTATTAATTTGATTACATTGTACATTCTTATTTATCTTCATTACTTAAATCAAAGAAAACAAAATCATTAAATTAATCCAAAAGAAAGAAAAGAAGGAAGAAAAATAAGGGCTGTCTTAATGAGAGGGCACTGCCCAGGGGCCCCAGCTGTATGGGGGGGCCCTACAATTTCCCCAAAGCAGCTGGTCCTTGAGCCCACTCTGCCCCGAAATTGGGGTCCCCATGATGGCACTGAGAGTGATAGATACACAGGGGGGGCAGTCTGCCTCCTACCTACTTGATGTCTGTTTACCTGCACTGTCATCATTGTAGGGGCCCCAGAGCA
Source organism: Rana kukunoris (assembly GCA_029574335.1). NCBI lineage: Eukaryota > Metazoa > Chordata > Amphibia > Anura > Ranidae > Rana > Rana kukunoris. The sequence goes on along the minus strand of CM056052.1, from coordinate 552,129,536 downwards.
TTACTTTGCCCAGGGGCCCGTGATGCCATTAAGACAGCCCTGGGCCTGGTCCTTAAGCTGCAAAATGGTCCTGGGCTGAAGCGGTTAAAGCCCTCATCGTCTCCATCCCGGCTATAGATTGTATCACGTGTTTCGAATTTTCTATCCGTATCTCGGCCAGATTGCGCCCCCCCTATCTGGGCCCGCCTCATGTCCATCTGAACCGCAGTTTTTTTCTCCCACCGGTGACCTGGGAAGACCTGCGAATTCCAGAGCTCAGACATTCGCATTCCCACACGACATTCCCGGGTCCGCCGATCCCCTCCGGTCTCATATTAATTGCCAGATACAATTAGCGGTGTTGTCTCGATCAATGGATGATCGCTCCGTATCCGGCCGCCCTTTTCCCAGCGCCTCTACCTGGCCCTTCTTTCCTGAGCTAAATGTGGAAATCCCAATCCCCTCAACTTCCCTAAAAACAATCGTTCTTTTCCTCACGTGCATATTCCTGGGCCCCTGGGGGGCTCTCTGGGGCCGTCATGATGAGCCTCGCATGCCAAAAACTTCAAGAAACAAAACAGAAAACAGATTGTGAACTGGGCGATGTGCGGTCACATTTCCTAAAGAAATGATAATTTATTACCCGATATTAAAAAAAGAAAAAAAAAAAACACCCTCCTGTGATCGCCACATCTGGAAAAACAGTTTGCGGTATTTTATAATTGTTGTGAGGAGAGAAGACAGCAATGCAGGATCAGAAAGAGAGAGAGAAGAAGAAGTGAGAGAGAGAGCAAGAGAGAGAAGGAGAGAGAGAGATAGAAGGAGAGAGAGAGAAGGGGAGAGAGAAAAGGTGAGAGAGAGAGAAGGATAGAGAGAGAGAGAGAGAGATAGAGAGACGGGAGAAGGCGAGAGAGAGAAAGAGAGAGAGAGAGAGAAGGTGAGAGAGAAGAAGAGAGAGAGGAGGAGAGGGAGAGCGAGAGAGAGAGAGGGGGAGAGAGAGAGAGAGGGGAAGAGAGAGAGAGAGGGGGAGAGAGAGAAGGAGAGAGAGAAGAGGAGAGAGAGAGAGAGCGAGAGAGAGAAGGAGAGAGAGAGGGGGAGAGAGAGAGAGAGCGAGAGAGAGAAGGAGAGAGAGAGGGGGAGAGAGAGAGAGCGAGAGAGAGAAGGAGAGAGAGAGAGAAGGAGAGAGAGAGAAGGGGAGAGAGAGGAAGAAGAGAGAGACAGAGAGAGAAGGAGATGGAGAGAAGGAGAGAGAGAAAGAACTAACACCGCACATCACACTGAACACACCATCTCCACCGTGAAACATGGTGGTGGCAGCATAATGTGGTGGGGATGCTTTTCTAAAGCAGGGACAGGGAAGCTGGTCAGAGTTGATGGGAAGATGAATGGAGACAATCTTAGAAGAAAACCTGTTAGAGTCTGCAAAAGACTTGAGACTGGGTGGAAGTTCACCTTCCAGCAGGACAACGACCCTAAAGTACAGCCAGAGCTACAATGGGATGGTTTAGATCAAAGCATATCCATGTGTTAGAATGGGCCAGTCACAGTCCAGACCTAAATCCCATTGAGAATCTGTGGCAAGACTTGAAAATTGCTGCTCACAGACGCTCTCCATCCAATCTGACAGAGACAGATATTTTACAAAGAAGAAGAATGGGCAGAAATGTCCCTCTCTAGATGTGCAAAGCTGGTAGAGACACCCCCAAAAAGACTGAAACTGCAGGGAAATGAAGGTCCATCGATAATCTCCCCGGTTTATACGATTGGAAATATTGGAAAGGATGACTCTGGGTGTGTGGGGATAATTATATTTGTGGTAATGTTGGGTGATAAGATGATTTCCTCTGTATAATCTCAGGAATAGGGGGGGAGGGGGGGGGGGAGTGCATGTGATTTGTCCTTGTCTGGCTACAATACACAGAACGTTCGCTGTGTGGTTTTCATGGCCGATCATGTGACGGGGATAACGCTTCTCTTCTGTCTGCATCTCGTGAGAGGAACCGAGGAGAAAATCTCATTATATACAGACAGAGCCGCCAACTGCAGGTGGAGCGTTCCAAAGTGAGGAAATAAGCTATACAGGAGTGACATCACCGCTCTCCAGATATAAGATATATTATACAGGAGTGACATCACCACTCTCCAGATATAAGATATATTATACAGGAGTGACATCACCGCTCTCCAGATATAAGATATATTATACAGGAGTGACATCACCGCTCTCCAGATATAAGATATATTATACAGGAGTGACATCACCGCTCTCCAGATATAAGATATATTATACAGGAGTGACATCACCGCTTTCCAGATATAAGATATATTATACAGGAGTGACATCACCGATTTCCAGATATAAGATATATTATACAGGAGTGACATCACCACTCTCCAGATATAAGATATATTATACAGGAGTGACATCACCGCTCTCCAGATATAAGATATATTATACAGGAGTGACATCACCGCTCTCCAGATATAAGATATATTATACAGGAGTGACATCACCGCTCTCCAGATATAAGATATATTATACAGGAGTGACATCACCGCTTTCCAGATATAAGATATATTATACAGGAGTGACATCACCGATTTCCAGATATAAGATATATTATACAGGAGTGACATCACCACTCTCCAGATATAAGATATATTATACAGGAGTGACATCACCGCTCTCCAGATATAAGATATATTATACAGGAGTGACATCACCGCTCTCCAGATATAAGATATATTATACAGGAGTGACATCACCACTCTCCAGATATAAGATATATTATACAGGAGTGACATCACCGCTCTCCAGATATAAGATATATTATACAGGAGTGACATCACCGCTCTCCAGATATAAGATATATTATACAGGAGTGACATCACCTCTCTCCAGATATAAGATATATTATACAGGAGTGACATCACCGCTCTCCAGATATAAGATATATTATACAGGAGTGACATCACCACTCTCCAGATATAAGATATATTATACAGGAGTGACATCACCGCTCTCCAGATATAAGATATATTATACAGGAGTGACATCACCGCTCTCCAGATATAAGATATATCATACAGGAGTGACATCACCGCTCTCCAGATATAAGATATATTATACAGGAGTGACATCACCGCTCTCCAGATATAAGATATATTATACAGGAGTGACATCACCGCTTTCCAGATATAAGATATATTATACAGGAGTGACATCACCGATTTCCAGATATAAGATATATTATACAGGAGTGACATCACCACTCTCCAGATATAAGATATATTATACAGGAGTGACATCACCGCTCTCCAGATATAAGATATATTATACAGCAGTGACATCACCGCTCTCCAACAATTGGTTGTAGATAATTTAGACATCTTCCAGTGTGGCCCCTCAGGGGCCCATCTCTGTCTTTTCTATCTCCCTCTGTCTCTCGGGGGCCCCAGATGACGGCTCCTCATCCTGCGGTCGTTGTGTGACATACCTGAATGTGAAATGCAGGACTCTCATGCCCCCCCCCCGCGCGCGCTCGTGGCGCTCCCCGTCCTGCAATATCCTGTGATGCAGCATTGCCCGGGGCCCCATACTCCGGAGCCAGCTGACAATCCGTGTCTGTGGAGATCACATGTCCCACACATGCTGCGCGCCATTCAGCAAAGGTTTGCATTCCTGTTCAGCTCAGTTTGTTCACCTGAACTTGTGACTAAGATAAGATCACGGCTCACGTCCAATCCGGGGCCACAGTCTGCCGGCCGTACCGGCTCCTCTCCCGGACTCCGGCTTATTCCGATTTCACTGCACACTGTGAGCTTCCCACAATGTGCATTAGAAGCTGCAGCAAGTCACATAGAGCCCTGCCTTATTTCCAGGCTGGAGGACGTCCAGCATCATCTAGCCCTTTTATTCCCCCAGCCCACCCCTTTCATTCATTGGGATTTCAGTTCTTAAAGGCTCAACGTCACATGCGTACATTGCCAATGCAAACGCATCCTGCCTAGGAACACCCACTCCTCCAGGGTGACATCCACCTATCCAGGTATTTGGATATTTGCATAGCTCCTCCCAAGAGCCAACCCACTGCTTGCATCATGGCTGAGGGCTACTGTGACCACATTTCCGAACTACCATTCAGGGACACTCCCCCTTCCCAAAAATCAGCTTGTGTTGTAACGAATCACAGCACAGTGATTGGACACAAGAGGCGGGATTTATGGTTTCTCCAATCACAAGCAGGGGGTGGGGATTGTGCCCCTCCAGGCATTCCCGGCCAGGACAAGTACTGTCAGTGAGTAAAGCGGTGATGTGGCGGCCTTTTTTGGGGGCCCGGGGGGTGGCTGTGTCAGTTTCATTCCGGGACACTGTATTGTCCTGGAATTAATGTGCCCGGGACAGACCTGAAAAATGCGGGACTGTCCCGGGCAACCCAGGACATGTGGTCATCCTACTGAGGGTTCTTCAGAGGAGTACTGGGTGCTTTGTACAGCCCCTCCCACCAGCCATGATCTGCATTGCATAGGGGAGTTCAGAGACCCATTATAAATTAAGGTATGTAATGAAAACTGACCGGTTTTATTAATAAAAGCTATAAATAAGTTATCAGAGGTGTATTTTGGTTTTGTGCTGCCCTAGGCAAGACTAAAATTCCCACCCTTTCATCTGTAAAACTCCATCCCTTCATCTGTAAACCCCACCCCTTCCCCTTTAGGCTCCACCCCTTCCTATTAGAGCTTCACCTCTTCAGAGATGGGGGAGAGAGAGAGAAAGAGAAAGAAAGGAGGTGAAGGAAAAAGAAGGGGGGGGGAGAGAGAGAGAGAGCGGGTGAAAAAGAGAGGGGAGAGAGAGAGGGGTGAGGGGGAGAGAGAGGGGTGGGAGTGTGAAAGAGGGGGGAGAGAGAGAGGGGTGAGAGAGAGGGGAATGAGAGCGGGAGGGGAGGTAAGAGAGAGGAGGGGGTGAGAGAGGGGGTGAGACTTAGTGGGTAAGAGGAAGCGGTGAGAGAGAGAGGGGATGAGAGAGAGGGAGGGGGAGAGAGAGGGGATGAGAGAGAGAGAGGGGGGAGAGAGAGGGCGTGAGAGAGAGAGAGAGAGAGAGAGAGGGTCAAGCGAGAGGGTGGTGAGAGCAAGAGGGGGGTGAGAGCGAGAGGGGTGGGAGAGCGAGAGGGGTGGGAGAGAGTGGGTGAGAGCGAGAGGAGGGGTGAGAGGAAGGAGGGTGTAAGAGAGAGGGGGTAAGAGAAAGGGGGATGAGAGAGGGGGACGACAGAGAGAGGGTGAGAGCGAGAGGGGGTGGGAGAGAGGGGGTGAGAGAAAGGGGGATGAGAGAGAGGGGGAGTGAGAGAGACTGGGTGGGAGAGAGAGGGGGTGTCAGAGAGAGAAGGGTGAGAGCGAGGAGGGTGTGAGAGAGAGGGGGGTGAGAGAGAGAGATGGGTGAGAGAGGGGGGTGAGAGAGAGAGAGGGGTGAGAGAGAGGGGGAGTGAGAGAGAGTAGGGGTGAGAGACAGATAGAGGGGGTGAGAAAGAGAGAGGTAGGCAGAAAGAGGTGAAGAAAGAAAGAGAGGGGGGTGAGAGAGGGAGGGGGAGTAAGAAATAGGAGAGCGCCCCTATCCCCCATACTACACCAGGAGGTTCTCCCATCCCCCTCCCAAAAAAAACTACACCTGACTCTCACCTTTCCGCAGCCTGCTGGCTCTTTTTAGGCAGCTGTGTGTAGCGAGGATGCCAAGGCACGATCACAGCCCGGGACTCTGGCCTGCTCTGCCAAGGAAGCTATTTCCAGTATCGAGGCTGCAGCTGCCGCCACCTACTGCTTCCGCTTTGCTCCCCTGTCACCAAACCATCAGACAGTCCACGACCACCCCTAGTATCACCCCATCCAGGGGGTATCACCTGGGTGCGGTCCTACCCGTCACCGCTCATAGTGTCACTTCTGCCTGGGGGGGGGGGGGGGGGCCTACCCGCCCCTGAAAAATTCTGCCCAAGGAAAGCGCCTTGTTGGCCTCATGGTAGATACCCCCCTGTGAGGTATACCGGCACCCTTGGAGAAGTGCCTTTAGTGCAATCTTCTCTTGTGTCAGCCAGCAGGGGGCGCAATCATAAATCACCAAATCATGAATTTTAATAAAAATCTACCCATTATTTGTGCATTTAATAGATGTATTTTTGTAGGTTATTTACCGCTAAAAGCTTTCCTTTTGTAGACATCCCAAATCTCCAAGATTGCCGCTGGGTGCTGCCACCATCTTGGATATGATGTCATCAGACTCAGAGCTGTCCTCTCTCTTGGCTCCTTATAGGAGGTTTATAGGAAGGTGAGAGAAGAGGAGCTGGGCCAGCACAGGCAGTAACTAGGGGCAATGATATATATGCATGAGGGGAGGGGGCTGAGCTAGGGAACTGACTGCTCCTGGACAAGTCAATTTTTAAAGGCACATTGCACATTGATAGGGTCTCTTTAAGCTCATTGAAAGGCCAGTGGGGGATTATGGCCCCCCCAGCCCTTTGTATCGTATTGCATGTAGATATGCGAGAGATCGGAGACCATGAATGGCTCCTGATCCCCACCCCTCCAATCACCATGTCAGATCCAAATTCGTACATAGACGCATATGAGAAGCCCTATCGGGGGTTAATATGTGGGTGGGGATGCTTATAGCTGTAACAGGCTGTGGGGCATCTGCAGCGGCTCAGGCAGGGGGTGGCTGAGGGGGTGAAGTTGGCATCGTATCTCCAATCACAGATTCTCTCTATGTGCCACTTTCACTGTGATCTCTTCATCACAGCAGAATGCTATGCAGTGTAAGGGGGGTGTGGGTCACATGGGGTCACCGGGAAGGTATAAGGGGCCCTCTGTGAATCCACACCCAGCACCCCACTTCCTTCACAACCCGAGCTCAACCAAACCCAAGTCTTCACCAAATTCCCAGAAAAAATTAAATACAACAGATACTGTTCCCAACAATTAATAACAAGAGACCGGTAACATCACTGCAGCCTATACAATCACTAGAGATCGGTGACATCATTGAGAATGTAGCCTATCCAATCACTAGAAACCGGTGACATCACTGAGAATGCAGCCTATCCAATCACTAGAGAGCAGTGACATCACTGAGAATGCAGCCTATCCAATCACTAGAGAGCAGTGACATCACGGAGAATGCAGCCTATCCAATCACTAGAGAGCGGTGACATCACAGAGAATGCAGCCTATCCAATCACTAGAGAGCAGTGACATCACTGAGAATGCAGCCTATCCAATCACTAGAGAGCGGGGACATCACTGAGAATGCAGCCTATCCAATCACTAGAGAGCGGTGACATCATTGAGAATGTAGCCTATCCAATCACTAGAAACCGGTGACATTACTGAGAATGCAGCCTATCCAATCACTAGAGAGCGGTGACATCACTGAGAATGCAGCCTATCCAATCACTAGAGACCGGTGACATCACTGAGAATGCAGCCTATCCAATCACTAGAGAGCGGGGACATCACTGAGAATGCAGCCTATCCAATCACTAGAGAGCGGTGACATCATTGAGAATGTAGCCTATCCAATCACTAGAAACCGGTGACATTACTGAGAATGCAGCCTATCCAATCACTAGAGACCGGTGACATCACTGAGAATGCAGCCTATCCAATCACTAGAGAGCAGTGACATCACTGAGAATGCAGCCTATCCAATCACTAGAGAGCGGTGACATCACTGAGAATGCAGCCTATCCAATCACTAGAGAGCGGGGACATCACTGAGAATGCAGCCTATCCATTCGCTAGAGACCAGTGACATCACTGAGAATGCAGCCTATCCAATCACTAGAGAGCGGTGACATCACTGAGAATGTAGCCTATCAATTCACTAGAGAGTGATGACATCAGTGAGAATGCAGCCTATCCATTCACTAGAGAGCGGTGACATCACTGAGAATGCAGCCTATCCCTTCACTAGAGACCGGTGACATCACTGAGAATGCAGCCTGTCCAATCACTAGAGACCGGTGACATCACTGAGAATGCAGCCTATCCAATCACTAGAGACCGGTGACATCACTGAGAATGCAGCCTATCCATTCACTAGAGAGCAGTGACATCACTGAGAATGCAGCCTATCCAATCACTAGAGAGCAGTGACATCACTGAGAATGCAGCCTATCCAATCACTAGAGAGCAGTGACATCACTGAGAATGCAGCCTATCCAATCACTAGAGACCGGTGACATCACTGAGAATGCAGCCAGCTAATGACATCACAATATAAAGTACTATAGAGAACATCTCAGTTCTTTTGCAGTGATGGGTGCTCTATGGATAGCCGCAGCTGGTGTGCGGAGGTCTCCAGGGACTTTGGATTGGGTGCAGATGTCATGTGACAAAACATCACATGACGTCACCTGCGTCTCATGGTGAGTCTGAATTGTCCCCTCAGGATTATCAGATAAAAAAGATTAATAAGCAGATTATTCACAATAAATGTAAAGATAAGGAGTCATTAGTGAGACTGAATATAATCCTGGATAAGCTCCCTCTAATTACCCCGGCACAGCGGCCATGGAGCGATCTAGGAGGATCTCGTTATATTTGTTTGTGTTGGGTGGAAACCACATTTGGAGTCCCAAAGCAACATGGCAGCGGACTACAGATTCCCGACCTCCCTAAAGTTCTGCCCCAAGGGCAATACTCCACCGGGGGCCCGGCAATGACTTCATACCGAGTGCGGCCAATGTGGTCAAGGCCTGATACACATGCGTAGTGCCGAAAAATGTGTTTGTTCTAGTTTCTTTTATTTTTTTGGGGTCATTCGCTGTGATCGCAATTCGAAAATCCGAAAAAAAACAAAGAAATTCGAAGATTAGAAAGAATAACTAACTAATAATAACTATTACATTATAGGTATTGGAATTTCATTTCAAATTTGGCTGTTAGTGAACATAACGAATAGGAATTTATCCGAAGGAACAAATTATCCGAAATAATGAATGCCGCATCTAAACAAATGGAACTGAACGAATTAACAATATATAATAATAATAAAAAGTTATTACTATTATTATTGTTATTTATTATTATTAATTCATTACGTTCCATTTGTTTAGATGCGGCATCCGTTATTTCGGTTAATTTGTAACTTTGGATAAATTCGTATTCGTTACGTTCACTAACAGCCAAATTTCAAATTAAATTCCAATACCTGTAATGTAATAGTCAGTACTAAATAAGTTATTATTAGTTAAGTTATTATTTCAGATTTTCTAATTTTCGGGTTTTTTGTTTTTTACGAATTTGGAATTTTTGAATTTTAGAATATTCGGAACAAATTAATAATAAATAATAATAATAAAAAAGTTTTTATTATTATTTATTATTAATATTTTTTTACGTTACATTAGTTTAGATGCAGCATTCGTTATTTTGGATAATTCATAACTTTGGATAAATTCGTATTAGTTACGTTCACCAACAGCCAAAGTAGAAAGGAAATTCCAATACCTATAATTTAATAGTTAAGTTATTATTAGTTGGTTATTATTTCAGATTTTCGAATTTCCGAATTTTCGAATTTCCGAAGTTTAAATTTCCGAAGTTTAAATTTCCGAAGTTTAAATTTCCGAAGTTTAAATTTCCGAAGTTTAAATTTCCGAAGTTTAAATTTCCGAAGTTTAAATTTCCGAAGTTTAAATTTCCGAAGTTTAAATTTCCGAAGTTTAAATTTCCGAAGTTTAAATTTCCGAAGTTTAAATTTCCGAAGTTTAAATTTCCGAAGTTTAAATTTCCGAAGTTTAAATTTCCGAAGTTTAAATTTCCGAAGTTTAAATTTCCGAAGTTTAAATTTCCGAAGTTTAAATTTCCGAAGTTTAAATTTCCGAAGTTTAAATTTCCGAAGTTTAAATTTCCGAAGTTTAAATTTCCGAAGTTTAAATTTCCGAAGTTTAAATTTCCGAAGTTTAAATTTCTGAATTTTGGAACGGCCGAATTTTGGAACGGCCGAATTTTGGAACGGCCGAATTTTGGAACGGCCGAATTTTGGAACGGCCGAATTTTGGAACGGCCGAATTTTGGAACGGCCGAATTTTGGAACTTCCGAGTTTTGGAACTTCCGAATTTTGGAACTTCTGAATTTTGGAACTTCCGAATTTTGGAACTTCTGAATTTTGGAACTTCCGAATTTTGGAACTTCCGAATTTTGGAACTTCCGAATTTTGGAACTTCCGAATTTTGGAACTTCCGAATTTTGGAACTTCCGAATTTTGGAACTTCCGAATTTTGGAACTTCCGAATTTTGGAACTTCCGAATTTAGGAACTTCCGAATTTAGGAACTTCCGAATTTAGGAACTTCCGAATTTAGGAACGTCCGAATTTAGGAACGTCCGAATTTAGGAACGTCCGAATTTAGGAACGTCCGAATTTAGGAACGTCCGAATTTTTGAACTTCTGAATTTTGGAACTTTCTACATTTTGGAACGTCCACATTTTTGAACTTATGAATATTGGAACTTATGAATTTTAGAATTTTAGAGTTTCCAAATATTTGAATAATCGAAAAAAAATTGGTTAAACAGGTTTTTGTTCATTTGGATTATTTCCGAATGAACTAATTTGTCGAAATTCCTTAAAAAGCGAATTCGGAACAAAACAAATTTCACATGTCTAAGGCCTGATAGGGTCCCGTTGCAGCCATGGAGGGGGCCCCACAGCACATGCATGGTGTGCTGTGACCTGTGTGGAACAGACCAACGTGGCGGAGGAACAATACGTCCCAGAGAGGGTGACCAATGCGTCAGGTGCGGAAGAATGGCGTCGGCCTCTAAGGGTCCGGAGATCCGGACGCAGGATCCTCCAAAAATTTCTGGAGCAGAAGACGCTCAATCACCCGAAGGAGCAAAGTCCCGATTTCACAGCGAGAAATCTGCAGTCCTACACGTAGCGTGTTCTGAAGCCGATCAATGAACAGAGCGAGTCACATTTAAGACGGCGCCGATCTGAGAGCGCTCAGTGCCCCTCCATCACTCCACCCTATACCAGAGCGGTGACACAAGAGCTCACACTTCTTGCACTTACAGGTTACATGGCTTTAGGAAGACACAATGATGAATGGCCCGTCTGCGGTAGCGAGAAGACCTCCAAGAATTCTGCACAGAATAATCACTGCACCTTTCGTCTCTCGGAAGGCCGACGTTGGGTCCAATATCCAACAGGGGCGTGGCAGCGAAGGTCATCTGAGGGCGCCACTTGTAAACAGCAACGTGTGTACAAACACTTCAGGAATAATATGACAACCTAACAATGAAACTGATTTTAGATGCCCCGCCCCACCTCTCCTGGAGGATGGGCGATACTACAAGTCCCAGCATGCCCCAACAACCACAAACAAGCAGCGTTCTCCATGAGGTGATGTTGGGAGTCATGGTTCACCAATGGCTGCATTTCCTAAGGGCAGTGCCAATCCTGACCTCCCTGGGGCTCTAAGCAAAATGATGTCACATTAAAGTTCAGAAGCGCGGGGGGGGGGGGGGGTTTGCTAAAAATTACATGTTGCATGAGCGGAGAAGCGGGGGGTGTTCTGCTGTTGGAAATGACTTCTTACATTAAAATGAGAAGCAGGGGGTGCTGACTTCTTACCTCTTCTCCCATGCAGCCAGCGAGTTGAGAAGTGGGGTGAGGGGCCGAAAATGACTTCAGAGGGCCTCTAGTAATTTGGGGGGCCCTCCGCAGCTTTGCGGGGCCCTAAGCGGCTTGCAAAGTGAGCCTATAGGGCAGATCGGCCCTGCCTAAGGGCATGCTGGGACTTGTGGTACCCTTGTAGTTACCCTGGTCAATTGTTAGAGGTCCATTGATTTCCCTAAGTTTGGCCTGGTTGTTCTTTTCTCTTCTACCACTAGGTGGCCGGGTACTTGGTGGTATTAGAGATGAGAAGGACAACTCGAGGTCAGGTTATGGGTATATGGGGTATCTCAGCCAATGGGCAGGGGTTTTCTTGAATCCCTTGGCCTGCTGGGAGAGCCTATATATTTGGGTGGAGTCAGGTGATCGGTGTGTCATGCACCCCAGGCTGCTAGGCCGGAGATTGGACTAGGGTTGCCACCTGTCTGGGATTCACCCGGACAGTCCGGGTTTTAGATCCTGTGTCCGTGTTTCAGTCGGACACTGAAACCCGGACACAGGATCTGAAACCCGGACACATCAGTGGCAGCCCTGCAGCACCAGTCCTCTTATCCTTCTCCCCCCTCCTGTTAGCTTCCAGTGCTTTAAATTATATTGGTGGTGGTGGGGGGGGGGGGCATTTTAACTGCGCTGTGATCACCGAGTCACTGAGACTTGGGTGATCACCATTCCGAGTAAGGGACTGATCCCGGTCCCTTACCATGTGATCAGCTGTCAGCCAACGACAGCTGTTCATGTGATGTAAACAGAGCCGGTAATCGTTGTTTTTTCTCCTCAAGCTAACAGCGTAAGGAGAAAAAAAGCCGATCACCGGCTTATGTGCAAGGGACATCGGTCCCGAAGAGGTACCTCTGCCTCATCTGTGCCAACCAGTACCACCTGTCAGTGCCAGTGCCCACCTATCATTTCCCAAGAGTGCCACCTGTCATCCCTGTCATCGGGAGCAGCGATCAGTTACGTGTTACTGGTAGCCCAGCCCCCCACAGTTAGAGTCACTCCCTAGGACACACTTAACTCCTTCCTCGCCCCCTAGTGGTTAACCCCTTCCCTTACAGTGGCAAAAAATAAAAACCGCAGAGGTGATCAAATACCACCAAAAGAAAGCTCTATTTGTGGGAAAAAAAGGAAGCAAATTTTGTTTGGGTGCCACGTTACACGACCGCGCAATTGTCAGTTAAAGCGGCGCAGTGCCGAATCGCAAAAACATTCTCTGGTCCGGAATGGGGGTAAATTCTTCCGGGGCTGAAGTGGTTAATACAACAAGCTGAAGTTAGAAGCTGATTGGCTACCATTCAGAGCTGCACCAGATTCTGCACTCTCCACTTTTAGTAAATCAACCCCAAATGTGTTTTGGCTTTACGCCCCCCCCCCCCCGTTACCATAGACTGCGGCTTTGAAATTGGGGCGACTTCTTCCGAAATCACGCGATTTCAAAGCCGCATGGAAGACATCTGTGCGGCTTCATCCACAGATGTCTATTCAAGTTGCACCCGAAATCGCCAAAAGTAGTGCGTGTCGCTACTTTATCAAAATGATGCGGCGCCGCAAAGTCAGCGCCAGTGTTGCCAACCTACCGGATTGAAATTTACTGGCGCAGCCACGTTTTTACTGCCATTTCACTAAATTACATTTTTAGGTGCAAATTTCAGTATTTAAGTCACAAACAAGAACACTAGGAAAATAGCAATGTGATTTAAGGGCGATATTAAGGTAAAAAAACATACTTTTGTTATTTTCGATATAATAAGGGCAAATTATTTAGTCACATCACCCCCTGCCTCCATCCCCCTCTGCCACCAACACCCCCTGCCTTCACCCCCCTCTGCCACCAACACCCCCTGCCTTCACCCCCCCCCCCCTCTGCGATGCCACCAACGCCCCCTGCCTCCAATCACCCTCTGCCTCCATCGTCCCCTGCCTCAATCACCCTCTGCCGCCACCCCCCTCTGCGGTGCCACAATCTCCCCCAGGCCACTTGCCTTAATCCCCCTCTGCAATGCCACCAACGCCCCCCTGCCTCCAATCTTCCCCAGGCCCCCTGCCTCCAATCACCCTCTGCCTCCATCGTCCCCTGCCTCAATCACCCTCTGCGGTGCCACCAACAACCCCTGTCTCCATCCCCCACCCTCTGCGGTGCCACCATCCCCCTCTGCAGTGCCACCAACACCCCCTGCCTCCAATCATCCCCTGCCACTAACACCCCCTGCTTCCATCCTCCTCTGCGGTGCCACCAACAACCCCTGTCTCCATCCCCCACCCTCTGCGATGCCACCCTCCCCCTCTGTAGTGCCACCAAAACTCCCTGCCTCCAATTACCCCCTGCCACTAACACCCCCTGCCTCCAATCTTCCCCAGGCCCCCTGCCTCCAATCACCCCTGCCCTCATCGTCCCCTGCCTCCATCCCCTATCTGCGGTGCCACCAACAACCCCTGTCTCCATCCCCCACCCTCTGCGGTGCCACCAACACCCCCTGCCTCCAATCATCCCCTGCCACTAACACCCCCTGCTTCCATCCTCCTCTGCGGTGCCACCAACAACCCCTGTCTCCATCTCCCACCCTCTGCGATGCCAACCTCCCCCTCTGCGGTGCCACCAAAACTCCCTGCCTCCAATTACCCCCTGCCACTAACACCCTCTGCCTCCAATCTTCCCCAGGCCCCCTGCCTCCAATCACCCCTGCCCTTATCGTCCCCTGCTTCCATCCTCCTCTGCGGTGCCACCAACAACCCCCTGTCTCCATCCCCCACCCTCTGCGGTGCCACCCTCCCCCTCTGCGGTGCCACCAAAACTCCCTGCCTCCAATTACCCCCTGCCACTAACACCCTCTGCCTCCAATCTTCCCCAGGCCCCCTGCCTCCAATCACCCCTGCCCCGATTGTCCCCTGCCTCCATCCCCCTCTGCGGTGCCACCAACAACCCCCTGTCTCCATCCCCCACCCTCTGCAGTGCCACCATCCCCCTCTGCGGTGCCACCAACACCCCCTGCCTCCAATCATCCCCTGCCTCCATTGCCCCCTGCCTCCATCCCCCTGTGCGGTGCCACCGCAGCCGCCATCACCCCTTGTGCGCACGACCGGTTTTCTAGGCAAAAAACAGCAAGAAAACCGCTTCTTGCCGAGATTCCCGTTGGTGTGTACGAGGCTTTCAGGTTTCTCGTCAGGAAATCTGGCCAGAATCTCGGCGAGAAAAAAAGAGAACCTGCGCTCTTTTTTCTCGTCGAGATTCTTGTCGGCCTGTTTCCCGACGAGAAACCCGAGAGTGTGTATACTTACCTGTCGCAGTGGAAACCTGCGCATGCTCGAAATGACTTTGACGCATGCGCGGTAGCTTCCACGGCCTAGGTAGCGTGAAGCAAGATGGCGGCGACGTCGTACGCGATGACGTCACCGCGTTCTTTCCTTTCAAGAGAACAGCGGTTCTTTTGAAACGAGAGTCTGTACTATCGGGCGGCAAGAGATTCTTGCCAAGAATCTCATCAGGGAAAACAACGTTTTTTTCCTGACGGGATTCTTGCCCGTGTGTACAGGGCTTTACAACTAAGGCTATTGCCGAAACGCGTCAGTTGATTGTTTTGTTGTCACTCTGATGTACCAATAAACGACAAATCAAGGATCGCAGTTTTGCCGGCTCTTCTTACTACCGGATCGTATGACAAGTCGATCCAGTGTAATACTTCAAATTGTATCTAAACGCAAGAAAAAATAAAATATTTATGGAATGTGTCCAGTCCTTGGATGTGGTGGCTGCAATAGTTTTCCCTTTTTCCCGGCTAAAAACCTTTTTTCAGCAAGTGCAGAAAATAAAATACCTGTCGATCCTGCCAGAAATCCGGCGTCCTTGTCACTTCCTGTTGACTGAATTGATATCTCGAACGACGCAATCGGTCATCTCAGCGATCTTCTGCGAATTGCTAAACACTACCTCCCTATGTGATGAAGATGAGGAGGATGGGGAGGTTGGGGGTGTTTGTAGTCCAGATCAGGACGGCGGTCCGGGGGGGTGACAACGCTGCTCCTCCGAAGACACAGAACAGCGAGTGATCGGGAAGGACTGCTGATCTGCAATATATTACATTCCTGTCCTTGGGTATAGATACGCGTTTAAGTCACGTGACTCCGGACTTGTGGTTATCTCCTCTCTCCACACTCTGCAGACTCATCACTTCCAATGTTCAAGAGGAACTCCCCCTCCCCCCCCCGTCACTTCTGACATGACAATCATACAAGACTCATACACACGGCCCTCCGTAAAAACATTCCCTGGTTATACATCTGCTTATAGAAGATGTGGCTGTATATATACCGTATCTCACAAAAGTAAGTACACCCCTCACATTTTATGTAAATATTTTCTTCTATCTTTTCATGTGACAACACTGAAGAAATGACACTTTGCTACAATGTTGTATAGTGAGTGTACAGCTTGTATAACAGGGTACATTTGCTGTCCCCTCAAAATAACTCAACACACAGCCATTAAAGTGGTTGTAAACCCACTTTTTCGACTTTTACCTACAGGTAAGCCTATAATAAGGCTTACCTGTAGGTATAAAGAATATCTCCTAAACCTGTACGGTTTAGGAGATATTACCCCCGCTGATTGCAGCGGCGCATGCGCAGGGGGAATCCACGGCAAAAGGACCGGCATCCGCCGGACCCTTGCCGGATTTAAATCTCCCGCGCGCACGCGCGCGGGAGTGACGTCATCGCCGCTCCAGCCAATCACAGCGCTGGAGCGGCGATACCCGGAAGACACGCCGAGTCAAGATGACATCTCGCTCGGCGTGCACCAGGTAAGTTCCCTACACCTCGTTCCGAGGTAAGTATTTCATAATGAGCTAATATGCGGTGCATATTAGCTCATTATGGCTTTTCCCTTGCAGGTCTAAAAAAAATGTCTAAACCGCTGGCAACAAAAGTGAGTACTTTTGGCTAATTGAGTACCCAATTGAGTACCCAATGGCTAATTGGGCCCCAAATTGGGGCCCAATTAGCCATTTTTCCCTCCCACCGGTGTCATGTGACTCATTAGTGTTACAAGGTCTCAGGTGTGAATGGGGAGCAGGTGTGTTAAATTTGGTGTTATCGCTCTCACTCTCTCATACTGGTCACTGGAAGTTCAACAACATGGCACCTCATGGCGAAGAACTCGCTGAGGATCTGAAAAAAAAAGAATTGTGTCTCTACATGAAGATGGCCTAGGGCAGGGGTCTCCATACTTTTCAAGCAAAGGGCCAGTTTACTGTCTTTAAGACTTACGGGGGGCCGGATTCTGACCAGTGGGGGTAGAAAATTCCCCAGGGCCGAACATCAGTAAGAATAAACATGGCTCCAGTGCTGGTGGGCAATAGGAGGAGGAATAGTGCTCCATCATTGCCATTAGTGGAATAAATAGTGCCCCATTGTTGGTGTCATTGGGAGGAATGGTGCCTCATATCGTTGAAAGCAATACTGCCCCAAGGGCCGGATGAAGGCTAGCAAAGGGCCACATCTGGCCCTCGGGCCACAGTTTGGAGACCCCTGGCCTAGGGTATAAGAAGATTGCCAAGACCCTGAAACTGAGCTGCAGCACGGTGGCCAAGACCATCCAGCGGTATAACAGGACAGGTCCCCCCCCCCCGCCTCGCCATGGTCCACCAAAGAAGTTGAGGTCACGTGCTCAGCGTCATATCCAGAGGTTGTCTTTGGGAAATAGACGTATGAGCAGTGTTGCTCATCTTACTTTAAAAAAGTAATTAGTTACAGTTACAAATTACTTCTCCGAAAAAGTAATTGCGTTAGTGACTCAGTTACTACATTGAAAAAGTAATTAGTTACTCAGCAAAGTAACTGAATTTTTTTTAATATTCTACAATGCTTTGTTGAGAAGCAGGTGACGGGCGCTTGCCAGGGAGCAGTGAGTTAATACTCCAAGACAAAAGAATGCCAGATCCTTGAGAGAAGAAAACCGGAAACAAATGGTGATCTTGTGTATATCCCAGCCTAGGTGCATCCGTCCCACCATGTATGTGCAGCTAATATCTTTGTTGTCTGATGAAGAGATGAAATCACTGACCAAAAATAACCTGCTGATCATTGGTCTGTATAGGTGTCCTGCACTTACCATGTTGACCACTAGATGTCGCTGTGTACACTGTGTTGTATAGGGAACGTTTGTTCTGTGGGACATTTTGTTCCGGCCATGTTTTCCCCGGATCATTGATTAGGTTGCACACACAGTGTGTGTGATCGATGCGAGTTGTTCCCCGGTGATAGGTCAGTGTGAGGCGGATGGGGCAAATTGTATCCAGGGCTCCTTGCGATTGAGAGTTTTCAGACCGCTGTGACAGGACATCACAGCGGTCACATGATTCTAAAGCGGAGTTCCACCCATATTTATGTTCACAGCGCCGGGAGAAGCAATTACTCTGCTGCCATCTAGTGGCGGTAGATGTAATTGCGGTAATGCCGCCCAAGTAATGGGAACTGCGTTACTGTGAGGAGAAGAGTAATCAGGTAGATTACTCGTTACTCTCAAAAGGGGCTGCGTTAGGTAACTGCGTTTATTGTAACTCCGTTACTTACAACCAGAGCTTTTTTTCTCAGAAAATAGGTACAGGAACTCAACCACGACCCGTTCAGATTTCACAAACAGTAGAAGGGTCTTAAAGGGGAATTAAATACCAGAATTGCATTACATACAGAGTGCAGAGTTCAGGGGGTTACAAAGCTGTCACTTGTAAACACAGAAACCAGACTTCTGTGTTTTCAAGTGATTGTGGTGAGCAGGCACCAAAGGGTCTGAGCCAAAGGTGGTGGAACTGAGTTCCCCCAAGTTCCCCCAGAAAAAAAGCCCTGCTTACAACACTGCGTATGAGTGCTGCCAGCATTGCTGCAGTGGGCAAAGGGGTGGGGGAGGGGTCAGCCTGTCAGTGCTCAGACCATACGCCGCACCCTGCATCAAATTGGTCTGCATGGCTGCTCTCCCAGAAGGAAGCCTCTTCTAAAGATGATGCACAAGAAAGCCGCAAACAGTTTGCTAAAGACAAGCAGACTAAGGACATGGATTACTGGAACCATGTCCTGTGGTCTGATGAGACCAAGATAAACGTATTTGGTGTCAGATGGTGTCAGGCATGTGTGGCGGCAACCAAGTGAGGAGGACAAAGACAAGTGTGTCTTGCCTACAGTCCGGCATGGTGGTGGGAGTGGCATGGTCTGGGACTGCATGAGTGTTGCCGGCACTGGGGGGCTACAGATCATTGAGGGAACCGTGAATGCCGACATGTACTGTGACCTACTGAAGCAGAGCATGAGACTGGACCGCAGGGTAGTATTCCAACATGATAACCACCCCAAACACACCTCCAAGACCACCACTGCCTTGCTAAAGAAGCTGAGGGTAAAGGTGATGGACTGGCCAAGCATGTCTCCAGACCTAAACCCTATTGATCATCTGTGGGGCTCCTCAAACGGAAGCTGGAGGAGCGCAAGAACTCCAACATCCACCAGCTCTGTGATGTCATCATGGAGGAGGGGAAGAGGACTCCAGTGACAACCTGTGAAGCTCTGGTGACCTCCATGCCCAAGAGAGTTAAGGCCGTGCTGGAAAATAATGGCGGCCACACAAAATATTGACACTTTGGGCCCGATTTGGAGATTTTCACTTTAGGGGTGTCCTCACTTTTGTTGCCAGCGGTTTAGACATTAATGGCTGTGCGTTGAGTTATTTTTGAGGGGGCGGCAAATGTTACCCTGTTATACAAGCTGTACACTCACTACACAACATTGTAGCAAAGTGTCATTTCTTCAGTGTTCTCACATGAAAAGATTGAAGAAAATAGAGTAAAACCACGGATTGCGGGCGTAATGTGTTCCAGAAACATGCTTGTAATCCAAAGCATTCGTATATCAAAGCGAATCTCCCCATAAGAAATAATGGAAACTCAAATGATTCATTCCACAACCATTTATTCATAAGTCCTTCAGTTTATAGTCCATATAAATGTCCGTCTACAAATGGAAGTCTCCACAAGGGGGTTAGAAGCAAAATCCAGCAGGAGCCCCAGAGTATAAAAGAGAAGAGGGGCGCCTCTAAGTGTAGCAATATGATTACATTTAATGAAGGGACAACATTTACCAACTCACATGGTTGATGATTAAAAGAGGCGCATCTAAGTATGGGGGGTAAAGCGATCCACATTGACCGTCCTCCTCACCATCGGCTCTCGCCGCTGTCAGTCTGCAATCATGACCGGGAAGACTACCCTGCAGTAGAGCGATCTGAAAGCGAGGCTTGAACCGCTCATGGAAGGGGCGGCATCAATGGTGGTGCGGGGGATGGTCTATGTGGACAGCTTTACCCCGGATCCCTGCATACTTAGATGTGCCTGCTTTAATCATCAACCATGTGAGTTTCTAAATATTGTACCTTCATCAGGGGCGGACTGACCATTTGGGCACTAGGGCACTGCCGAGGGCCCCATGCCACTAGGGGGCCCCATCATGGTTGCCAGCCTCAGTAAAACCAGGGACAGTACGTGTATACTGTGTGGCCCCATAATCTATTGCCTGGGGGCCCCGTAATCTCCTATTGCCCGGGGGCCCCATAATCTCCTATTGACCGGGGGGCCCCATAATCTCCTATTGCCCGTGGCCCCATAATCTGCTATTGACCAGGGGGCCCCATAATCTCCTATTGACCAGGGGGCCCCATAATCTCCTATTGCCTGGGGGCCCCATAATCTCCTATTGACCGGGGGGCCCCATAATCTCCTATTGCCCGGGGGCCCCATAATCTCCTATTGACCGGGGGCCCCATAATCTCCTATTGACCGGGGGTCCCATAATCTCCTATTGACCGGGGGCCCCATAATCTCCTATTGGCCAGGGGGCCCCATAATCTCCTATTGCCTGGGGGCCCCATAATCTCCTATTGACCGGGGGGCCCCCATAGTCTCCTATTGCCCGGGGGACCCCATAATCTCCTATTGCCCGGGGGACCCCATAATCTCCTATTGACCGGGGGCCCCATAATCTCCTATTGCCTGGGGGCCCCATAATCTCCTATTGACCGGGGGCCCCCCATAATCTCCTATTGACCGGGGAACCCCATAGTCTCCTATTGACCGGGGGGCCCCATAATCTCCTATTGACCGGGGGCTCCATAATCTCCTATTGCCTGGGGGCCCCATAATCTCCTATTGCCCAGGGGGGGCCCATAATCTCCTATTGACCGGGGGGCCCCATGAGTTGTCAGTCCGCCCCTGACCTTCATGAAATGTAACCATATTGCTACACTTAGAGGCGCCTCTCTTCTCTTTTATACTCAGCTGTGACATGACGCTACTCTTATATCAAGACATCGCTTGTATATCAAGGCAAGATTTATTAAAAAATGTTGCTTGTCTTGCAAAACGCTCTCATACCAAGGTTTTACTGTATTTACAAAAAATGTGAGGGGTGTACTGACTTTTGTGAGATACTGTATCTAACTCTGATCGTAGGTGACAAGGGTGACCGGGCATAACCTCCGCTGAAAGGCTGCAGAGTCCCAAACACAGATCGGAGATTAGGAGGGGGAGGGGGAAAAGGTATAGGGGGGGGGGGGGTGACAGTCATGTGAATGGTGAGAATGGAGGAGGGGGGGGGAGGGGATAGTGACATGTGAAGGGGGACTGGAGGAGGGGGAAGTGAATGCGGGGGAGGGGATAGTGACATGTGGAGGGGGCACAGGACCTGCGGTGGTGGTGTAGCAGGTGGCGGTCGAAGTTCCAGAATTGATCAAGTTTCCAAATGAGCCGACAGGACAGCAAAAAGGCGAAAGCACCAAAGTGCAGCCCCCTACACGAGCTAGGAGCTACTTCAGGAGTATAGATTGCAGGTCCCGACCTTTTTACACCCCCCTCCCCTCCCCCACCCAAGGCGGAAGCCTCTTATGACTACCCCTGGGGCCCTGCCCTGTGCAGATGTCTATTCCTCACATCCTAGGTTGTCCTCTCATGCTGTCAGACCTCTGATACGAAGCTGGCCATAGACGGTGGCATTTTGGTTCAAACATTTGTATGAAATTCTATAGTATGTATGCAGGGCCGTCTTAATAGCATCACGGGCCCCTGGGCAAAGTAATGCTCTGGGGCCCCTACAATGATGGCAGTGCAGATAAACAGACATCAAGTAGGTAGGAGTCAGACTGCCTCCCCTGTGTATCTATCACTCTCAGTGCCATCATGGGGCCCCCAATTTTGGGGCAGCGTGGGCTCAAGGACCAGCTGCTTTGGGGAAAGTGCAGGGGCCCCCCATGCAGGTGGGACCCCTGGGCAGTGCCCAGGTGTACCCCCTCATTAAGACAGCCCTGTATGTATGTAATTTGTCCCCATAACCTATTATGCCCCGTACACACGGTCGGGATTTCCGGCAAGAAAAGTCCGATGTGAGCTTTTGGTCGGAAATTCCGTGGGTAGGCTCCGTCGGACTTTTCCTGTCGGAATATTCCGCCAAAAAAAATTTGACAGCTGGTTCTCAAATGTTCAGACGGAAAAGAGTTGCTATCGGAAATTCCTATCGTCTGTAGCAATTCCGCCGCGCAAGATTCCGACGCATGCTCAGAAACAATTAGACCCATGCTCGGAAGCATTGAACGCCATTTTCTCGGCTCGTCGTAGAGTTGCGCGTCACCGTGTTCTTGACGGTCGAAAGTGCAGAGAACGTTTGTGTGGTCGTGTGTATGCAAGCCAAGCTTGAGTGGAATTCCGTTGGAAAAACCATCCAAGGTTTTTCAGGTGTAAAATTTTTAAAGCCATTTTTACCGGCCAACTTTATTGTAACAGAAAAAATAACGGTGTACATTTACCAGAATGCTGGGTGATATTTCCAGCATTTCCTCCCCAGGCTGTGGAGGGGAGAGGTAATGGAGATCAAATAGGTGATCAGACTTGTAAATCCTCATGTTTAACCCTGGATTTGAATGCAGGAAAGGGGGGTGTCAATGGTAAGGATTGGATGGAGGGGGGTGGCACTGGTAAGGATTGGATGGAGGGGGGTGGCACTGGTAAGGATTGGATGGAGGGGGGTGTCAATGGTAAGGATTAGATAGAGGGGGGTGGCACTGGTAAAGATTGGATGGAGGATGGATACACAGATAAGGGCTAGCAGGAGGAAGGGGCACTGGTAAAGAATGGGTGGGAGGGGGTACCGAGAAGAACTGGATGAAGAGGGGGCACTGAGAACAACTGGATAAGGAGGGTGCACTGAGAAGAACTGGAAGAAGAGGGGGCACCAAGAATAACTGAATGAAGAGGGGGCACTGAGAAGAACTGGATGAAGAGGGGGCACCGAGAAGAACTGGATAAGGAGGGGGCACTAAGAAGATCTGGAAGAAGAGGGGGTGCCAAGAATAAATGGATGAGGAGGGGGCACTGAGAAGAACCGGATAAGGAGGGGGCACTGAGAAGAACTGGATGAAGAGGGGGCACTGAGAAGAACTGGATGAAGAGGGGGCACTGAGAAGAACTGGATGAAGAGGGGGCACAGAGAAGAACTGGATGAAGAGGGGGCACCGAGAAGAACTGGATGAAGAGGGGGCACCGAGAAGAACTGGATGAAGAGGGGGCACAGAGAAGAACTGGATGAAGAGGGGGCACCGAGAAGAACTGGATGAAGAGGGGGCACCGAGAAGAACTGGATGAAGAGGGGGCACAGAGAAGAACTGGATGAATAGGGGCACAGAGAAGAACTGGATTAAGAGGGGGCACAGAGAAGAACTGGATGAAGAGGGGGCACAGAGAAGAACTGGATGAAGAGGGGGCACAGAGAAGAACTGGATGAAGAGGGGGCACAGAGAAGAACTGGATGAAGAGGGGGCACAGAGAAGAACTGGATGAAGAGGGGGCGCATAGAAGAACTGGATGAAGAGGGGGCGCATAGAAGAACTGGATGAAGAGGGGGCGCATAGAAGAACTGGATGAAGAGGGGGCACAGAGAAGAACTGTATGGAGAGGGGGCACTGAGAAGAACTGGATGAAGAGGGGGCGCATAGAAGAACTGGATGAAGAGGGGGCACAGAGAAGAACTGTATGGAGAGGGGGCACTGAGAAGAACTGGATGAAGAGGGGGCGCATAGAAGAACTGGATGAAGAGGGGGCACAGAGAAGAATTGGATACGGAGGGGGAACCGCAGAGAACTGCAATAAGAGGGGGCACTGGTAAATAGTGGACAGAGGAGGGGTTACTGGTAGGGATCGGATGGAGAAAGGGGCACCAGTAAGGACTGGGTGAGAGAGGGGCGACTGGTAATGACTGGAAGCAGGAAGGGGCACCAGTAAGGAGTGGGGAGGGGACGTCTCTGGGAATGAAGGCACAGGCTGGTATAAAAGGGTCAGCTCAGATCTGTTGAGATACAGGGGAGGGGGGGAGGGGATAAAGCTGGAATTTGGAGGGATGAGCCACGTGTTGGGCACTGGGCCGAATATTTCAGCACTCACACGACATTCAGCGCTCTTGACTCACACAACAATACGAGATGTTTTCACTGCTGAAAGCTTTGTTTTGGCTCCAGCGTCTGGCAAATACAATAAGTGACATAATTCTACGAGAGAGTCCAGATCTGCACTCAGAGAGGACACAAGGGTGGAGCGCGGAGTACAGGCACCATATTTACAGTACACTTGTCACCCACAAAGATTAATCTGAGGACAAGACAAAGGATGAGCGATGACGTCTCAACTTATAAGATAATTTAGTCCCAGTTTTTAGATAAACGATGAATCTGGCCGCACCCCTAACCACAAATTCCTCACCCCCGACAACGACAGCGTTTTTTAGATAATACCAAGAATGTCATAATTTTTACTTTATAACAGAATTAAAAAAAAAACGAACGTACAGGGTGACCTTCAATACATGAACTGCAAGGAACATTGTGCAGAGTAAATTGGTAACATGTTATATTCTGAAGTACATTCCTAAAAGAACGAGATGGGGCTGTATGAGGTATGAGATGATAGGAGGTGTGAGATGATGGGAGTGCATTTGGCAGGGATATTTTTCTTAGAGAATAGGCGCAGGAACTCCCTCCTTCTGAGTCACCTCTTGTGTCCAGCCCCTACCCACCTCCAAGCACCATTCCTTGGTTCCACCCCCTACCCACCTCCAAGCACCATTCCTTGGTTCCACCCCCTACCCACCTCCAAGCACCATTCATTGGTTTCACCCCCTCCCCACCTTCGAGCACCATTCCTTGGTTCCACCCCCTAGTACCCACCCCCGAGCACCATTCATTGGTTTCACCCCCCTCCCCACCTCCAAGCACCATTGCTTAGTTCCACCCCCTACCCACCTCCATGCACCATTTATTGTTTTAATCCCCTACCCACCTCCGAGCACTATTCCTTGGTTCCACCCCCTACCCACCTCCGAGCACCATTGATTGGTTTCACCCCCTACCCACCTCCAAGCACCATTCCTTGGTTCCACCCCCTACCCACCTCTGAGCACCATTTATTGGTTTAATCCCCTACCCACCTCCGAGCACCATTCCTTGGTTCCACCCCCTACCCACCTCCGAGCACCATTGATTGGTTTTACCCCCTACCCACCTCCAAGCACCATTCATTGGTTTCACCCCCTACCCACCTCCGAGCACCATTCCTTGGTTCCACCCTCTACCCACCTCCGAGCACCATTTATTGGTTTGATCCCCTACCCACCTCCGAGCACTATTCCTTGGTTCCACCCCCTACCCACCTCCGAGCACCATTCCTTGGTTCCACCCCCTACCCACCTCCGAGCACCATTTATTGGTTTGATCCCCTACCCACCTCCGAGCACTATTCCTTGGTTCCACCCCCTACCCACCTCCGAGCACCATTGATTGGTTTCACCCCCTACCCACCTCCAAGCACCATTCCTTGGTTCCACCCCCTACCCACCTCCGAGCACCGTTCCTTGGTTCCACTCCTTACTCACCTCCGAGCACCATTACATACATTAAGAGCTAAAGGTCCCGGAACTGCGTTCCCCCGCGTTCCTGCTGAAAAAAAGCCCCTGGTATTAGACGATGGGGGTGCATTAGATATTAGATGATGTGGGTGTATGAGCAGGGGCGGACTGACCATTGAGGAACTCGGGCACTGCCCGAGGGCCCCATGCCACTAGGGGGCCCCATCAGGGTTGCCAGCCTCATTAAAAACAGGGACAGTATGTAAAAATCTGTGTTTTTTTTACATCTGTCCCTGATATGTCCAAAACTTACATGCTTTTGATGTGAAAATCCCAAGATTTTAGCTGCCCTGCCTCTGTACTGCGACCTGGCTTGGTGGCCATCTGTAAGCCTGGGGGCCCCAAAATCTTCTAATGCCCGGGGGCCCATTGAGTTGTCAGTCCGCCCCTGTGTATGAGATGATAGGAGTGCATTAGGTATTAGATGATGGGAATTGTATGAGGTATGAGATTATTGGAATGCATTAAGTATTGGATGATGGCTGGTGTATGAATTGTGAGATGATAGGAGCTGTATGAGGTATGAGATGATAGGGACTGTATGGGATGTGAGATGATAGGGACTGTATGGGATGATGTCCAGTGTATGAGGTATGGAGGTAGGAGATGATAAGGGGGTGTATAAGGTATGAGATGATAGGAGTTGTATAAGATGTGAGATGAAATGGGTTTGTTTGAGCTGAAGGGGGTGTATGGGGTGATATGATGGGGGTTGTATGAGGTGTGAGATGATGGGGTTTGTATGAGGTGTGAGATGATGGGGGTTGTGAGGTGTGAGATGATGGGGGTTGTATGAGGTGTGAGATGATAGGGGTTTTGAGGTGTGAGATGATGGGGGTTGTATTAGGTGTGAGATGATGGGGGTTGTGAGGTGTGAGATGATGGGGGTTGTGAGGTGTGAGATGACGGGGGTTGTGAGGTGTGAGATGATGGGGGTTGTATGAGGTGTGAGATGATGGGGTTTGTATGAGGTGTGAGATGATGGGGTTTGTATGAGGTGTGAGATGACGGGGGTTGTGAGGTGTGAGATGATGGGGGTTGTATGAGGTGTGAGATGATGGGGTTTGTATGAGGTGTGAGATGATGGGGGTTGTGAGGTGTGAGATGATGGGGGTTGTGAGGTGTGAAATGATGGATTTGTGAGGTGTGAGATGATAGGGGTTGTAAGGTGTGAGATGATGGGGGTTGTGAAGTGTGAGATGATGGGAGTTGTGAAGTGTGAGATGATGGGGTTTGTATGAGGTGTGAGATGATGGGGGTTGTGAGGTGTGAGATGATGTGGGTTGTGAGATGTGAGATGATGGGGGTTGTGAGGTGTGAGATGATGGGGGTTGTGAGGTGTGAGATGATGGGGGTTGTGAGGTGTGAGATGATAGGGGTTGTGAAGTGTGAGATGATGTGGGGTTGTGAAGTGTGAGATGATGGGAGTTGTGAAGTGTGAGATGATGGGGTTTGTATGAGGTGTGAGATGATGGGGGTTGTGAGGTGTGAGATGATGTGGGTTGTGAGATGTGAGATGATGGGGGTTGTGAGGTGTGAGATGATGGGGGTTGTGAGGTGTGAGATGATGGGGGTTGTGAGGTGTGAGATGATAGGGGTTGTGAAGTGTGAGATGATGGGGGTTGTGAAGTGTGAGATGATGGGGGTTGTGAAGTGTGAGATGATGGGGGTTGTATGAGGTGTGAGATGATGGGGGTTGTAAGGTGTGAGATGATGGGGGTTGTGAGGTGTGAGATGATGGGGGTTGTGAGGTGTGAGATGATGGGGGTTGTGAGGTGTGAGATGATGGGGGTTGTGAGGTGTGAGATGATGGGGGTTGTGAGGTGTGAGATGACGGGGGTTGTGAGGTGTGAGATGATGGGGGTTGTATGAGGTGTGAGATGATGGGGTTTGTATGAGGTGTGAGATGATGGGGTTTGTATGAGGTGTGAGATGACGGGGGTTGTGAGGTGTGAGATGATGGGGGTTGTGAGGTGTGAAATGATGGATTTGTGAGGTGTGAGATGATAGGGGTTGTAAGGTGTGAGATGATGGGGGTTGTGAAGTGTGAGATGATGGGAGTTGTGAAGTGTGAGATGATGGGGTTTGTATGAGGTGTGAGATGATGGGGGTTGTGAGGTGTGAGATGATGTGGGTTGTAAGATCTGAGATGATGGGGGTTGTGAGGTGTGAGATGATGGGGGTTGTGAGGTGTGAGATGATGGGGGTTGTGAGGTGTGAGATGATAGGGGTTGTGAAGTGTGAGATGATGGGGGTTGTGAAGTGTGAGATGATGGGGGTTGTGAAGTGTGAGATGATGGGGGTTGTATGAGGTGTGAGATGATGGGGGTTGTGAGGTGTGAGATGATGGGGGTTGTGAGGTGTGAGATGATGGGGGTTGTGAGGTGTGAGATGATGGGGGTTGTGAGGTGTGAGATGATGGGGGTTGTGAGGTGTGAGATGATGGGGGTTGTGAGGTGTGAGATGATAGGGGTTGTTGTGAAGTGTGAGATGATAGGGGTTGTGAAGTGTTAGATGATGGGGGTTGTGAAGTGTGAGATGATGGGGTTTGTATGAGGTGTGAGATGATGGGGGTTGTGAGGTGTGAGATGATGGGGGTTGTGAGGTGTGAGATGATGGGGGTTGTGAGGTGTGAGATGATCAGGGGTTGTGAGGTGTGAGATGACCTGTGAGGTGTGAAAAGATGGATTTGTGAGGTGTGAGATGATAGGGGTTGTAAGGTGTGAGATGATGGGGGTTGTGAGGTGTGAGATGATAGGGGTTGTTGTGAAGTGTTAGATCTCATCATTTGTAAAGTGTGAGATGATGGGGTTTGTATGAGGTGTGAGATGATGGGGGTTGTGAGGTGTGAGATGATGGGGGTTGTGAGGTGTGAGATGATGGGGGTTGTGAGGTGTGAGATGATAGGGGTTGTGAGGTGTGAGATGACGGGGGCTGTGAGGTGTGAAATGATGGATTTGTGAGGTGTGAGATGATAGGGGTTGTAAGGTGTGAGATGATGGGGGTTGTGAAGTGTGAGATGATGGGGGTTGTGAAGTGTGAGATGATGGGGGTTGTGAAGTGTGAGATGATGGGGGTTGTGAGGTGTGAGATGATGGGGGTTGTGAGGTGTGAGATGATGGGGGTTGTGAGGTGTGAGATGATAGGGGTTGAATGAGTGATCAGAGAAGAATTGGATGGAGCCGATACTGGAGATGTGACCGATATAAATGATAATTTCCAGAACAGACACATTTAGCCTTATAGAGCTGCATAGGATGATGTTGTAAAGGGGATTCATGTAAGTATGGACCACTCCTGACATGCAGGGACACAGCCAGCTGGGTTTGGAATTCTCTCAGTAATTATAGGGGTATGAGAACTTATGCGCTTAGGTTGGGTCCAGGTCTCCAGTACAAGGTCCCAGCAATACCTCTAGACATCTCATACCTGTAAAAAGTTTGTGAACCTCTATATTACCCCCCGTCATCCTGCTGTATACATCATCGTTTATGACAAGTCAGGGCAGTACTGGAGGTGGACGGGGTCGATGGGGGTGGATAGAGGAGATGGGGGTGGACGGGGTCGATAGAGGAGATGGGGGTGGATGGGGTCGATGGGGGTGGATAGAGGAGATGGGGGTTTGGGCAGTGGAGATGAAGGAGATAGACAGAACAATGAGAGCTCAGATGGGAAGATCAATCAGTAGACAGGACAGTGAGGGCGATGGGGAGGACAGGCCTGGACAGGGAAAGTTAAGCATCAATAGACAAGATGATTGAAATGGTGAAGAAAAGCAAAAGTACGTGTTGAAAAGACAGCGTAGAGAGAGGACGGCAAAGACAAAGTGAACAGGATGATGATGACCATGGTATGGATAGGCTTGATAGAGGAGATGTGATTCTTTACGCTACGCCGACACAGCAGGGAGAGGCAAGCACAGAATTCACAAAGCACTTGCTCTCCAAACTACGCTGGGTTTCTAAGGCGTAAGCCGGTGTAGGTGGAAGTGGGCGTGAGCCATGCAAATGAGGCGTGACCCCATGTAAATGATGAGCCGAGTGCCAGACAAGTACTTAGAACGGACTGCGCATGCGTCGTGTCGTGGCCGCATACCAGTGCGCATGCTCACAATCACGTCGAAACAACTGCCTACCACGTGAACGTAACCTACGCCCAGCCCTATTCACGTACAACGTAAAATTCGACGGCGTGTGTTCCCTGGTCCATACCTTTGCATGGGTTGCGCCTCATATATGGGGAATAACTTTACGCCGGATGTACGACTTACGCAAACCGTGTATATTATGCGACGGGCGTTCGCGAATCGCCGTATTTCCCTCATTTGCATATTTGAATAGAAAAATCAATGGGAGTGCCACATGCGTCCAGCGTAAATATGCGCCCACTCTACGCCGGCGCAGGCAAGTTACGTCGGTCGGATGAAGTCAATTTTTAGGCTTATCTAGGTTTGTGGGTATGGCGCACAGATACGGCGGCGCATGATTGTACTTACGCGGCGTATCTGGAAATACGACGACGTAAGTGCTTTGTGAATCCGGGCCACGGTCTTGATCATAAAGGTATGGATAGAGATGATAGAGGAGATGTGGACACGGTGGTGATAATACTGGCATAGATAGGGTTGATGGAGGAGGTGTGCACAAGGTGGTGATGATAATGATAAGGAAAGGGATGGTAAATTAGCTGTGGACAGGGTGGTGGTGAATAATGGTATGGATAGAAATGATGGAAGAGAAGTGGATAGGGATGATGGAGGAGATGTGGACATGATGACAAGGATGTGGGTAGGGGTGATGGAGGAGATGTGGACAGGGATGATGGAGGAGATGTGGACAGGGATGATGGAGGAGATGGTGATGTGATGATAATGGTGTGGACAGGGATGATGGAAGAGATGTGGATAGGGATGATAGAAGAGATGTGGACAGGGATGATGGAGGAGATGTTGACAGGGATCATGGGGGAGATGTTGACAGGGATCATGGAGGAGATGGTGATGTGATGATAATGGTGTGGACAGGGATGATGGAAGAGATGTGGATAGGGATGATGGAGGAGATGTGGACAGGGATGATGGAGGAGATGTGGACAGGGATGATGAAGGAGATGTGGACAGGGATCATGGGAGAGATGTGGACAGGGATGATGGAGGAGATGTGGACAGGGATGATGGAGGAGATGTGGACAGGGATGATGGAGGAGATGTGGACAGGGATGATGGAGGAGATGTGGACAGGGATGATGGAGGAGATGTTGACAGGGATCATGGGGGAGATGTTGACAGGGATCATGGAGGAGATGGTGATGTGATGATAATGGTGTGGACAGGGATGATGGAAGAGATGTGGATAGGGATGATGGAGGAGATGTGGACAGGGATGATGGAGGAGATGTGGACAGGGATGATGAAGGAGATGTGGACAGGGATCATGGGAGAGATGTGGACAGGGATGATGGAGGAGATGTGGACAGGGATGATGGAGGAGATGTGGACAGGGATGATGGAGGAGATGTGGACAGGGATGATGGAGGAGATGTGGACAGGGATGATGGAGAAGATGTGGACAGGGATGATGGAGGAGATGTGGACAGGGATCATGGGGAGATGTGGACAGGGATCATGGGGGAGATGTTGACAGGGATGATGGAGGAGATGTTGACAGGGATGATGGAGGAGATGTTGACAGGGATGATGGAGGAGATGTACATAGGGATGATGGAGGAGATGTGGATAGGGAGATGGTAATGTGATGATAATGGTGTGGACAGGGATGATGGAGGAGATGTGGACAGGGATGATGGAGGAGATGTGGACAAAGAATGATGGAGGAGTTGTTAACATGGTCATAATGGTGTGGATAGGGATGATGGAGGAGATGTGGACATGATTATAAGGATGTGGGTAGGGGTGATGGAATGATATGGACATGGTGGAGATGATGATAATGGTGTGGGTAGGGATGATGGAGGAGATGTGGCGATGGTGATGGTTGGTGTGGATAGGGATGTTGGAGGAGATGTGGACATGATGATAATGTTGTGGATAGGGATGATGGAGGAGATGGTGGAGATGGTGATGTCAGGTCTTCCAGGACACGGGTGGCTATTGGTGGTTTATAGGAAATATTTCCCATTTTTTTCCCACCGCCTCTGGTGGCACCAGCAGAAAACATTATGAATGGAGTACAGCAATGGAATCAGTCACAGATGGCTCCGCGGTTCTCTATCACGTTGTATTCTGTGGAGGGTGTGAAGGAAATTCTGATCTTTGTGCTTACACAGAGGAAGATAGTGCTGAGGTATTAGGTCAGAGATGACAGGAAGACACTGGAAACCTACAGCACAGCTCAGTACAAACCAGCATGCCCACTTCCTTCACATGGCACAGTGCATTACAAACCAATGTGCCCCTCCCCTCTCTACATGGCATAGCGTATTACAAACCAGTGTCCCCCCTGCACATGGCACAGCACATTACAAACCAGTGTGCCCCCCCTCCACATGGCACAGCACATTACAAACTAGTGTGCCCCCCCTCCATGTGGCACAGCTCATTGCAAACCAGTGTGCCCCCCCTTCACACAGCATGGCTTATGACAGACAAACCAATGTGCCCCCTCCACCTGACATAGTGCATTATAAGCCGGGTTGCCCCATTCCACTTTGCACAGGTCATTACAAACCAGTGTGCCCCCCATTACATAAGACAATGCATTACAAAACAATGTTTCCCATCCACATGGCACAGCACATTACAGACTAGTAACTATGCCCCCCTCCACGTGGCACAGTATATTAGAAACTAGTGTGCCCCCGTCACAGCCCATTACAAACTGGCATGCTCTACTCCCCCACATAGTACAACTCATTATAGACCATTGTGCCACCCCCTCCCCGCCACATAGCACAGAGCAATGCATTACAAGCCAGTGACCCAGTGCCAACCAGTGTGCCCCCTTTACACATATCACAGTATGGACCCCTGTGCCACCCCCCTATATTTCACAGTACCAACCAGTTAACCCCCTCCACCTATCACAGGAGCAACCGCAGTGCCACCCCTTCCATATTTCACAGTGCCAGCCAGTGTACCCCAACCTAAATCACAGTACCAACCAGTGTACCCCTTCACATATCACAATACTAACCAGTGTACCCCTCTCCAGATATCACAATACTAACCAGTTTACCCCCAACCATACATCATGGTATTAATCAGTGTGCTTCCCCCTCTATATCTCACAGTACTAACCCCCCCCCCTCCCACTCCATACAGCATGGCTTATGACAGACCATCCAATGTGCCCCCCTCCACCTGACAAACCAGTGTGCCCCCCATTACAAAACAATGTTTCCCCGTCCACATGGCACAGCACATTACAGACTAGTATGCCCCCCTCCACGTGGCACAGTATATTAGAAACTAGTGTGCCCCTGCCACGCCACATGGCACAGCCCAATACAAACTGGCATGCTCCACTCCCCCACATAGCACAACGCATTATAGACCATTGTGCCACCCCCTCCCCTCCACATAGCACAGAGCATTACAAACCAGTGACCCAGTGCCAACCAGTGTGCCCCCTTTACACATATCACAGTCTGGACCACTGTGCCACCTCCCCCACTCTACATATTTCACAGTACCAACCAGTTAACCTCCTCTACATATCACAGGAGCAACCGCCGTGCCACCCCTTCCATATATCACAGTGCCAGCCAGTGTACCCCAACCTAAATCACAGTACCAACCAGTGCACCCCTCCACATATCACAATACTAACCAGTGTACCCCTCTCCACATATCACAATACTAACCAGTGTACCCCCTCCACATATCACAATACTAACCAGTGTACCCCTCTCCACATACCACAATACTAACCAGTGTACCCCCTCCACATATCACAATAGTAACCAGTGTACCCCCCTCCACATATCACAATAGTAACCAGTGTACCCCCCTCCACATATCACAATACTAACCAGTGTACCCCCTCCACATATCACAATACTAACCAGTGTACCCCTCTCCACATATCACAATACTAACCAGTGTACCCCTCTCCACATATCACAATACTAACCAGTGTACCCCTCTCCACATATCACAATACTAACCAGTGTACCCCCTCCACATATCACAATACTAACCAGTGTACCCCCCTCCACATATCACAATACTAACCAGTGTACCCTCTCCACATATCACAATACTAACCAGTGTACCCCCCTCCACATATCACAATACTAACCAGTGTACCCCTCTCCACATATCACAATACTAACCAGTGTACCCCCTCCACATATCACAATACTAACCAGTGTACCCCCCTCCACATATCACAATACTAACCAGTGTACCCCTCTCCACATATCACAATACTAACCAGTGTACCCCCCTCCACATATCACAATACTAACCAGTGTACCCCTCTCCACATATCACAATACTAACCAGTGTACCCCCCTCCACATATCACAATACTAACCAGTGTACCCCCCTCCACATATCACAATACTAACCAGTGTACCCCCTCCACATATCACAATACTAACCAGTGTACCCCCCTCCACATATACAATACTAACCAGTGTACCCCCCTCCACATATCACAATACTAACCAGTGTACCCCCCTCCACATATCACAATACTAACCAGTGTACCCCTCTCCACATATACAATACCCAGTGTACCCCCCTCCACATATCACAATACTAACCAGTGTACCCCTCTCCACATATCACAATACTAACCAGTGTACCCCTCTCCACATATCACAATACTAACCAGTGTACCCCTCTCCACATATCACAATACTAACCAGTGTACCCCTCTCCACATATCACAATACTAACCAGTGTACCCCTCTCCACATATCACGATACTAACCAGTGTACCCCCCTCCACATATCACAATACTAACCAGTGTACCCCTCTCCACATATCACAATACTTACCAGTGTACCCCCTCCACATATCACAATACTAACCAGTGTACCCCCCTCCACATATCACAATACTAACCAGTGTACCCCCTCCACATATCACAATACTAACCAGTGTACCCCTCTCCACATATCACAATACTAACCAGTGTACCCCCCTCCACATATCACAATACTAACCAGTGTACCCCTCTCCACATATCACAATACTAACCAGTGTACCCCTCTCCACATATCACAATACTAACCAGTGTACCCCTCTCCACATATCACAATACCAACCAGTGTACCCCTCCACATATCACAATACTAACCAGTGTACCCCTCCACATATCACAATACTAACCAGTGTACCCCCTCCACATATCACAATACTAACCAGTGTAACCCTCTCCACATATCACAATACTAACCAGTGTACCCCCCTCCACATATCACAATACTAACCAGTGTACCCCTCTCCACATATCACAATACTAACCAGTGTACCCCTCTCCACATATCACAATACTAACCAGTGTACCCCCCTCCACATATCACAATACTAACCAGTGTACCC
The DNA here is from genome assembly GCA_029574335.1 of Rana kukunoris. NCBI lineage: Eukaryota > Metazoa > Chordata > Amphibia > Anura > Ranidae > Rana > Rana kukunoris. Next base: position 552,094,400 of record CM056052.1, on the reverse strand, counting down.
CTCTCCACATATCACAATACTAACCAGTGTACCCCTCTCCACATACCACAATACTAACCAGTGTACCCCTCTCCACATATCACAATACTAACCAGTGTACCCCTCCACATATCACAATACTAACCAGTGTACCCCTCTCCACATATCACAATACTAACCAGTGTACCCCTCTCCACATATCACAATACTAACCAGTGTACCCCTCTCCACATATCACAATACTAACCAGTGTACCCCTCTCCACATATCACAATACCAACCAGTGTACCCCTCCACATATCACAGTAGTAACCAGTGTACCCCCCAACCATACATCACAGTATTAATCAGTGTGCTTCCCCCTCTATATCTCACAGTACTAATCAGTGCGCCCCCTCCGACCCTTCATCCACATGGCATCGCACACCCTCTCTGGGCAAAGTTAACCCTTTCATCCCCAGCTCTGCTATCACACCACACATCCCTGGAAATACAAATGACATTCTACAGATGTCTCCAGCACACAAGTACTAAGACAGAGCGTCCCGAGGACGGCACGTACAAACCATCAAACACACATCTTTATTACCACCCAACCTAGCGGAGCACACCAATCTCACAGCAGCCAATCATCTTTCAGCAAAACGACCGCTCTGGTTGCCAGGGGTTACTGCGCCGCTACACTCCGCCGATTATGATCCGACTTAGATTACGTTCGTTTAGCCGTAACAATGTCCATTCCTCATATTTTATCTTCATGGCCGTCCTTTGCTTACAGGCACCCCCGGAAGAAAAAACTGCCTTATGACACCCCAACTTTTGTTCTCAGCTCTCAGGCTTTGTGTTATATCAATGTCATGGTTTCATCAGAAACAAGATCAACACTTTGCTTGCAAAGTTATCAGACCGTTGCCATGTTACATGAATGATGGCGCCACGCCAGTGCAAAACCAGGTTCAGAGCCATTGATGCCATCTCAGAGAACCCAGCAAGGTGCATCCAAGTTCCCTTCCCCCTTCACACTGGGAAATGTTATATGGAGGAGCCAACGAAGGTCGGTCATAAAACTTTTCTTTCTCACGGCGTGAGGCCACGAGGTGCCTCTTGAGTGACCATCGCCAACCGTGAAACAGAATCCGGCATCGGGCGGCACGTGAGCAGTTTTGTGGATGAAAAGTAGAAGCTGCTGTGAGGGTGAGGAGAGGGATCTTTGGCACATGCCCCCGTAGGGTGTCTGCCTTGCCTTCCATGCCATGGCAAGATGCCCCCCCCCCCCCCCCCGAGTGACGGCACATGTCCACAGTGTATATAAACTAATGCAATGGAGGAGATTTACTAAAACTGGAGCACTCAGAATTTGGTGAAGCTGTGCGTGGGAGCCAATCAGCTTGTTCAATTAAGTTTTGACAGTAAAACCTGGAAGCTGATTGGTTTGTGTGCAGAGCTGCACCAGATTTGGCACCATGAAGTTTTAGTACATAACCTCCAATGTATATACAGTAAAGTAATACAATGTGTGTGTGTGTGAAGTCATACATTGTATGTAATAGGATACAATATATTTAAAAGAATACAATATATATTAAAGTATACAATTGTATAAATGTATATAAAGGCCGGGGTCCAATGTATTTAAACTAATACAATGTATTAAGAGTGATATAATATATTTAAAAGGATACAATGTATATAAAGTAATATAAATTGTGTATATATAAAGTGATACTTTGTATGTAAAGGGAAACAATATACTTAAAAGAATACAAGGTATATAAAGTAATACAATGTGTATATATATATATGAAGTCATACATTGTATCTAAAAGTAGAAAATATAATAAAAAATATATATAAAAGAATACAATGTATATAAAGTAATACACGTATCTAAAGGGGTGCAATGTATTTAAAGTAATACAAAAGGATACATAGTACATAAAGTAGTAAAATATATATAAAAGGGAACAAATGTGTTTAAAGTAATACAATGTATATAAAAAGTGTACATAGGCCCAGATTCACAGAGAGCAAGGCGCACATTACGCCGCCGTAGCGCACACACCGTACGGCACGCCAACGTAGCGTGGAGAGGCAAGCATTGCATTCAGCAAGCCAGTGCTCCCAACGCTGCGCCAGCGTGGCGTGGGTTTCAAAGGCGCGCGCCGGCGTAGGTGGAAGTGGACGTGACCCCATGCAAATGATGGGCCAAGCACAATGACAGGTACGCCGGCGTGGCGCAGAGTTTTTTTTACGCCCGGCTTATCACGAAGTGACGTGGACGCATGCACAGCACCCCCCTGCGCCTGCTCACAACCACAGCGGCACAACTGCCTAAGCTACGCCGGATCACCGCGTTTGCCGTGAACATAACGTGCGCCCAGCCAGACACACGTCCAACGCACAATACGCCGGCTTGTGTTCCCTGGTGCAGACCTGTGCATGTCTGTTGCTGGGTTGCACCTCATCTATGGGAAATAACTTTACGCCGGACGTACAACTTACGCGCATCTCGCGCCGGGTACACGCACGTTCGTGAATCGCCGTATTTCCCTCATTTGCATGTTTGAATGGCTAATCAATGGGAGCAGCACCATGCCTCCAGCCCATATGTGCGCCCACCCTACGCCAGCGTGTGCAAGCTACGTCGACGGGTTGTAGCCTGTTATTAGTATTGTTATTATTATTATTATTGTTATTGTTATTATTATTATTATTGTTATTGTTGTTATTATTATTATTGTTGTTAGTTTGTGGGTCTTCCGCACACATACGCCGGCGCACATTTGCACTTACAACGGCGTAAGTGCTTTGTGAATCTGAGCCATAGTATATAAAGTAGTAAAATATGTATAAAGGGGATCAAATGTGTTTAAAGCAATACAATGTATTAAGAGTGATACGATATATTTAAAAGGATACAATGTATATAAAGTAATATAAATTGTGTATATATAAAGTGATACATTGTATGTAAAGGGATATAATATACTTAAAAGAATACAATGCATATAAAGTAATACAATGTGTATATATATATATATATATATATATATATATATATATATATATAGTCATACATTGTATCTAAGAGTATACAATATATTTAAAAGAATAAAATGTATATAAAGTAATAAATGTATTTAAAGGGGTGCAATGTATTTAAAGTAATACAAAAGGATACTTGGTATATAAAGTAGTAAAATACATATATAAGGGATCAGATGTATTAAGAGTGATACAATATATTTAAAAGGATACAATGTATATAAAGTAATACAATTGTGTGTGTGTGTATATATAAAGTGATACTTTGTATGTAAAGGGATACAAAATAGTTAAAAGAATACAATGTATATAAAGTGATACAATGTATATAAAAGGTTACAATGTATTTAAAGTAATACAAGGTATACAAAGTTATACAATAAATTTAAAGTAATACCATCGTGTTTTTTCTCGCAATTACGCAGACTCCGCTCCGCACCTGCTTTAATAAATCAACCCCAATTTTTAAAGTGATACAATGTATGTAAATAAATACATTGACTTTAAAGGGATACATTGTATAAGGCTGGAGGGGGGATTGGAGGGCTCATCTATACAATCAGTATAAGAAAAGTCGCCTCTCACCTCTCGGGGGGTGTCTGGTCGGAGTCCCCTGGATGCAGCACGTTGTCCCAGCTCTGTCTGAGTTGTGTGACTGGCTCATCCTATCCTTCAATGAATGTCTGCCTTGTCTCCTCCCACTGAGTGCTGAATGGATAGGACAGGCTGCCCATCCACCCCTCCCCTCCCCCACCACCCCCCCCCTTCTTCATGAAAAGCGTGCTTTCTCTCTTGGAGAAACTTCACTCTCAAGGCGCCAAAACATTACCCGCCAGAAGGATTGTTACACGCTTTACGCACCACAGCCACCTGTGTTTTCGAAACTGCGCTCCTCCCCATACAAATATCGATATGATCGATCAACCTTGTTATGCAACTAAACCGAAGGGGATACAATCGTAAAACCTGAGACCACGTGCTTGAATCATCTAGCGAGCCCTCGACCAGTTGCGTTAACCACTTAAGACCCGGACCATTGTGTAGGTTAAGGACCTTGCCCCTTTTTGCGATTCGCGACTGCGTCGCTTTAACTGACAATTGCGCGGTCGTGCGACGTGGCTCCCAAACAAAATTGGCGTCCTTTTTTCCCCCACAAATAGAGCTTTCTTTTGGTGGTATTTGATCACCTCTGCGGTTTTTATTTTTTGCGCTATAAACAAAAATAGAGCGACAATTTTGAAAAAAAAAACAATATTTTTTACTTTTTGCTATAATAAATATCCCCAAAAATATGTAAAAAAAAAAAAAATTCCTCAGTTTAGGCCGATAAGTATTCTTCTACATATTTGCAGCCTCACCAGTGCCCAATAAATGCTGCCTCACCAGCGCCCATCAAAAAAAATAGCAATATGCGTTTATCGATTGATTTGCGCAAAATTTATAGCGTCTACAAAATAGGGGATAGTTTTATGGGATTTTTTATTAATATTTTTTTTACTGCTAATGGCGGCGATCAGCGTTTTTTTATCGTGACTGCGACATTATGGCGGACACATCGGACAATTTTGACACATTTTTGGAACCAGCGAAAAGTGCTAGTAAAATGCACTGATTACTGTGAAAATGACAATTGCAGTTTGGGAGTTAACCACTAGGGGGCGCTGTAGGGGTTAAGTGTGACCTCATATGTGTTTCTAACTGTAGGGGGGCGGGGCTGGACGTGTGACGTCAGTGATTGTCATTCTCTATATCAGGGAACAGACGATCACTGCCACTGCCACAATGAAGAACGGAGAAGGTGTGTTTACACTCACCTCTCCCCGTTCTTCAGCTCCGGTGACCGATCGCAGGACACCGGCGGCGATCGGGTCCTGCGGGCGCGGTCACGGAGCTCGCGACCCCACGGCTGGACTTTAAAGAGACACATACAGGTCTGTGATTGTGCCCAGCTGTGCCATTCAGTCGCGGCGGAATTTCGACGATCGCTTCTCAACGCTCAGATAGTGGCCATACACATTTTTTTCGATCTTTTATTATGATGTGCGATTTCATCAAAACGTTCAAATCTGCAACTCAACGATTAGACCCCTTTCATACCAGTGGACCGATCAGGTCCACCTGTCCTGTTTTTCAGGCGGACCCTATAGGGCCATCCATTGTCCCCTATGGGGAGGCGGATGTCAGAGAACATGATTCCGCTGAGACCCGCCGGGCATCCGATCCGACATAATCCGCCGAAAACAGATGTGTAGCGATACGTCGTTCGCCACCCGTCCACATACCTTCCAACTTTTTGAGATGGGAATGAGGGGCAACTGTCAGCAAAAGTAATGCAGGCGTAGGACACACCCCTTGCCACGCCCCCTTAAAGGAGAATTATACAAAAAAACAAGATTGGTTAAACCCACAAGTTCTTTTATATTGGCTCTTGGAATTTACAAATGCAGCAAATTTAGAAATCAGATGAAAGGTTTAGCACTGGGAAACACTTTTTGATAGATAAAAAGTGCATTTTATGTACATCTATATAGATCAGATCAAAATGAGGAGGAATGAGGGACATTGCTCCAAATCAGGGACAGTCCCGCAAAATCAGGGACAGTTGGGAGCTATGCGACCAGCGGGTCGGAGCGGATGACAATCAGATGGAAATGGACATGCAGTCCGTTTCCATCGACCTTCCCATAGAGGAGAGCGGGCTCAGTCCGTGTCCGCTCTGCACAGCGGAGCAGACACAGACACTGTCAGACAGAGCTGGTGCAAGGATTTTTGACACCCTAGGCAAAACCTAATTGTTCCGGCCTCCCTGGATCCACCCCTGACTCCATCCAATTTTGCCTGCCCATGTAAACCCCACCTTTTTAATGAAGCGCCCATCAAATGCAGCCTCTCAAACGCCCATCAAATGCAGCCTCACCAGCACCCATCAAATGCAACACTCACCAGCGCCCATCAAATGCAGCCTCACCAGCGCCCATCAAATGCAGCCTCACCAGTGCCCATCAAATGCAGCCTCACCAGCACCCATCAAATACAGCCTCACCAGCGCCCATTAAATGCCGCCTCACCAGCGCCCATCAAATGCCGCCTGACCAGCGCCCATCAAATGCAGCCTCACCAGCGCCCATCAAATGCGGCCTCACCAGTGCCGATCAAATGCTGCCTCACCAGCTCCCATCAAATGCAGATTCACCAGCGTCCATCAAATGCCGCCTCACCAGCGCCCATCAAATGCAGCTTCACCAACGCCCATCAAATGCAACCCTCACCAGCGCCCATCAAATGCAGCTTCACCAACGCCCATCAAATGCAACCCTCACCAGCGCCCATCAAATGCAGCCTCACCAGCACCCATCAAATGCAACACTCACCAGCGCCCATCAAATGCAGCCTCACCAGCGCCCATCAAATGCAGCCTCACCAGTGCCCATCAAATGCAGCCTCACCAGCACCCATCAAATGCAGCCTCACCAGCGCCCATTAAATGCCGCCTCACCAGCGCCCATCAAATGCCGCCTGACCAGCGCCCATCAAATGCAGCCTCACCAGCGCCCATCAAATGCAGCCTCACCAGCGCCCATCAAATGCGGCCTCACCAGTGCCGATCAAATGCTGCCTCACCAGCTCCCATCAAATGCAGATTCACCAGCGTCCATCAAATGCTGCCTCACCAGCGCCCATCAAATGCAGCTTCACCAACGCCCATCAAATGCAACCCTCACCAGCGCCCATCAAATGCAGCCTCACCAGCGCCCATCAAATGCAGCCTCACCAGCGCCCATCAAATGCCGCCTCACCAGTGCCCATCAAAAGCTGCCTCACCAGCGTCCATCAAATGCAGCCTCACCAGAGCCCATCAAATGCAGCCTCACCAGCGCCCATCAAATGCAGCCTCACCAGCGCCCATCAAATGCAGCCTCACCAGCACCCATTAAATGCAACCCTCACCAGCGCCCATCAAATGCAGCCTCACGAGCGCCCATCAAATGCAGCCTCACCAGCGCCCATCAAATGCAGCCTCACCAGTGCCCATCAAATGCAGCCTCACCAGCACCCATCAAATGCAGCCTCACCAGCACCCATCAAATGCAGCCTCACCAGCGCCCATCAAATGCAGCCTCACCAGCGCCCATCAAATGCCGCCTCACCAGCAATCATCAAATGCTGCTTACCAGTGCCCATCAATGAATGTTTGCTTGCTTCCATTCATTCAGGAGTTGGGACACAGTCCTCCGCCGGCACTACGTCTCTGACACTGCGTGTGAATTGAGCGGCGGCTGCCGGCTGATGCTGAGACTTAGTTGCTTGCTGCAGAGTGAAGAGAGTAGGAACACCAGTGGCCAGGCAGCAGGGCGCCCTAGGTGGATGCCTAATTTGCCTAGTGGTAGGATCGCCTTTGGACACAGACCTCTCATCTGCCTGCTTAGCGGGGATCAGCGGAGAGATCCCCCTCCCTGCTGAGCAGGCGGATTCTGCTGGGACGAATCCTCCCCGTGTGAAAGGGGCCTTCGCCATAACTTCCCTTCTCAATTTTGATTCGATTTAGATCAGATTTAATCAAATTGAGACGATCGGCCAAGATGAAAAATGATTGACCCTGTGTCATTGATCGACAGCACCAAGATGCTCATTTTCATGAATTTGATCGTATTTTGATCGATCAGATTAGGAGACAAATAAATAAATTCCGATCGTATCTTGCAACTACCGATCAAACCCACTTCCACCGAGTGTGTCCTATCGATCCAATGGGCTGTTGACTATAAGTTAAATATTCCTATTGAGAGAGTTTTTTTTTTCTTAAAGCCCCATGATGCGTGAACTCCACCCGGTGCAAAAAAAAAAAAAAGTGCACACCAAAAAGTGAGACACAAAAAGTGATATTCCTATTGGGAGAGATTGATCGGAAAATAAATTGATAATTTATTGGAGCGTATATGACCACTAAAATATCTGTGTGTGCTGCAGAACCAAATGTAATACAATGGTGCAGCTGTGCATGGGAGCCAATCGGCATCTAACGTCAGCTCAATTAAAGCGGAGTCCCACCCAACCTCCCGGACCTCCGCTTTAAGCTTTGAAAAAAAAACCTGAAAGCTGATTGGTTTGCAGAACTGCACCAGATTTTGCACTCTCCGGCTTTAGTAAATCTACCTGTACGTGATTTCCTAAATTCCCAGCCGTGGGTCGCGTGCGTGCCGCCAGACCCACGGAACCCGATCGCCGCCGGAGTCCCACGATCGGTTTACAGGAGCTGAAGAACGGGGAGAGGTGAGTGTAAATCTTCCCCGTTCTTCACAGTGGCGCTGTCATTGATCGTCTGTTCCCTGATATAGGGAAAAGCAATCACTGATGTCACACGTCCAGTCCCGCCCCTTACAGTTAGAAACACATATGAGGTCACACCTTCAGAGCACCCTAGTGGTTAACTCCTAAACGGCAATTGTCATTTTCACAGTAAGCAGTGCATTTTTAAAGCACTTTTCGCTGTGAAAATTACAATGGTCCCAAAAATGTGTCAAAATTGTCTGATGTGTCCGCCATAATGTCGCAGTCACGAAAAAAATCGCTGATCGCCGCCATTAGTAGTAAAAAAAATATTAATAATAATACAATAAAACTATCCCCTATTTAGTATAAATTTCACGCAAACCAATCGATAAATTATTGCGATTTTTTTTTTACCAAAATGATGTAAAAGAATACGTGTCGGCCTAAACTGAGGAAAAAAATGTTTTTTTATATATTTTGGGGGGATATTTATTATAGCAAAAAGTAAAAAATATTGCATTTTTTTCCAAATTTTCGCTCTATTTTTGTTTATAGCGCAAAAAATAAAAACGGCAGAGGTGATCAAATACCAACAAAAGAAAGCTGTATTTGTGGGGAAAAAAAGGACGCCAATTTTGTTTGGGAGCCACGTCGCACGACCGTGCAATTGTCAGTTAAAGCGACGCAGTGTCGAATCGTAAACAGGGGCCTGGTCCTTTACCTGCATATTGGTCCGGGTCTTAAGTGGTTAAAGGGATACAATGTATTTAAAGAGGAGGTCCGCCCACCTCTGCAATTTTTTAAAAAAAAGCCAGCAGCTGCACATAGGAATAATCGGACACTGTCTTGGAGTCCAGAGATGTCGGCACCGCAGCTGAGGTTTCCACCACCTGCTGGGTGCATGCCGCCTCCATTGCAAGTAAGGGAACCCAGCAGTGTAGCCTTTCGGCTTCACGCCGGGAACCCTTCTGCGCATGCGCATGCGCAAGGCTCCGCTCCTCTCTCCTACTGGCCCGGCGACAGGGGGAGGAGGAGGGAGTCCCAGCCGTGACGTCAATACCTGAGGCTCCGGGAAGTGGGAAAAGCATACCTGTGAAAGACAGGTATGTTGTCCCCCCGAAAGATGGCAAATGTGGCGCCAGAGGGGGGAGGAGTACATTGAGCAGAAGTTCCACTTTGGGGTGGAACTCCACTTTAAAGGGATCTAATATATTTAAAGTGATACAACGTCTGTAAAGGGATAGGCGCCGTACACACGGCCGAGGTTCTCGCTGAAAATCAGCGAGAACCTCGCTGGAATGCACATTCCAGCGAGGACCTCGGCCGTGTGTACGGTCTCGGCGAGCTTCCCGTCGGGAAGCCCGTCGAGCCGAAATAGAGAGCACGCTCTCTATTTCCTCGACGGCCCGCCTGGAAGAATGGCTGGTTGCCATTCCCGACGGGCGGGTCGCCGAATTCGACGGCCGGGAGAGAACCTCGACGGGCGGAACGATGTGTTCTGCCCGTCGAGGTTCTCTGCCGTGTGTACACGGCCATACACTGTATAAGACTGGAGAGGAGATTGGAGTACACACATTATATATATATATATAGATATCTATATATATATAATCAGTACAGTGAAACCTCGGATTGCGAGTAACGAGCGTTTCGCAATACGAGCATTTAAAAAAAAAAAACCTGACTCAGTTTGCGAGTGTTGTCTCGCAAAACGAGCAGGATTCAAGCCACAGTGGTGTGCAGTACCGCATTTGGCCATAGGTGCGGAGGCGCCGGAGCCGTTTGGAAATACTCAGAAATGCTCCGTTCCCAAGCCTTTCCGAGATCAGCCGAGCTGTCCCCAAGTATTTCCGAGGCTCTCTGGCGCCCCCCTCCCCACATCTGGCCACATGCGATATTGCATGCCATAGAAGTCAATGCTGAACTAATTATTTTCGTCTCCATTGACTTCTATGGGGAAACTCGTTTTGATATGCAAGAGTTTTGGATTACCAGCATTCTCCTGGAACGGATTATGCTTGTAATCCAAGGTTCCACTGTATAAGAAAAGTCACCTATCGGGTGGTTCAGTTGGAGCCCCCTGGATAAAGCTCGCCATCTCTACTCTATCCAAGGAGAAATACAACTGTATGGAAAACAATTATACGATCGGTTTAGATTCAGTTTATAGTTAATTAACCTTTATGACTTATCGTATTTTTGGTCGTCGTTTTCAGTCAATTGCAAAACAATACCGCGTGCGTCATTTGATATTTAAATTGATCATGACTCATTGATCACATATTGCTATGTGCATGGCCATCATTCATCAGCAGCAGGAAAATAATCACTACCAGGTGGACACACTATTAATGATTTACATGGCTCCAACATTCCCCGTGGTGCTGTACAAAGTGATGAAAATAATACGAATACCTACCACATTCCAGTAACACGTGTAGGAGTGCACATAGCAAAAATTATTGAGAACACAAACATCGCATGTGATTTGCAACCGCATTGCTGTGTTGATGAAATGCGATGTCCGTGCAATGAGAATTCAGCCATACAGTTTGAGGGGCTGGTGACTGATAAAAGTGGATGGATGATGAAAAAAGGGGAGTGCAGCCCAATGAAGGTGGGTTCATGATGAAGAAGACAGGTAAGATTGGTCAAAGGATGATGAAGAAATGAAGGATGGGGGTGGGGGTGATGGCTGATGAAGATGGATGATGGAAGGGGGGTCGTCAGTGGTGATCAATAAAGTTGGGTGGATGGTAAACAAGGAAAGTGGAAACTGATGATAGTGTGTGCATGAAGAAGATGAGGGGTGAGGGTGATCAAAGAAGATGGATCAATTATGAAAAAGAAGTGGGGTGGGGCTGGTGAGAGAGAAAGGTGGGTGGATGATGGGTGGGGGTGGTCAATGGTGAGTAACGAAGGTAGGTGGATGATAAAGAAGGGGGGATGGTGGTAGATGAAGGTGGGTGCATGATGAAATAGGGGAGTGAGGGCAGTCAATGAAGGTGGAAAAAAGGTGAAGAAGGATGGTGGGGGTAGTGGCTGATGAAAGAAGGTGGATGATGAAGAAGGGGGGAATGGCTTATGAATGTGGATGATAGAAGGGGGTCATCAGGGGTGATCGATGAAGGTGGGTGAATGATGAAGAAGGAAGGTGGAAGCTGATGAAGGTGTGTGCATGATGAAGATGGGGGTTGAGGTTGATCTATGAAGATGGATCAATTATGAAAAAGAAGTGGGGTGGGGCTGCTAAGAGATAAAAGTGGGTGGATGATGGGTGGGAATAGTCAGTGGTGAGTGATGAAAGTAGATGGATGATGAGGGGGGGTGATGGCTGATGAAGGTGGATGATGGTAAGTGATTGTCAGCAACCACCTGTCTCACTCTGTTGTGGCTGTACTTGCATCTCTTCTCCAATGCGGCTGTTCTTGCATCTGTCCGTCTCTGTTGCAGCTCTTCTCACATCTGTCCCTCTCCTTTGTGGCTGTTCTCGCATCTGTCCCTCTCTGTTGCGGCTTTTCTTGCATCTGTTTCTCTCCTTTGCGGCTGTTCTCACATCTGTCCCTCTCTGTTGCGGCTTTTCTTGCATCTGTTCCTCTCCTTTGCGGCTGTTCTCACATCTGTCCCTCTCTGGTGTGGATGTTCTCGCATCTGTCTCTCTCCTTTGTGGCTGTTCTTGCATCTGTCTCTCTCCTTTGCGGCAGTTCTCGCATTTGTCTCTCTTCTTTGTGGCTGTTCTCGCATCTGTCCCTCTCTGTTGCGGCTGTTTTCGCATCTGTCCTTCTCCGTTGTGGCTATTCTCGCATCTGTCTCTCTTCTTTGCGGCTGTTCTCGCATCTGTCCCTCTCTGTTGCGGCTATTCTCGCATCGGTTCCTCTCTTTTGCGGCTGTTCTCGCATCTGTCCCTCTCTGTTGCGGCTGTTTTCGCATCTGTCCTTCTCCGTTGTGGCTATTCTCGCATCTGTCTCTCTTCTTTGCGGCTGTTCTCGCATCTGTCCCTCTCTGTTGCGGCTATTCTCGCATCGGTTCCTCTCTTTTGCGGCTGTTCTCGCATCTGTCCCTCTCTGTTGCGGCTGTTTTCGCATCTGTCCTTCTCCGTTGTGGCTATTCTCGCATCTGTCTCTCTTCTTTGCGGCTGTTCTCGCATCTGTCCCTCTCTGTTGTGGCTATTCTCGCATCGGTTCCTCTCATTTGTGGCTGTTCTCGCATCTGTCCCTCCCTGTTGCGGCTGTTCTCGCATCGGTTCCTCTCTTTTGCGGCTGTTCTAGCATCTGTCCCCCCTGTTGCGACTGTTCTTGCATCTGTCCCTCTCTGTTGCAGCTCTTCTCACATCTGTCCCTCTCTTTTGTGGCTGTTCTCGCATCTGTCCCTCTCTGTTGCGGCTTTTCTTGCATCTGTTTCTCTCCTTTGCGGCTGTTCTCACATCTGTCCCTCTGCTGCGGCTTTTCTTGCATCTGTTCCTCTCCTTTGCGGCTGTTCTCACATCTGTCCCTCTCTGGTGTGGCTGTTCTCACATCTGTCTCTCTCCTTTGTGGCTGTTCTTGCATCTGTCTCTCTCCTTTGCGGCTGTTCTCGCATTTGTCTCTCTTCTTTGTGGCTGTTCTCGCATCTGTCCCTCTCTGTTGCGGCTGTTTTCGCATCTGTCCTTCTCCGTTGTGGCTATTCTCGCATCTGTCTCTCTTCTTTGCGGCTGTTCTCGCATCTGTCCCTCTCTGTTGCAGCTCTTCTCACATCTGTCCCTCTCTTTTGTGGCTGTTCTCGCATCTGTCCCTCTCTGTTGCGGCTTTTCTTGCATCTGTTTCTCTCCTTTGCGGCTGTTCTCACATCTGTCCCTCTGCTGCGGCTTTTCTTGCATCTGTTCCTCTCCTTTGCGGCTGTTCTCACATCTGTCCCTCTCTGGTGTGGCTGTTCTCACATCTGTCTCTCTCCTTTGTGGCTGTTCTTGCATCTGTCTCTCTCCTTTGCGGCTGTTCTCGCATTTGTCTCTCTTCTTTGTGGCTGTTCTCGCATCTGTCCCTCTCTGTTGCGGCTGTTTTCGCATCTGTCCTTCTCCGTTGTGGCTATTCTCGCATCTGTCTCTCTTCTTTGCGGCTGTTCTCGCATCTGTCCCTCTCTGTTGCGGCTATTCTCGCATCGGTTCTTCTCTTTTGCGGCTGTTCTCGCATCTGTCCCTCTCTGTTGCGGCTGTTTTCGCATCTGTCCTTCTCCGTTGTGGCTATTCTCGCATCTGTCTCTCTTCTTTGCGGCTGTTCTCGCATCTGTCCCTCTCTGTTGTGGCTATTCTCGCATCGGTTCCTCTCTTTTGCGGCTGTTCTCGCATCTGTCCCTCTCATTTGTGGCTGTTCTCGCATCTGTCCCTCCCTGTTGCGGCTGTTCTCGCATCGGTTCCTCTCTTTTGCGGCTGTTCTAGCATCTGTCCCCCCTGTTGCGACTGTTCTTGCATCTGTCCCTCTCTGTTGTGGCTGTTCTCGCATATGTCTCTCTCCTTAGTGGCTGTTCTCGCATCTGTCTCTCTCCTTAGTGGCTGTTCTCGCATCTGTCTCTCTCTGTGGCGGCTGTTCTCGCATTTGTCTCTCTTCTTTGCGGCTGTTCTCGCATCTGTCCCTCTCTGTTGCGGCTGTTTTCGCATCTGTCCTTCTCCGTTGTGGCTATTCTCACATCTGTCCCTCTTCTTTGCGGCTGTTTTCGCATCTGTCCCTCTCTGTTGCGGCTGTTCTCGCATCGGTTCCTCTCTTTTGCGGCTGTTCTCGCATCTGTCCCTCTCTGTTGCGACTGTTCTTGCATCTGTCTGTCTCTGTTGTGGCTGTTCTCACATCTGTCCCTCTCCGTTGCAGCTGTTCTCACATCTGTCCCTCTCCGTTGCGGCTGTTCTCGCATCTGTTTCTCTCCGTTGCGGCTGTTCTCACATCTGTCTATCTCTGTTGCGAGTGTACTCACATCGGTCACTCTCTGTCGTTGCTGTTCTCACATCTGTCCCTCTCTGTTGTGGCTGTGTTCACATCTGTCCCTCTCCGTTGCGGCTGTTTTCGCATCTGTCCATCTCCGTTGCGGGTGTTCTCGCATCTGTCCCTCTCTGTTGCAGCTGTTCTCACATCTGTCCCTCTCTGTTGCGGCTGTTCTCACATCTGTCCCTCTCTGTTGCGGCTGTTCTCACATCTGTCCCTCTCTGTCGCGGCTGTTCTCACATCAGTCCCTCTCTGTTGCGGCTGTTCTCGCATCTGTCCCTCTCCGTCGCCGCTGTTCTCACATCTGTCCTTCTCCGTTGCAGCTGTTCTCACATCTGTCCCTCTCCGTTGCGGCTGTTCTCGCATCTGTTTCTCTCCGTTGCGGCTGTTCTCACATCTGTCTATCTCTGTTGCGAGTGTACTCACATCGGTCACTCTCTGTCGTTGCTGTTCTCACATCTGTCCCTCTCTGTTGTGGCTGTGTTCACATCTGTCCCTCTCTGTTGCGTCTGTTTTCGCATCTGTCCATCTCCGTTGCGGGTGTTCTCGCATCTGTCCCTCTCTGTTGCAGCTGTTCTCACATCTGTCCCTCTCTGTTGCGGCTGTTCTCACATCTGTCCCTCTCTGTTGCGGCTGTTCTCACATCTGTCCCTCTCTGTCGCGGCTGTTCTCACATCAGTCCCTCTCTGTTGCGGCTGTTCTCGCATCTGTCCCTCTCCGTCGCCGCTGTTCTCACATCTGTCCCTCTCCGTTTTGGCTGATCTGACCTGTATGGTGTCCGTATTTGAAATAATACGTAGGTAAAGCATCTGGAAAGTTGGAGTTGCCATCGAAATCCGGCAAGTTCCCAGATATGCTGCCCAACAAATAAATAAAAAGTCACACCCAGGAAGAGCAACTGGAGCCATTTTGGCCACTAAAGGTGAAATGTTGGAAATGATGGCCACCTGAAGATCCATCCAGATCCGGCACAGAGACCAACTGCTCAGAGGCATTAAATCTTGGGGGGCAGTCACAGACAGCAGACAGTGGTTGGACACACAGGCAAAATCTGACCACTGACACGCCATATTTAGGATATTGATTAGGAAGGGGGAAGGGTTTATTAGAGGGAATAAAATGTTACAAATTGAGTGTGTTTTCTCCCAACGAGTATTGTATACACAGACTACCATTTTATGTCTATCCTAATGATAATGATAATCTAATGCAGGGGTCTCCAAACTGTGGCCCGAGGGCCAGATGTGGCCCTTTGCTAGCCTTTATCTGGCCCTTGGGGCACAATTTCTCCCACTGATATAAGGCACTATTCCTCCCATTGACACCAACAATGGGGCACTATATCTTCCACCAATACCAATGATGGGATACTATTCCTGATACCAAATAGGTGGAATACTCCTCCTCCTATTGACCACCAACCCTGAGGCCATATTTGTTCTCACTGATGGTGGGCCCGTGACACTTTCTTCACCTGTTGGCCACAATCCGGCCCTCCTAAAGACTGTAGGGCAATAACGTGGCCCTTTGTCTGAAAAGTTTGGAGACCCTGATCTAATGAATAGTCCTTTAACCACTTAAGACCCGGATCTTTAGGCAGGTAAAGGACCTGGCCAGTTTTTGCAATTCCTTACTGCGTCGCTTTAACAGACAATTGCGTGGTCGTGCGACGTGGCTCCCAAACAAAATTGGCGTCCTTTTTTACCACAAATATTGTTTCTTTTGGTGGTATTTGATCACCTCTGCGGTTTTTATTTTTTGCGCTATAAACAAAAATAAAGCGACAATTTTGAAAAAAATGCAATATTTTTTACTTTTTGCTATAATAAATATCCCCCAAAAATATATTAAAAAAAATGTTTTTCCCTCAGTTTAGGTCGATACGTATTCTTCTACCTATCTTTAGTAAAAAAAATCGCAATAAGCGTTTATTAATTGGTTTGCGCAACATTTATAGCGTTTACAAAATAGGGGACAGTTTTATTGCATTTTTATTATTTTATTTTTTTACTACTAATGGCGGCGATCAGCGATTTTTTTCGTGACTGCGACATTATGGCGGACACATGGGACAATTTTGACACATTTTTGGGAGTCATTTTCACAGCAAAAAATGCACTAATTACTGTGAAAATGACAATTGCAGTTTGGGAGTTAACCACTAGGGGCACAGAATGTGTTAAGTGTGACCTCATCTCTGTTTCTAACTGTAGGGGGGTGTGGCTGTAGATGTGACGTCATCAATTGTGTTTCCCTATATCAATGACGGCGCCACAGTGAAGAACGGGGAGGCTGTGTTTACACATGGCTTTCCCCGTTCTTCAGCTCCAGAGATCCGATCGTGGGACTCCAGTGGCGATCGGGTCCGCGGGTCCCGCAACGGCAACGGAGCTTCGGACCGTGTCGCGAGCGCGCGACCCCACGGCTTAAAGGGCAACGTTGATGTGCCATTCTGCCGACGTATATCGGCGTGAAGGGGTCCTTAAGTGGTTAATGCATTTTGCATTTTTTTTTGTGCTTTTTATGAAATTTTGGGCAAATTTGTTGTTGGGAGGATTTAAAAGAATGCAAAACGCAGCAAAATTGCAGTAAAATCACGGCAAAAAAAAAATGCAGCTTCTCTATTGAAGAACTGAGAAGTTTGTGTCTGGAGTTGGGTTTCAATCAGTTGGTCTCTCAGCTGCTCGTCGTTTTCAGTGCAGGTACTGCTGCGGCACACGGGCGAGAGAGATCTATTCTTCAGAAAACCCTGACTCAGAGCTTTCGTGTTATTCCTGAAGATCTGTCCTGTCAGGCTGCCCTCTGCACTTCGCCCTCATATCTCCCAGCACAGCGATTATCGCTCAATCAGCACAGCGGCGCCAAATTCCAGCAAAACTCCACCCATCCTGTCCTCTACCGGACGGTCAATCAAACGCTTCCCACCAAAAGTGTTTATTTCGGGACTTGTTATGTCCACCGACGGTATTTATTTTATTTTTTTATTTATTACAGGTACTTGTATAGCGCCGTCAATTTACGTAGCGCTTTACATATACAGTATATTGTACATTCACACGGCAATGCACCGGCAGAAAGTCGCTGCGCTGCTGGAATGGCGGCCCCCCTGATTGAGGAAGCTGTGCAACGATTTGTGAGTTTCGCCAAATTTTAGGTCTCATACACACGGCGTTTTTGAGCTTTTTTTTCGCAGCTTCAAAACGCCACTTCATGTTATTTAATGGCCTCATACACACCGTGGCGTTTTTGAGCCGTAAGTGGCTTTGGCGTTTTTAAGCTCCAAATAAAAAACAACCTAGGACAAGCGCGTTCTGAGGCTCCAGCGCTAGAGCTGAAAAAACGCGAGACGCCGTTAAAGGGCCTTAAACGCGATTTAACCACTTAAGGACTGTCTCGCGTACATATACGTCGGCACTTTAACCACTTAAGGACCGCCTAACGCCGATATACGTCGGTAGAATGGCACGTACCTGTACGCCGCTTTTAAGAGCCCAGCCGTGGGTCAGACACGCGTGCCGGTGGGGCGCACGCGACCTGGTCCGAAGCTCCGTGACCGCGCCCACGGGACCCGATCGCCGCTCGAGTCCCGCGGTTGGGTCACAGGAGCTGAAGAACGGGGAGAGGTGTGTGTAAACGGGCAGTCCCCAGGGGCCCAGTTGGCATCCCCTTTTTTTTTCTGTCAACACCACTTTTTTGTTTTCGTCAGCCCCCAAAGCCCCCCTGACCTCTAAGGGGCCCGGTGGTCCCCAGGGCCCCGGATGTCATTCCCCTTTTTTTCATACCTTTTTTTTGTTTGTTCATCAGCATCCAAAGTCCCCCTTTACCTTAATTTGTCTTGACAGCACCTCCCCAGCTTCTCAATTCAAGGGGGCCGCCCCATTCTCAATTCGCGCCCCCCCCCCCTCTTTTCAACTTGCGACACTTCCCCCCGCTTCTCAACTTGGGGCTTATGCCCATGCCTGAAGCTGTGTAAGGGGCCCCATAATTCCTTATGGCGGCCCTGCTTGGGGGGACCCCCACATAATTTTTTGGCCGTGGGGGGGGTTCCCCTTAAGATCCATACCAGACCGACCAGGTTCCAGGCCAGGTTCCCCTTCAAGATTCTCAGCACACAAGTCGCACCTCAAGTTGGATCATCTAGATACGACTTCTGGTGCGACTTCTATTTTATATCAATGGGCTCCCGTAGGGAAACATTGATTTTGAATAGAGACAGAGAAACGCGGCTGAAAGCTAGCGCGGCTAAACGCGCATTGACGCCAATGTGAAACGTGCATAAAGTCGCTTTTTTTCCTGGCATCGCGATAGCTTTACAGCATGTTTTTTTTAAATGTTCCGTGTGTATGAGGCTTTACAGGACTTTTGCGGTATAATTTTACCGATGTCACAGGTTACAGGTTATTAGTGTAGAGCTACAGAGGAGGTCTAGTGCTAGAATTATTGCTCTCGCTCTGACATTCGTGGCGATACCTCACATGCGTGGCCTGATCATCGTTTACATATGTGTTCGCTTCCACGGGGGCACTTTAAAAATGTATTTTTATTACATTTATTTTTTTTATTTTTACACTGTTCCATTTATTTTAATCACTTTTATTGCTGTCGCAAAAGGTAAACATATTATCTGACAACAATAAAGCATGGCAGGTCCTCTTTATGGAAAGACCACACACTGCCGTGGTGATCCCATCAGACAGAACATGCAGACCAGCGTTGGTTCTGGGACCGCCTTTCTGAGCTTTTATTTTCCTATGTCCTCTATACATGTTGACTTTTGATGTTAACAGCCACTTTTAACATTCTTTCAAATACATTTTGTCATGCCATGCCATTAGAAATTTTGGGGCCCCTCACACAGCTTCAGGCATGGGCCCCCTGGAGCAGAGAACCGGGAGAGGGGTGCTGCCGCAAATTGAGACCCGGGGGTGGGACTGGCCATGAATTAACAGGGGGAGGGGCTGGCGCAATGAGAACCTGAGAACTGGGGGGGGGGGGGGGTCGATGCTGAGAACAGGGGGGGCTGGGGTTGCCGAAAATGACACTGTCATCTCACTTTTCTCTCCTCTCGCCGCGACATGAGAGGGGGAGGGGGGACTTCAGAAATGTTTTCTCCTCAGTTGCAAGCTGAGGGGGGGGGGGGCGTCTGGGCCCCTGGGAACATTCGGGCCCCTTACAGGTGTAATGCCTGTACCCCCCACTGATGGCAGCCCTGCATTTTGTATATTTTTATACTTCTTTTTCTACCTTTATTACTATATTGCTAATTGGGCCATTCAAGTCCCGTCAGGGGGAGTCTCTAATGTGACCGGACTGGAGGAGCCTGAAATAGGTGTACACATCTTTTCTACACAGGTCAGCCAGCATAGGCATTAGGAGGGAGGATGGGAGAATTTTTCAGGCTCGTTAGGTCTAAACTGGAAATTCTACTTCAATCCCAGCCTATTGGTGGGCATTGGCGGAGTTACCGTAATTAAACCCTTTGTGCTGCATTAGTGGCCACTGGCAGTGTTTTTACTCCATTCACAAGAGGGGTTAATTAACACGGACCCTGGTGCCACTAATGCAGCAAAAAAGGGGTTAAATAACTGTCACCGGTCACTAATGCACCTATGGGCAGAACATTTGCTGCACTTTACTGACTAACAACATTGTTAATGAATTAACAGTAGGGGGTGGGGAAGGGGTTAAGTGTGTCCTAGGGAGTGATTCTAACTGTGTGGGGGGCTGGGCTACATGTGACATGACGTTGATCGCTGCTCCCGATGACAGGGAACAGATGATCAGCATCCTGTCACAAGGCAGAACAGGGAGATGCCTTGTTTATATAGGCACCCCCCCGCTCCGTGACACGATCGCGGGCACCCGGCGGACATTGAGTAGGCGCGACCCGCTGTCACACTCACGGAGCTTGCGGTGGGCACGCACGTCTCGTCTTAAAGGGGACGTACGGGTACGTCCATAAGCGCAGCCGAGCCATTCTGCCGACGTATATAGTCGTGCAGCGGTCGGCAAGCGGTTAAAGGGGTGTTCCAGCCAAAAATGGTGTTTATTAAAAGTCAGCGGCTACAAAAAGTGTAGCTGCTGGCTTTTAATAAACACTCCCTTACCTGCTCCTGCGTTCCAGCGAAGCGCCGGCCGGGGCTCCGCTCCCCCCCCCTCCCCGGCCGGCATCTCCATCCCGACTATGGGCACCCAGCCGAGACAGCCTTCGGCTTCACAGCCGGGCACCCACTGCGCATGCGCGAGCCGTACTGCGCATGCGCGCGCGGCGCGGCTCGTCGCTGATTGGACAGGCGATCGCATGGGACCTGTCATGTGTCCCATGCGATCGCCTACAGGGAGGGGCTGGTGTAGGCGATTAAGGCTTAATCGCCTAACCAGCCCCTCGGCGGAAGCAGGAAGTGGGACAGGAAGTCCCACTCCTACTGAAGCCCCCACTCCCCCCCCCCAAAAAAAGGGAGGGGGGTCAGGGCAGTAGGGGGAATCTGTGCTGCATACAGGGCTGCCTTTAGGAATTATGGGGCCCCTTACACAGCTTCAGGCATGGGCCCCCTGGAGCACCTCAGATTAATAAGAAGCGGGGGGCTGCCATGAATTGAGAAGCGGGGGGTGCCGCCGTGAATTGAGTTGGGGGTTTGCCCTGGGGACCTCGGGGCTCCTTACAAAAAAATATATTACAAAAAATAATTATAAAAAAAAGGGGGATAGCCATGGGGATCTCTGGGCCCTTTAATAAAAAGATAAAAGAAATAAAAAAATATATATAACATTTTTTTTAAAATTAAATAATCTATAAAAAATAAAAAAATTAAACGGGAGGTTGCCAATCCTAGGCCCTAGGGACCTCTGGGCCCTTTAATAAAAGCAAAAAATATAAAAATATATAAAAATAATGTATAAACATTTTTTTTTAAAAAAAAGGGGGTTTTCCACCTGGGGCCCTAGGGACCTTCGGGCCCTTTCATAAAAACTAGGGCTGTTACTGATCAAAATTTTTGTGTTCGATTAATCGTTTTATTTTTTAATCGATTAATCGACTAATTTTGATTAATTATAACGCACATACAGATCCAACTACCTTTAGCTGATCTCCTTGCAGGCTGATTCCCAGTGCAGCTCCAACCACTGGAAAAATAGATAGCAGGATACAAAAACACACACAAAGGCAGCGCTCGATGGGAATAGCATTAAAACTTTTTAGTCTTCAAGTAGGTAACAAAATAAATATTGCACTGGAGATAAAATCGATGTAGCTACATAAACTGTAAAAATGGTGCGAGTAATACCAAACGGTAGCAAAAGCAGTCATAAAAACTTGTAGCTAAGTATGATACTGGTATAAAAATGTGTACAACGATACCACTGCTGAATCCAGATGAGGAGAAGTTAACATCAGTCCATCGGCATGTAGCTGTCCCATGAAGGGAACTATCACAACTCCCAGTGGATGGTTGTAGAATCCCAGGTTGATAGAGGGAAGTGATAGAGGGAAGTGTAACAGCCCTTGTGTGTGGCAGATAGTAAGGTCCCGCCGGCATGCAGATATGAAGGCACAGCAAAGGAGCCCTTCAGATGGACACGGCAAGCCCCGTCAGTGTCCGTGACGTCCCTGGATCTCCCTTAAGGCCCAGCAGCCGGCGGAGAGGTGAGTACCAATCAAAAGAATTTTAAAATCGATCAAAAAGATTTTGAAAGATCAAAAAAATTAAAGATTAATCGATCAATTAAAAGTTAATTTGCACAGCCCTAATAAAAACAAAAACAAAAAAATTATAATAAGAACGAATAAGAATTCCCTTACAAAAAAAAAGGGAGTTGCCTTCTGAGCCCCTGGAGACCTCCGGGCCCCTCACAGGTGTACTGCCTGTACCCTCATGATGGAGCTCCTGGCTGCACACGGTGATTAGGGTGTGCCTGGGCACACCTGGCACACGCTGTGCGCACGCCTATGCTACATCAATAAGGAGATTGTACAGTATTTGGTCACCTTTAGAGGCACAGAATTTAGTTAGGAAAAACTTTTTAGAATGATAAAACCTGTAAAAAAAAAAAAAAAAGAATAGCAGAGATTTCCGGGATCAGCTCCATAAATAGGTGAAACCAATAGATTTGATATTCCCCCCCAATACTCGGCGCCCCCCGATGTTCGATCACAATAGAGTGACTGATGGTGGGATCAGGAACAGTGATGGGAAATAATTTGGTTACATTTGTATTTTCCTCCCGTACGCAATTTAGACGGCGCCGGCCCAACCTCCTCCAGGAAACGCTAATTCTGGAAAGTGGAAGTCACATGGGACGCGGCACGCTGCTGGTGGAAATGATTGTTTATTGCGGCTGGAAGGTGATTGGCTGCAGGAGGGAAGCGTGTCATTTCGGGTTATCCGCCCGTTAGTGATTCATTCATTGACGGTGGCCTCAGAACTTTGATGAGTGACGAATGTTACTCATGACGATCATGCTGCGAAGAGAGGCGCCACTTGGACGATTCCTGAATAATCAATCAATCCTGATTTTTCCAATCCGTATAGAATCGATCGATCAGGGGGGCCAATCACACTGTTCTCCAGTCTCCACACATAGGACACATCAGTGTTGCCAACCTACCAATTTACTGGCACGGCTCCCGAAATTTACTGGGCAGCCACGTTTTTACTGGCATTTCACAAAAGTTACTAAATTAAATTTTTAGGTGAAAATTTCAGTTTTTCGGCTACAAACGCTGGGCAAAAAAACAACATATTTTTGTTATTTTCGATATAATAAGGACAAATTATTTAGTCACATCACCCCCTGCCTCCATCCCCCTCTGCCACCAACACCCCCTGCCTTCACCCCCCTCTGCCACCAACACCCCCTGCCTTCACCCCCCTCTGCCACCAACACCCCCTGCCACCATCACTCTCTGCCACCAACACCTCCTGCCTTCATCCCCCTCTGCCACCAACACCCCCTGCCACCATCACTCTCTGCCACCAACACCTCCTGCCTCTATCCCCCCCCTGCCACCAACACCCCCTGCCTTCACGCCCCCCCCTGCCACCAACACCCCCTGCCACCATCACTCTCTGCCACCAACACCTCCTGCCTTCATCCCCCTCTGCGGCCAACACCCCCTGCCACCATCACTCTCTGCCACCAACACCTCCTGCCTTCATCCCCCTCTGCCACCAACACCTCCTGCCTTCATCCCCCTCTGCCACCAACACCCCCTGCCTTCACCCCCCTCTGCCACCAACACCCCCTGCCTCCACCCCCCTCTGCCACCAACACCCCCTGCCTTCATCCCCCTCTGCCACCAACACCCCTTGCCTCCACCACCAACACCCCCTGCCTTCACCCCCTCTGCCACCAACACCCCCTGCCTCCATCACTCTCTGCCACCAACACCTCCTGCCTTCATCCCCCTCTGCCGCCAACACACCCTGCCACCATCACTCTCTGCCACCAACACCTCCTGCCTTCATCCCCCTCTGCCACCAACACCCCCTGCCTTCACCCCCCTCTGCCACCAACACCCCCTGCCTTCACCCCCCTCTGCCACCAACACCCCCTGCCTCCACCCCCCTCTGCCACCAACACCCCCTGCCTTTATCCCCCTCTGCCACCAACACCCCCTGCCTCCACCACCAACACCCCCTGCCTTCACCCCCTCTGCCACCAACACCCCCTGTCTCCACCCCCCTCTGCCACCAACACCCCCTGCCTTCACCCCCCTCTGCAGTGCCACAATCTCCCCCATCTCCCCTCCCTCCAATCCCCCTCTGCCTCCATCCCCCTCTGCGGTGCCGCCAACAACCCCTGTCTTCATCCCCACCCTCTGCAATGCCACCCTCCCCCTCTGCGGTGCCACCAACACTCCCTGCCTCCAATCACCCCCTGCCACTAACACCCCTGCCACTAACACCCCCTTCCTCCAATCTCCCCCAGGCCCCTTGCCTTTAATCACCCCTACCTCCATCGTTCCCTGCCTTCATCACCCTCTGCGGTGCCATCAACAACCCCTGTCTCCATCCCCCACCCTCTGCGGTGCCACCATCCCCCTCTGCGGTGCCACCAACAACCCCTGTCTTCATCCCCACCCTCTGCAATGCCACCCTCCCCCTCTGCGGTGCCACCAACACTCCCTGCCTCCAATCAACCCCTGCCACTAACACCCCTGCCACTAACACCCCCTGCCCCCAATCTCCCCCAGGCCCCTTGCCTTTAATCACCCCTGCTTCCATCGTCCCTTTCCTCCATCACCCCCTGCGGTGCCACCAACACCCCTGTCTCCACGCCCCACCCTCTGCGGTGCCACCATCCCCCTCTGCAGTGCCACAAACACCCCCTGCCCCCAATCATCCCCTGCCACTAACACCCCCTACATCCAATCTCCCCCAGGCCCCTTGCCTTTAATCACCCCTGCCTCCACCCCCCTCTGTGGTGCCACCAAAAACCCTTGTCTCCATCCCCCACCCTCTGCAGTGCCACCATTACTCTCTGCGGTGCCACCAACAACCCCTGTCTCCATCCCCCACCCTCTGCGGTGCCACCATCCCCCTCTGCAGTGCCACCCACATCCCCTGCATCCATTGCCCCCTGCCTCCATCCCCCTGTGTGGTGCCACCGCAGCCGCCATCACCCCCTGCCTCCAATCTCCATGCGCAGTTCCGCGCAGAACCCATCTCAGCTATTTTTACTGGCACATTCCCGCAACCACGGACATTAACGAACAGGGGGGGGGGGGGGGGAAGTGCCAGTTTTTACAGACTGTCCGTAAAAATACGGACGGTTGGCAACACTGGGGCACATCTGGATTTGTCTATTTAGGGAAATAATAGAATTATTATTCAATAAAAATACATTTTAAAGCTCTGTGGAACTCGCTGATTACATCTCTTATCTCCAGCGGGAGGGAATGAAATATTAGAAGAGAGGCGGAGCCAAATTAGCGTCCAATGGGCTTGTGAAATGTGGCGTAACCCACTGCGGTCAAACATATTGCAGCTTACGGTCATCAGGGTACTACAATGCGATATACTGTGTAGCACTGACATAGTCTGTGGCGGGCTCTGATGTGACCTCATACACAAGATGTGGCGCAGCTTTAGAAATCAAGGCCCGGATTCACAGAGATGGGCGACGTAGCGCACACTTAGCGGGGGAGGGGGAATTTGCCATGTTTGCCCGAGGCTTTAAATGACCGTGTCCCAGAACTGGGGGGGGGGGGGGGGGACATTAGAGTGTAAGTTCTTCTGGTACAGAGACTGATATGACTGTCTCAGTGTCCTCTGTACAGCACTGCGGTATATGTCAGCGCTATATAAATGTATAATAATAATAGTGTGTGACTGGGGGGGGGGGACGGACATTAGAGTGTAAGCTCCTCTGGTGAAAAGAACGATGCGGTTGGCTCAGGGCTCTCTATGTACGGCGTCACCCCATACGTTGGCGCTCTGTAGAGTTGATCACGGCTCGTCAATGTCGGTCGCCCTCTGTGCCCGGCGTTATGCGCTCTGATGAGGCAGAAATAAATGTCCGCTGCTCAGTAATGCGGAAACGCGGATTAC
Source organism: Rana kukunoris (assembly GCA_029574335.1). Classification (NCBI taxonomy): domain Eukaryota; kingdom Metazoa; phylum Chordata; class Amphibia; order Anura; family Ranidae; genus Rana; species Rana kukunoris. The sequence goes on along the minus strand of CM056052.1, from coordinate 552,068,608 downwards.
TCTCATTATCCCGTAACAAAGGACCATCTGCAGATCATTAGCTCTCGGGGTTGGGGACGGATGAAAGCGTTCCGGAGCCGCGACCAATGCGGCCAATTTACACGCCACGTTGGTGTAACAAGCCGTCCCTGGTGGTGCCCCTCGGGCTGAACAGCAGCCAAAGCTCAGGGATAGATCTGTTCAGCCACCAGCCCTCCGAAACTCTACAACCCCCCAGAGCACAGCGTACGAGCGGGCTGAGCTTCCAACATACGCTATATTACCAAAAGTATTGGGACACCTGCCTTTACACGCACATGAACTTTAATGGCATCCCAGTCTTATTCTGTAGGGTTCAGTATTGAGTTGGCTCCGCCATTTGCAGCTATAACAGCTTCACCTCCTCTGGGAAGGCCCCCCCTCAGTGACACCACTGAACAGCTTCAACTCTTCTGGGAAGGCCCCCTCTGGCCCCCCCTTAGTGACACCACTGAACAGCTTCAACTCTTCTGGGAAGGCCCCCTCTGGCCCCCCCTTAGTGACACCACTGAACATCTTCAACTCTTCTGGGTAGGCCACCTCTGGCCCCCCCTTAATGATGCCACTGAACAGCTTCACCTCTTCTGGGAAGGCCGTCCACAAGGTTTAGAAGGGTGTCTATGGGAATGTTTGACCATTCTTCCAGAAGAGCATTTGTGAGGTCAGGCACTGATGTTGGACGTGAAGGCCTGGCTTGCAGCCTCCGTTCTAATTCATCCCAAAGGCGTTCTGTTGGGTTGAGGTCAGGACTCTGTGCAGGCCAGTCAAGTTCCTCCAGCCCAAACTCGCTCATCCATGTCTCTATGGACCTTGCTTACAGGTTGAACCTGGTGAGTCAGTCTCTCTGGCTCTGTTCCTGCCTCAGGTGTTCCCACTTACCTTTGTGTGTTCCAACCTCTCCTTTGATGATCTTTAACATAAAAAATAAAAGAAAAAAGAAAAGAAAACAGGGATTGTGATCAAGGTATGATTGGTATGCATATATTGATGGATGATCAGTGATTGGATTGTAAATGGTGTTGATCAGGACTTGATTGATGGATGATCAGTGTGTGAGCAATGAATTGTCAATTCCCGATTATTGTATGGTTGGTGTGTGATTGATGGATGATCAATGGATCATCGGTTTGTGATCAATCTATGATTGGTATGGGATTGATAGAAGATCAGTCTGTGATCAATAAATCGTCAATAGTTATCAATCTATGATTGGTATGTGATTGATAGAAGATCAGTGTGTGATCAATGAATCATCAATTACTGATCAATTTATGATTGGTATGTTATTGATGGATGATCAGTGATTGGATTGTAAATGGTGTTGATCAGGACGTGATTGATGGATGATCAGTGAATTGTCAATTCCCGATGATTGTATGGTTGGTGTGTGATTGATGGATGATCAATGGATCATCGTTTTGTGATCAATGTATGATTAGTATGTGATTGATGGATGATCCGTGACTGGATTGTGATTGGTGCTGATCAGGGTGTGATTGATGGTTCATCAGTTTGCGATCAATGTATGACTGATATGTGATTGATGGATGGTTGGTTTGTGATCGTTGGATCATCGGTTTGCGATCAATGTGTGATTGGTATTGGATTGAGAGATGATCAGTGTGTGATTGATGAATCGTCAATTTGTAAACAATTTATAATTGGTATGTGATTGATGGATGATCGGTATGTTGTTGATGGATGATCAGTGATTGGATTGTCATTGTTGTTGATCAAGGTGTGATTGATGGATGATCAGTGTGTGATCAATGAATTGTCAATTCACGATCCCTGTATATTTGGTGTGTGATTGATGGATGATCAATGGATCATCAGTTTGCGATCAATGTATGATTGGTATGTGATTGATGCCTGGTCAGTGATTTGATTGATGCATGATCAGTGTGCGATTGATAAGTCAGTTTGCAATAAATGTTTGGTCTGTATGTTATTGATTGGAATGTGATTGGCGTTGATTAGGGTGTGATTAATGGAGGATCAGCGTGTGATTGGTGGATGATTAATGTATGATGATCTATAACATGAAAAAATAAAGAATATAACCCAGCAGGGATTGTGATCAATGTATGATTGGTATGAGATTAATAGATGATCAGTGTGTGATTGATAAATCATCAATTTGTGATCAATGTATGATTGCTATGTGATTGATGGACGATCAATGGATCATTGGTTTGCGATCAATGTATGATTGGTATGGAATTGATAGATGATTAGTGTGTGATCGATGAATTGTCAATTTATGATTGGATTGTGATTGATAGATGATCGTTATGTTATTGATGGATGATCGGTATGTTATTGATGGATGATCAGTGATTAGATTGTGTTTGGTATTGATCAATGTGTGATTGATGGACGATCAATGGATCATCAGTTTGCGATTAATGTATGATTGGTATGGGATTGATAGATGATCAGTGTGTGATCAATTGATCGTCAATTTGTGATCAATGTACGATTGCTATGTGATTGATGGATGATTGGTATTTTACTGATGGATGGTCAGTGAATGAATTGTGATTAGTGGTGATCAGGGTGTAATTGACGGATGGTCAGTGTGTGATTTGTATGTTATTGATTGATGATCGGTGGTTAGATCGTTATTTATGGATGATCAGTGATTGGATCGTGATTGGAGTTGATCGGTATGTTATTGATGGATGATCAGTGATTGGATTGTGATTGATGGATGATCGGTATATTATTGATGCATGATCAGTGATTGATAGCTGATCGATATGTTTTTGATGGATGATCAGTGATTGGTGTTGATCGGTATGTGATTGATGGATGATCAGTGATTGGATTGTGATTAGTGTTGATTGGTATGTTATTGATGGATTATCAGTGATTGGTATGTTATTGATGGATGATCAGTGATTGGATCATGATTGGAGTTGATCGGTATGTTATTGATGGATAATCGGTGGTTGGATTGTTATTGATGGATGATCGGTGATTGGATTGTGATTGGAGTTGATCGGTATGTTATTGATGGATTATCAGTGATTGGTATGTTATTGATGGATGATCAGTGATTGGATCATGATTGGAGTTGATCGGTATGTGATTGATGGGTGATTGGAGATGATCAATATGTGATCAGTGGAACATTCTGTTCTATCCCCATGGAATGGGAAGTTCTGGGAGCGGAATGTTTGCAGATCGGGATCGTGGAGTGACAGTCGGGCTCAGCGGGAGCTGCACAGCTGGAGGAAGACTTGACATCACATATATTTATATCTCAGAGGCTTACAGCTGAGCTCCAGGCTGACAGAAAAGACAAATGAATTTGGCTCTCTATTCATTACAACATCAGTTATTTTCTAAATACAAGCAGTATGTGATTTGACCCGGTGTCAGCCTCTTACAATTCATGTACAGCAGGGCTCATGTGCTATCAAGGAACATACTGATAGGAGGAGAGGGCAGAGTGGCACAGAGATGACCTTATCAGTCTTCTGCTTCTGCTTTTACTGTCCAATCACAGGCTGGGAGAAAGACAATAACTTGTAGTCATTGGACTGCAGTAACAATCAAGTGTCCTGCCCAGACAGAAGGAGTTGCATTGTGTTGCAGAGCTGTGTAAATACTAGGACTGATCGGGCAAAAATATGAATCCTTTTGCAGGTATAAGAACTTCCACTTGTGTGTTTAGCTGTTTACCTGGAGATCAGCTACTTCTAAAACCATCCAGAGTGTAGAGATCACATGGCGGGGTCACAAATGGTTAAAGTGAATGGCTTCAATAAAATGCACAAAAACAAGCAATAAAAAGAGCTTTACAACAAAGTCATCCTGACCTCTGTAGCTCCACCTACTGTGACCTCATTTATCTTCAGAGGTCACAACACAGACTCTGAAGACAGCTTCCGTCACCTGTTATATGTTGCCATTAGAGGGCAGCACCTGTTATATGTTCCCATTAGAGGGCAGCACTTGTTATATGTTCCCATTAGAGGGCAGCACCTGTTATATGTTGCCATTAGAGGGCAGCACCTGTTATATGTTCCCATTAGAGGGCAGCACTTGTTATATGTTCCCATTAGAGGGCAGCACCTGTTATATTTTGCCATTAGAGGGCAGCACCTGTTATATGTTCCCATTGGAGGGCAGCACCTGTTATATGTTCCCATTAGAGGGCAGCACCTGTTATATGTTCCCATTAGAGGGCAGCACCTGTTATATTTTGCCATTAGAGGGCAGCACCTGTTATATGTTCCCATTGGAGGGCAGCACCTGTTATATGTTCCCATTAGAGGGCAGCACCTGTTATATGTTCCCATTAGAGGGCAGCACCTGTTATATGTTGCCATTGGAGGGCAGCACCTGTTATATGTTCCCATTAGAGGGCAGCACCTGTTATATGTTCCCATTAGAGGGCAGCACTTGTTATATGTTCCCATTAGAGGGCAGCACCTGTTATATGTTGCCATTAGAGGGCAGCACCTGTTATATGTTCCCATTAGAGGGCAGCACTTGTTATATGTTCCCATTAGAGGGCAGCACCTGTTATATGTTGCCATTAGAGGGCAGCACCTGTTATATGTTCCCATTAGAGGGCAGCACCTGTTATATGTTCCCATTAGAGGGCAGCACCTGTTATATGTTCCCATTGGAGGGCAGCACCTGTTATATGTTCCCATTAGAGGGCAGCACCTGTTATATGTTCCCATTAGAGGGCAGCACCTGTTATATGTTCCCATTAGAGGGCAGCACCTGTTATATGTTCCCATTAGAGGGCAGCACCTGTTATATGTTCCTATTAGAGGGCAGCACCTGTTATATGTTCCTATTAGAGGGCAGCACCTGTTATATGTTCCCATTAGAGGGCAGCACCTGTTATATGTTCCCATTAGAGGGCAGCACCTGTTATATGTTGCCATTAGAGGGCAGCACCTGTTATATGTTCCCATTGGAGGGCAGCACCTGTTATATGAATGAATGAATGAATGAATGAAAACTTATATAGCGCGGCACATGCGAACTGAATCGCCTCTGGGCGCTTGTTGTTCCTGTCTCCTTTGCTATCAAAAGAGAAAAGTCTTGACCTTTTTCCTAAATGCTAGGTGGTTCTCCTCCAACCGAATGCTGGTTGGTAAAGCGTTCCATAGTCTGGGACCCTGGATCGCAAATCTTCTTTCTCCTTTGGACTTGAAGTTGGCTTTCGGAACCTGGAGCAGGTTCTGATTCGTGGATCGCAAAACGTGATTTGGATTATGCGCTTTTATTAATTCGCATAAGTAAAGGGGGGCATTCTCATGGACACATCTATGCGTAAGACAGAGGGCTTTAAAAGCAATTCTGTCTTTAACTGGCAGCCAATGAAGGGCTCTCAGTGAAGGTGAGATGGATTCCCAGGGTTTTTTCCCAGTCACAAGTCTGGCGGCCGTATTCTGAACGACTTGCAGACGAGCGATTTGGTACTTGGGGAGGCCGAGGTAAAGGGCATTTGCATAATCCAGCCTGGAGTTTACAACTGCTCCCACCACGACCGCTAGAACTTCTTTAGGGATGAACGGAGTGAGTCTGCGTAGTAGGCGCAGTAGATGGTGAGATCCGCTGACCACTGACCCTATTTGTGCGTCCATTGTCATAAAGGAGTCAAAAATGACCCCTAGGCTTTTGACTTTGGCGCTAGGGGTGATGAGCTTGCCCAAAATAGGCGGGGGGGTCCACGCTGTTGAAAGTTGATTCCTACGCTTGGCGTGAAACAGAAGAAGTTCTGTTTTCGCTCCATTGAGTTTAAGATAACTCTTTGTCATCCAGTCCTCTATCAAAGAGAGACATGTCTCTAGATTGAGGTGGTGATCCTGTCTATTGCAGATGCGGAAATACAGTTGCGTGTCATCTGCATATGAGTGGTAGAGCAGTTTTTGGCTGCTGATAATCTCAAAAAGAGGACGAAGGTAGATGTTAAATAGCTCTGGTGACAGAGGCGATCCTTGAGGGACTCCGCATGTTACTGTGCGTTTTTCAGACGTAAAAGGTCCTAGCTTCACTGTTTGCGATCGGTTTTCCAAAAAAGAGGAGAACCAAGATAAATCGCCTTCTGCGACCCTGGCTACTTCAGTAAGCCGAGTCAGTAACAGATTGTGGTCTACAGTGTCAAAAGCTGCACTTAGGTCCAACAGAACCAGGAGACAAGATTCTCCTTCGTCTGCGGCCTTGAGAACATCGTCCCATACTTTCAGCAATGCTGTTTCCGTCCCATGTCCGGGACGGAAGCCTGATTGCAATGGGTCAAGTAGCTTGTAGGTATCTAGATGCAGTTGCAGCTGTTGTACCACTACTTTTTCCATTATCTTAGAGAATACGTTGAGGCTTGTTATGGGACGGCGGTGGAGTGGGTCCTTGGGGTCCAGGGAGGGTTTCTTCAGGATGGGTTGGATTATACCCTCTTTCAACTGTGAGGGCACTATGCCCTCCAAGAAAGACTGGTTGATAAGCTGCGTGATGGGAGGAGCCAGGATGTCGGCGCATTCCTTCAGCAGTTTTGTGGGGATAATGTCATTTGGCCCTGTGCCATTGCGCAGAGTACAAATGACATTCTTAGTGGACTCGATGGAGATGGGTTCTAGGGTGAACTTACCTGATATCGGAGAATTACTATGGGTGCTGTGTGAGAGGCTACAGGGGGGGCTGTTATATGTTCCCATTAGAGGGCAGCACCTGTTATATGTTCCCATTAGAGGGCAGCACCTGTTATATGTTGCCATTAGAGGGCAGCACTTGTTATATGTTCCCATTAGAGGGCAGCACCTGTTATATGTTCCCATTAGAGGGCAGCACCTGTTATATGTTCCCATTAGAGGGCAGCACCTGTTATATGTTGCCATTAGAGGGCAGCACCTGTTATATGTTCCCATTAGAGGGCAGCACTTGTCATATGTTCCCATTAGAGGGCAGCACTTGTTATATGTTCCCATTAGAGGGCAGCACCTGTTATATGTTGCCATTAGAGGGCAGCACTTGTTATATGTTCCCATTAGAATGCAGCACCTGTTATATGTTGCCATTAGAGGGCAGCACCTGTTATATGTTCCTATTAGAGGGCAGCACCTGTTATATGTTCCCATTAGAGGGCAGCACCTGTTATATGTTCCCATTAGAGGGCAGCACTTGTTATATGTTCCCATTAGAATGCAGCACCTGTTATATGTTGCCATTAGAGGGCAGCACCTGTTATATGTTCCTATTAGAGGGCAGCACCTGTTATATGTTCCCATTAGAGGGCAGCACCTGTTATATGTTCCCATTAGAGGGCAGCACCTGTTATATGTTCCCATTAGAGGGCAGCACCTGTTATATGTTGCCATTAGAGGGCAGCACCTGTTATATGTTCCCATTAGAGGGCAGCACCTGTTATATGTTCCCATTAGAGGGCAGCACCTGTTCTATGTTCCCATTAGAGGGCAGCACCTGTTATATGTTCTTATTAGAGGGAAGCACCTGTTATATGTTCCCATTAGAGGGCAGCACCTGTTATATGTTCCTATTAGAGGGCAGCACCTGTTATATGTTCCCATTAGAGGGCAGCACCTGTTATATGTTCCTATTAGAGGGCAGCACCTGTTATATGTTCCTATTAGAGGGCAGCACCTGTTATATGTTCCTATTAGAGGGCAGCACCTGTTATATGTTCCTATTAGAGGGCAGCACCTGTTATATGTTCCTATTAGAGGGCAGCACCTGTTATATGTTCCTATTAGAGGGCAGCACCTGTTATATGTTCTTATTAGAGGGCAGCACCTGTTATATGTTGCCATTAGAGGGCAGCACCTGTTATATGTTCCCATTAGAGGGCAGCACTTGCTCTGTATTTCCATTGGATGCCCAGCTTCTCCTCTCCGTAGAGGATAGGAAGGAGGTGCTGGAATTTCAGGGCCTCTGTTGTAACCTTTCAGGACGCTTTCCTCCTCAGTACATTCAGCTACAGAGGTCAGTGAGAGTTTTTTTTAAAGCCGATGTAAAGTCAACATTGCAACTTCATTTGCGAGTGAATTATATACTGTATACTTCTTGTTGTTGTTATCCCCATCCTTCAAAGCATTTCCATGTATGAGAAATTGATGGTATGCTTGCAGGTCACGTCACAAATAAGTGTAGCAATATGGTTATATTTAACCTCCCTGGCGGTATGATTCTGTCTGGAATTACGTACCAAAAGCGGTACAATTATTTTGCATGGAAATTCTGCGTTTTATACTGTAGGCCTGAAATTTTTAGGAATAACTCACTCAAATTTGTCCAAACCAGAGTCTAGTAGACATCCCGGGTATGATAAAGTTTGAAACACAAAATCATAGAATTATAATATAATAAATAACTATAAATAATTATAACAAATAATAATGTAATTATAATAAAAATTATTCAATAATGTAATCAAATCAAAATCACTGAAATTTGCTCAGTTGCAGAATTGTCGCTGTCATTACTTTTATTTTTTTATGACGAATTTCCCCACAAATCGCTATCGCTCAATTCTGCAAGTGATTATAATTTATGATCGCTATTTTCTAGCTGCTCTAAAATCACTTTTGACATAAAGGGACACTTTTGGTTGCTATGGACAATCTACAGTTTGCAGGCACAAAAAAAATGTTTTTATTATATAAAAGAACATGCAGGGCACTTTGCAGACCACTAGGGACAGGGGGGGTGTGTACTTTTTACATACAGTACTGTAATCTATAAGATTACAGTATTCTGTATGTAATGTGTTTGTTTACTTTTTTGAATTTGCCGCCGGTCTCCGCCCCCGTGCGCCGTTACGTCGCAGGGAACGGAGATCGGCGGCGTGCGGGCACTGTGTGAGTCGAATGGAGGACGCCACTCGCTCACACAGCGGGGATGCATCACTGGATCCAGGGACAAGGTAAGTACAGTACCCCGCCTGGATATAAGGTAAGCCAGCGCGCGCTGCAGGCTCTGCATATTGACCCCGAGCGCGACTCGGGGATATCGATATTTACATGAGAAGTCCAACCCGAGTCGCGCTCGGGGATACCGGCAGGGGGGTTAATGAAGGTCCAACATTTAGCAATTCACAGGGTTGATGATTAAAACAGACACATCTAATTTTGCAGGGATCCGGGGAAAAGCTGTAGAAATAGACTGTCCTCCGCACAGCCATTGACATCGTCCCTTCCACGGACGGTTCAAGCCGCGCTCTCAGATCGCTCTACTGCAGGGTAGTCTTCCCTGTCACGATTGCAGGCTGAGAGCAGTGAGAGCCGGCGGTGTGGAGAACAATCTATGTGGACAGCTTTACCCTGAATCCCTGCATACTTAGATGTGTCTGTTTTAATCATCAACAATGTAATTTGCTAAATGTTGTATCTTCATTAAATGTAACAATATTGCTACACTTATAGGCGCCTCTCTTCTTTTTAATACTCTGGAGCTCCTGCTGGATTTTGCTTCTAATCCCCTTGTGGAGGCTTCCGTGTGTGGATGGACATTTTATGGTTACACAACTTATCACATTACTATAATCTTTTTATATGGACTATAAACTCAAGGACTTGTCAATAAATAGTTGTGGAACATATCATTCTAGTTTTCATTATTTCTTAAGGGAAAATTTGCTTTGATATAAGAGTGTTTTAGATTACAAGCATGTTTCCGGAACGAAATATGCTCACAATCCAAGGTTTTACTGTATTATCTTTGAAAAGACTCGGGTCAGTATCTGGCCCCAATGACAGACTGTCCGTGCCTCATTGTAGTCTCTCCAGAGAGGATCATGACTAGGGATGAGCCGGACACCCCTGGGTTCGGTTCGCACCAGAACCTGCGAACAGACCAAAAGTGCGTGTGAACTTTAGAACCCCGTTAAAGTCTATGGGACTCGAAAGTTTGAAATCTAAAGTGCTAATTTTAAAGGCTAATATGCAAGTTATTGTCCTAAAAAGTATTTGGGGGCCCGGGTCCTGCCCCAGGGGAGTGTTTGGGGACCCGGGTCCTGCCCCAGGGGAGTGTTTGGGGACCCGGGTCCTGCCCCAGGGGAGTGTTTGGGGACCCGGGTCCTGCCCCAGGGGACATGTATCAATGCAAAAAAAGTTTTAAAAAAATGCAGTTTTTCAGGAGCAGTGATTTTAATAATACTGAAAGTGAAACAATAAAATTGAAATATTCCTTTAAATTTCGTACCTAGGGGGGGTGTATAGTATGCCCGTAAAGTAGCGCTTGTTTCCTGTGCTTAGAACTGTCCCTGCACAAAGTGTAATTTCTGAAGGAAAAAAGTCATTTAAAATCACTCACCTTCGGGTCTGGTATGGATATTTAGGGGAACCCTGCGTCAAATAAAAAAAAAAATGATGTGGGGTTCCCCCCAAATATCAATTCCAGACCCTTCAGGTCTGGTATGGATTTTAAGGGGAACTCCACCCCAAATGTAAAAAAAAAAAAAAATGCCGTGGACCCCCACACATTTTTTTTATTTTTGAATGACTTTTCTCTGTATTGCCGGGAGCCGACAATTCATTATAGCCGCGAGTGATTTTAAATGACTTTTTTTCCTTCAGAAATTACACTTTGTGGAGGGACAGTTCTAAGCATGGGAAACAAGCGCTACTTTACAGACATACTATACACCCCCCTAGGTACGAAATTTAAAGGAATATTTCACTTTTATTGTTTCACTTAAAGGAATTATTAAAATCAATGCTGCCAAAAAATTTAATTAATTTAATTAATTAATTAAAACTTTTTTTGCATTGATACATGTCCCCTGGGGCAGGACCCGGGTCCCCAAACACTTTTTATTACAATAACTTGCATAGAAGCCTTTAAAATTAGCACTTTAAATTTCAAATGTTCGAGTCCCATAGACTTTAACAGGGTTCTAAAGTTCACACGAACTTGCCGCGAACACCACAAATAGTTCGCTGTTCGGCGAACAGGCAATGTTCGAGTCCAACATGAGTTCTACTCCAACTCGAAGCTCATCCCTAATCATGACAGACATTTGGCCAGATTCAGTAAGAGTTACGACGCCGTATCAGTAGATACGCCGTCGTAACTCAGAATCTGCGCCGTCATATCTTTAAGCGTATTCTCAAAGTGAGATACGCTTAAATGTTGCTAAGATACGACCGGCGTAAGTCTCCTACGCCGGCGTATCTTAGCTGCCTATTTACGCTGGCCGCTAGGGACGTGTACGCTGATTCACGCCTAGAATATGTAAATCAGCGAGATACGCCTATTCACGAACGTACGCCCGGCCGTCGCAGTAAAGATACGCCGTTTACTTAAAGCGTTTTCAGGCGTAAAGATAAAGCTGCAACAAGATGGCGCAGCCAATGTTAAGTATGGACGTCGGGACCGCGTCGAATTTTTAAAATTTTACGTCGTTTGCGTAACTCGTCCGTGAATGGGGTTGGACGAAAATTACGTTCACGTCGAAACCAATGAGTCTTAGCGGCGTAATTTGGAGCGTGCGCACTGGGATACGTGGACGTATCTCAGTGCGTGGGGTCACACGTAATTTAAATAAAACACCCCCATATCAAACACATTTGAATTCGGCGGGCTTACGCCGGCCCATTTACGCTACACCGCCGTAACTTAGCTTGGTGAATACAGCACTTGCCTCGCTAATTTACGGCGGTGTAGCGTATCCGAGATACGTTGCGCTCGCATAAAATTACGCCGCTCTACGTGAATCTAGCCAATTGTCTGCAGGGCGGAGAGGAAACCGCGTTTTCTATAATTTGCCCAATATACATTCCATACATTAATGTCTCACACACCTGACACCACGCACACCCGGTACTGCCTACGGATGAAAAAGACTGAACATACAGGACTTAACATGCAAGACTTTAAGGTGTTGTAAAGCTTTGTGTTTTTTTCACCTTAATGAATCCTATGCATTAAGGTGAAAAAAAACACCTTTCAGTGTACGGCCCCCCCAACCACCCCCTGTTTAATTACCTGATCCCCACATTTCCTTGGGCGCGATCTCACGTCGCTCTCTCCGTGGGTTCTTGGCCTTTTCCTTGGATAGATTGATAGCAGCGCAGCCATTGGCTCCCGCTGCTGCCAATCAAATCCAATGGTCGGCGGGGCAGAGTTATACACTCCGCGTCTATGGACGACGAGTGTATGACACGGGAGCGTGCCCGCAAGGTAACCCCCACAGGAGAGAGTTTGCCAGAGGGGGTTATCTAATGCGGGGAGGAGCCAAGAGAGCTGCCGTGTGACCCCCAGAAGAGGAGGATCGGGGGCCACTCTGTGCAAAATGAACTGCACAGTGGAGGTAAGTATAACATGTTTATTATTTAAATAAAAATAAAAATTGGGACCTTTAATATCACTTTAACATGCAAGACATAAGATTTGTATGGTATGTCTTGTATGGTATGTCTTGTTTGTTTTGTCTTGTATATTATGTATTGTATGCTGTGTCTTGTATGTTGTTTCTTGTATGTTGTGTCTTGTTTGTTATGTCTTCTATATTATGTCTTGTATGTTGTGTCTTGTATATTATGTCTTGTATGTTGTTTTTGTATGTTGAGTCTTGTATGTTTAGTCTTGCATGTTGTGTCTTGTATGTTGCATCTTGTATGTTGTGTCTTGTATGTAGTGTCTTGTATGTTGAGTCTTGCATGTTGCATCTTGTATGTTGCATCTTGTATGTTGTGTCTTGTATGTTGTGTCTTGTATGTTGTGTCTTGTATGTTGTGTCTTGTATGTTGTGTCTTGTATGTTGTGTCTTGTTTGTTATGTCTTGTTTGTTTTGTCTTGTATATTATGTCTTGTATGTTGTGTCTTGTGTTTTTTTTGTATGTTGAGTCTTGTATGTAGTGTCTTGTATGTAGTGTCTTGTATGTAGTGTCTTGTATGTAGTGTCTTGTATGTAGTGTCTTGCATGTTGTGTCTTGTATGTTGTTTTTGTATGTTGTGTCTTGTATGTAGTGTCTTGTATGTTGAGTCTTGCATGTTGCATCTTGTATGTTGCATCTTGTATGTTGTGTCTTGTATGGTGTGTCTTGTATGTTGTGTCTTGTATGTTGTGTCTTGTATGTTGTGTCTTGTTTGTTATGTCTTGTTTGTTTTGTCTTGTATATTATGTCTTGTATGTTGTGTCTTGTGTTTTTTTTGTATGTTGAGTCTTGTATGTAGTGTCTTGTATGTAGTGTCTTGTATGTAGTGTCTTGTATGTTGAGTCTTGCATGTTGTGTCTTGTATGTTGTTTTTGTATGTTGTGTCTTGTATGTTGTGTCTTGTATGTTGCGTCTTGTATGTTGCGTCTTGTATGTTGTGTCTTGTTTGTTATGTCTTGTTTGTTATGTCTTGTATATTATGTCTTGTATGTTGTGTCTTGTATATTATGTCTTGTATGTTGTTTTTGTATGTTGAGTCTTGTATGTTGAGTCTTGTATGTTGCATCTTGTATGTTGCATCTTGTATGTTGTGTCTTGTATGTTGTGTCTTGTATGTTGTGTCTTGTATGTTGTTTTTGTATGGTGTGTCTTGTATGTTGTGTCATGTATGTTGTTTTTGTATGTTGTGTCTTGTTTGTTATGTCTTGTTTGTTTTGTCTTGTATATTATGTCTTGTATGTTTTTTTTGTATGTTGTGTCTTGTATGTAGTGTCTTGTATGTTGAGTCTTGCATGTTGTGTCTTGTATGTTGTGTCTTGTATGTTGAGTCTTGTATGTTGTGTCTTGTATGTTGTGTCTTGTATGTTGTGTCTTGTATGTTGTGTCTTGTATGTTGTGTCTTGTATGTTGCGTCTTGTATGTTGCGTCTTGTATGTTGTGTCTTGTATGTTGTGTCTTGTTTGTTATGTCTTGTATATTATGTCTTATATGTTGTGTCTTGTATATTATGTCTTGTATGTTGTTTATGTATGTTGAGTCTTGTATGTTGAGTCTTGCATGTTGTGTCTTGTATGTTGCATCTTGTATGTTGCGTCTTGTATGTAGTGTCTTGTATGTAGTGTCTTGTATGTTGAGTCTTGCATGTTGCATCTTGTATGTTGCATCTTGTATGTTGCATCTTGTATGTTGCATCTTGTATGTTGTATGTTGTGTCTTGTATGTTGTGTCTTGTATGTTGTTTTTGTATGGTGTGTCTTGTATATTATGTCTTGTATGTTGTTTATGTATGTTGAGTCTTGTATGTTGAGTCTTGCATGTTGAGTCTTGCATGTTGTGTCTTGTATGTTGCATCTTGTATGTTGCGTCTTGTATGTAGTGTCTTGTATGTAGTGTCTTGTATGTTGAGTCTTGCATGTTGCATCTTGTATGTTGCATCTTGTATGTTGCATCTTGTATGTTGTGTCTTGTATGTTGTGTCTTGTATGTTGTGTCTTGTATGTTGTTTTTGTATGGTGTGTCTTGTATGTTGTGTCTTGTATGTTGTGTCTTGTATGTTGTCTTGTATGTTGTGTCTTGTATGTTGTGTCTTGTATGTTATGTTTTGTTTGTTTTGTCTTGTATATTATGTCTTGTATGTTTTTTTTGTATGTTGCGTCTTGTATGTTGTGTCTTGTATGTTGTGTCTTGTATGTTGTTTTTGTATGGTGTGTCTTGTATGTTGTGTCTTGTATGTTGTTTTTGTATGTTGTGTCTTGTATGTTGTGTCTTGTTTGTTATGTTTTGTTTGTTTTGTCTTGTATATTATGTCTTGTATGTTGAGTCTTGTATGTTGAGTCTTGTATGTTGTGTCTTGTATGTTGAGTCTTCTATGTTGAGTCTTCTATGTTGAGTCTTGTATGTTGTGTCTTGTATGTTGAGTCTTGTATGTTGAGTCTTGTATGTTGAGTCTTGTATGTTGAGTCTTGTATGTTGAGTCTTGTATGTTGAGTCTTGTATGTTGAGTCTTGTATGTTGTGTCTTGTATGTTGTGTCTTGTATGTTGTGTCTTGTATGTAGCGTTTTGTATGTTGAGTCTTGTATGTTGCGTCTTGTATGTTGCATCTTGTATGTTGTGTCTTGTATGTTGTGTCTTGTATGTTGTTTTTGTATGGTGTGTCTTGTATGTTGTGTCTTGTATGTTGTGTCTTGTATGTTGCGTCTTGTATGTTGTGTCTTGTTTGTTATGTCTTGTTTGTTTTGTCTTGTATATTATGTCTTGTATGTTTTTTTTTGTATGTTGCGTCTTGTATGTTGAGTCTTGTATGTTGTGTCTTGTATGTTGAGTCTTGTATGTTGAGTCTTGTATGTTGAGTCTTGTATGTTGCGTCTTGTATGTTGCGTCTTGTATGTTAAGATTTGCATGGTATGTCTTGTATATTAACATAATCACCATAGTTCCTGCACTACTTTGGTCCCACTTTGATGAAACTTGAGGTCCAGGACCTTAAGAATACACAGGCATTGCTTCAAATCGCATCAAAATCGTGGCAAAAAAATTGCGCGACTTTGGGGTTGCAATAGTGGAAACAGAGCCTTAGCCCAGGTTCACACTTGTGCGATTTTACATTTCAAATCGCATGTCAAACTGGCGGAATTTGCTGGCAATGGCAGCGTCCTAATCTGTGCGACGCCGCCTCTGTGGCGCTGCTCCGAATTCAAAAAGTACTTTCTGTACTACTTGTTGCAATTTCGGCTTGAAACCCGCACAGATGTCTCTAAAATCGCAGCCAAAATCAGGACTGATCAGCGGGAGTGAAATCATGCAATTTTGGTTTGGGTACAACGTTGCACGACCGCGCAATTGTCATTTAAAGCGACGCAGTGCCGTATGGCAAAAAATGGCCTGGCCATTAAGGGGCAAATCTTTCGGGGCTGAAGTGGTTAAGCCGTAAAAAAATCTTCCTGTACTTTTTCTAAATATTGACCACCACAGAAAAAGATGGAAATCTAAATGTCAGATGTTGAAGCACTTCTGGAAAGTCGCATCGATCGCTCAGGTGTGATCGAGACCCTTAAAGACACAGAGGAAATAGATACAATGTAACAGGATAGGAATGTTGAGGAAATAGCAAGAAGAAGACATGATTTCCTTGTGAAGCGTCTTCCTATCGCTCCACCTTTCTCCGACCCTCGGCTCCCCGTTTCCCCCATAGCGGACGCCATTGTGCGTTTCCGGCCTGCATGTGAGAGACACCCGCCCCCCCCCCCTCCTGTATCCTGCCCTTTGTTCCCCATCCTGTGAATGAGCCCCCCGCTGTGACCATCTACTCCATACATCGGCCCAAAGTAAATAAAATATTCCCGTTCCTTTCAGAAGCGATCGTGAGATTCCAGCGTGGGGTCCAGGCGGAAGCCGAGGCGTCCTCTCAGAGAACGTATAGTAAATCGCACTCAACGTGAGAAAAAGAGATACAGCAAAGCCAATAAGCCTATAATCACCGGGAGGACTGAATTCTTCAGAAGGACGCATTGTAATTTCCTGGCCGTAGCCAAAGTTTTCAGACCAAAAGTTTGTGTGAACTTTAGAACCCTGTTAAAGTCTATGGGACTCGAATGTTTGAAATCTAAAGTGCTAATTTTAAAGGCTAATATGCAAGTTATTGTCCTAAAAAGTGTTTGGGGACCCGGGTCCTGCCCCAGGGGAGTGTTTGAGGACCCGGGTCCTGCTCCAGGGGAGTGTTTGGGGACCTGGGTCCTGCCCCAGGGGAGTGTTTGAGGACCCGGGTCCTGCCCCAGGGGAGTGTTCGAGGACCCGGGTCCTGCCCCAGGGGAGTGTTCGGGGACCCGGGTCCTGCCCCAGGGGAGTGTTCGGGGACCTGGGTCATGCCCCAGGGGAGTGTTCGGGGACCCGGGTCCTGCCCCAGGGGAGTGTTCGGAGACCCGGGTCCTGCCCCAGGGGAGTGTTTGGGGACCCGGGTCCTGCCCCAGGGGACATGTATCAATGCAAAAAAAGTTTTAAAAAACGCCCGTTTTTTCAGGAGCAGTGATTTTAATAATGCTTAAAGTGAAACAATAAAATTGAAATATTCCTTTAAATTTAAAACCTGGGGGGGTGTATAGTATGCCTGTAAAGCAGCGCTTGTTTTCCGTGCTTAGAACTGTCCCTGCACAAAATGTAATTTCTGAAGGAAAAAAGTCATTTAAAATCACCCACCTTAGGGTCTGGTATGGATATTAAGGGGAACCCTTAATTAAATAAAATTAAAATAAAATTATGTGGGGTTCCCCCCAAATATCCATTCCAGACCCTTCAGGTCTGGTATGGATTTTAAGGGGAACTCCACCCCAAAAAAAAAAAATGACTTTTCTCTGTACTGCCGGGAGCCGACAATTCATTATAGCCACGAGTGATTTTAAATTACTTTTTTTCCCTTCAGAAATTACATTTTGTGCAGGGACAGTTCTAAGCATGGGAAACATGCGCTACTTTACAGGCATACTATACACCCCCCTAGGTACGAAATTTAAAGGAATATTTCACTTTTATTGTTTCACTTAAAGGAATTAATAAAATGAATGCTCCCGAAAAAACTGCAGTTTTTCAAACTTTTTTTTGCATTGATACATGTCCCTTGGGGCAGGACCCGGGTCCCCAAACACTTTTTAGGACAATAACTTGCATATTAGCATTTACCATTAAAAGTATTCTTTGAGTTTATTATGGTCTTCATTGTACAAACTGTTCCACTTGGTTCATAGAATCTCGACGCGTTTCACTGCATCTGAAACTTACTCATATGGTAAGCCTACAAGTAGACTGTATTCAGAGGGAAATGTGTTAGTATATTTTTGAACTCGGGACTGGGAATTGTGGCACTGGATGGGACCAAGGACTGGGAATGGTGGCACTGGATGGGACTTAGGTCAGGACCAGGAATGGAAGCACTGGATTGGACTCAGGACTAGGAATAGAGGCACTGGATGGGACTCAAGACTCGGAATGGAGGCACTGGATGGGACTCAGGACTCGGAATGGAGGCACTGGATGGGACTCAGGACCGGGAATGGAGGCACTGGATGGGACTCAGGACAGGGAATGGAGGCACTGGATGGGACTCAGGACAGGGAATGGAGGCACTGGATGGGACTCGGGACTGGGAATGGAGGCACTGGATGGGACTCAGGACAGGGAATGGAGGCACTGGATGGGATTTAGGACTGGGAATGGAGGCACTGGATGGGACTCAGGCCTGGGAATGGAGGCACTGGATGGGACTCAAGCCTGGGAATGGAGGCACTGGATGGGACTCAGGACCGGGAATGGAGGCACTGGATGGGATTTAGGACTGGGAATGGAGGCACTGGATGGGACTCAGGCCTGGGAATGGAGGCACTGGATGGGACTCAAGCCTGGGAATGGAGGCACTGGATGGGACTCAGGACCGGGAATGGAGGCACTGGATGGGACTCAGGACCGGGAATGGAGGCACTGGATGGGACTCAGGACCGGGAATGGAGGCACTGGATGGGACTCAGGACTGGGAATGGAGGCACTGGATGGGACTCAGGACTGGGAATGGAGGCACTGGATGGGACTCAGGACAGGGAATGGAGGCACTGGATGGGATTTAGGCCTGGGAATGGAGGCACTGGATGAGACTCAGGCCTGGGAATGGAGGCACTGAATGGGACTCAGGCCTGGGAATGGAGGCACTGGATGGGACTCAGGACCGGGAATGGAGGCACTGGATGGGACTCAGGACTCGGAATGGAGGCACAGGATGGGACTCAAGACTCGGAATGGAGGCACAGGATGGGACTCAGGACCGGGAATGGAGGCACTGGATGGGACTCAGGACCGGGAATGGAGGCACTGGATGGGACTCAGGACAGGGAATGGAGGCACTGGATGGGACTCAGGACAGGGAATGGAGGCACTGGATGGGACTCAGGACAGGGAATGGAGGCACTGGATGGGACTCAGGACTGGGAATGGAGGCACTGGATGGGACTCAGGACTGGGAATGGAGGCACTGGATGGGACTCAGGACTGGGAATGGAGGCACTGGATGGGACTCAGGACAGGGAATGGAGGCACTGGATGGGACTCAGGACTCGGAATGGAGGCACTGGATGGGACTCAAGACTCGGAATGGAGGCACAGGATGGGACTCAGGACCGGGAATGGAAGCACTGGATGATTTTAAATTACTTTTTTTCCCTTCAGAAATTACATTTTGTGCAGGGACAGTTCTAAGCATGGGAAACATGCGCTACTTTACAGGCATACTATACACCCCCCTAGGTACGAAATTTAAAGGAATATTTCACTTTTATTGTTTCACTTAAAGGAATTAATAAAATGAATGCTCCCGAAAAAACTGCAGTTTTTCAAACTTTTTTTTGCATTGATACATGTCCCTTGGGGCAGGACCCGGGTCCCCAAACACTTTTTAGGACAATAACTTGCATATTAGCATTTACCATTAAAAGTATTCTTTGAGTTTATTATGGTCTTCATTGTACAAACTGTTCCACTTGGTTCATAGAATCTCGACGCGTTTCACTGCATCTGAAACTTACTCATATGGTAAGCCTACAAGTAGACTGTATTCAGAGGGAAATGTGTTAGTATATTTTTGAACTCGGGACTGGGAATTGTGGCACTGGATGGGACCAAGGACTGGGAATGGTGGCACTGGATGGGACTTAGGTCAGGACCAGGAATGGAAGCACTGGATTGGACTCAGGACTAGGAATAGAGGCACTGGATGGGACTCAAGACTCGGAATGGAGGCACTGGATGGGACTCAAGACTCGGAATGGAGGCACTGGATGGGACTCAGGACTCAGAATGGAGGCACAGGATGGGACTCAAGACTCGGAATGGAAGCACTGAATGGGACTCAGGCCTGGGAATGGAAGCACTGGATGGGACTCAGGACAGGGAATGGAGGCACTGGATGGGACTCAGGACAGGGAATGGAGGCACTGGATGGGACTCTGGACTGGGAATGGAGGCACTGGATGGGACTCTGGACAGGGAATGGAGGCACTGGATGGGATTTAGGACTGGGAATGGAGGCACTGGATGGGACTCAGGCCTGGGAATGGAGGCACTGGATGGGACTCAAGCCCGGGAATGGGGGCACTGGATGGGACTCAGGACCGGGAATGGAGGCACTGGATGGGACTCAGGACCGGGAATGGAGGCACTGGATGGGACTCAGGACCGGGAATGGAGGCACTGGATGGGACTCAGGACTGGGAATGGAGGCACTGGATGGGACTCAGGACAGGGAATGGAGGCACTGGATGGGATTTAGGCCTGGGAATGGAGGCACTGGATGAGACTCAGGCCTGGGAATGGAGGCACTGGATGGGACTCAGGCCTGGGAATGGAGGCACTGGATGGGACTCAGGACCGGGAATGGAGGCACTGGATGGGACTCAGGCCTGGGAATGGAGGCACTGGATGGGACTCAGGCCTGGGAATGGAGGCACTGGATGGGACTCAGGACAGGGAATGGAGGCACTGGATGGGATTTAGGCCTGGGAATGGAGGCACTGGATGAGACTCAGGCCTGGGAATGGAGGCACTGAATGGGACTCAGGCCTGGGAATGGAGGCACTGGATGGGACTCAGGACCGGGAATGGAGGCACTGGATGGGACTCAGGACAGGGAATGGAGGCACTGGATGGGACTCAGGACAGGGAATGGAGGCACTGGATGGGACTCAGGACAGGGAATGGCGGCACTGGATGGGACTCGGGACCGGGAATGGAGGCACTGGATGGGATTTAGGCCTGGGAATGGAGGCACTGGATGAGACTCAGGCCTGGGAATGGAGGCACTGAATGGGACTCAGGCCTGGGAATGGAGGCACTGGATGGGACTCAGGACCGGGAATGGAGGCACTGGATGGGACTCAGGCCTGGGAATGGAGGCACTGGATGGGACTCAGGCCTGGGAATGGAGGCACTGGATGGGACTCAGGACAGGGAATGGAGGCACTGGATGGGATTTAGGCCTGGGAATGGAGGCACTGGATGAGACTCAGGCCTGGGAATGGAGGCACTGAATGGGACTCAGGCCTGGGAATGGAGGCACTGGATGGGACTCAGGACCGGGAATGGAGGCACTGGATGGGACTCAGGCCTGGGAATGGAGGCACTGGATGGGACTCAGGACAGGGAATGGCGGCACTGGATGGGACTCAGGACAGGGAATGGCGGCACTGGATGGGACTCAGGACAGGGAATGGCGGCACTGGATGGGACTCGGGACCGGGAATGGAGGCACTGGATGGGACTCGGGACCGGGAATGGAGGCACTGGATGGGACTCAGGCCTGGGAATGGAGGCACTGGATGGGACTCAGGCCTGGGAATGGAGACACTGGATGGGACTCAGGCCTGGGAATGGAGGCACTGGATGGGACTCAGGCCTGGGAATGGAGGCACTGGATGGGACTCAGGCCTGGGAATGGAGGCACTGGATGGGACTCAGGACTCGGAATGGAGGCACTGGATGGGACTCAGGACTCGGAATGGAGGCACTGGATGGGACTCAGGACCGGGAATGGAAGCACTGGATGGGACTCAGGACCGGGAATGGAGGCACTGGATGGGACTCAGGACCGGGAATGGAGGCACTGGATGGGACTCAGGACCGGGAATGGAGGCACTGGATGGGACTCAGGACTGGGAATGGAGGCACTGGATGGGACTCAGGACAGGGAATGGAGGCACTGGATGGGATTTAGGCCTGGGAATGGAGGCACTGGATGAGACTCAGGCCTGGGAATGGAGGCACTGAATGGGACTCAGGCCTGGGAATGGAGGCACTGGATGGGACTCAGGACCGGGAATGGAGGCACTGGATGGGACTCAGGCCTGGGAATGGAGGCACTGGATGGGACTCAGGACAGGGAATGGAGGCACTGGATGGGACTCAGGACAGGGAATGGAAGCACTGGATGGGATTTAGGCCTGGGAATGGAGGCACTGGATGGGACTCAGGACAGGGAATGGAGGCACTGGATGGGACTCAGGACAGGGAATGGAGGCACTGGATGGGACTCAGGACAGGGAATGGAGGCACTGGATGGGACTCAGGACAGGGAATGGAGGCACTGGATGGGACTCAGGACAGGGAATGGAGGCACTGGATGGGACTCAGGACTGGGAATGGAGGCACTGGATGGGACTCAGGACTGG
The DNA here is from genome assembly GCA_029574335.1 of Rana kukunoris. Classification (NCBI taxonomy): domain Eukaryota; kingdom Metazoa; phylum Chordata; class Amphibia; order Anura; family Ranidae; genus Rana; species Rana kukunoris. Next base: position 552,046,532 of record CM056052.1, on the reverse strand, counting down.
GAATGGAGGCACTGGATGGGACTCAGGACTGGGAATGGAGGCACTGGATGGGATTTAGGCCTGGGAATGGAGGCACTGGATGGGACTCAAGCCTGGGAATGGAGGCACTGGATGGGACTCAGGACCGGGAATGGAGGCACTGGATGGGACTCAGGACCGGGAATGGAGGCACTGGATGGGACTCAGGACTGGGAATGGAGGCACTGGATGGGATTTAGGCCTGGGAATGGAGGCACTGGATGGGACTCAGGACCGGGAATGGAGGCACTGGATGGGACTCAGGACCGGGAATGGAGGCACTGGATGGGACTCAGGCCTGGGAATGGAGGCACTGGATGGGACTCAGGACAGGGAATGGAGGCACTGGATGGGACTCAGGACAGGGAATGGAAGCACTGGATGGGATTTAGGCCTGGGAATGGAGGCACTGGATGGGACTCAGGACAGGGAATGGAGGCACTGGATGGGACTCAGGACAGGGAATGGAGGCACTGGATGGGACTCAGGACAGGGAATGGAGGCACTGGATGGGACTCAGGACAGGGAATGGAGGCACTGGATGGGACTCAGGACAGGGAATGGAGGCACTGGATGGGACTCAGGACTGGGAATGGAGGCACTGGATGGGACTCAGGACTGGGAATGGAGGCACTGGATGGGACTCAGGACTGGGAATGGAGGCACTGGATGGGATTTAGGCCTGGGAATGGAGGCACTGGATGGGACTCAGGACCGGGAATGGAGGCACTGGATGGGACTCAGGACCGGGAATGGAGGCACTGGATGGGACTCAGGACTGGGAATGGAGGCACTGGATGGGATTTAGGCCTGGGAATGGAGGCACTGGATGGGACTCAGGCCTGGGAATGGAGGCACTGGATGGGACTCAAGCCTGGGAATGGAGGCACTGGATGGGACTCAAGCCTGGGAATGGAGGCACTGGATGGGACTCAAGCCTGGGAATGGAGGCACTGGATGGGACTCAGGACCGGGAATGGTGTTAGCATACAAGGTTTGTATTATATGAGCAACATCTACTAAATGTCATTGCTGTGTGCCTATTACATTATATGATCACTAGATGGCAGTGTTACGTTTGCTAGTTCATGTTTTGTCTATGTACAAGAAGTAATAATAAAGTTCAGTTCCTGTTTCCTCGACCTACAGACTGTCTGCCTGTAATTTGTTTAGCTCCAAAAGCTTATGTCTAACAGGTTATGGGCCCAGAGCATGTTACAGAAGCCCAGGATATAATACAGATTACCCCTGGATATAGCCAGATACAGTGAGCTAGAGCAATTCAGTGCAGAAGACAGCAACAGAAAGACAAACAGCAGTAATGGCAGCTGCCATCCCCTCAGCAAAGTTCTCCATTGCAAATCTGACAAATCAGAACTACCAATCTTGGAAATTCAAGATGAAAATGCTGCTTATAAGAGAAGGTACGTGGAAATGCATAAATGAACAAAGACCTGCACAGCCCACAGAGGAGTGGTTAGACAGAGATCAGAAGGCGCAAAGCACAATCTCCCTGTGCATAGATGATGATCAAATCATACATATATGTAACTGTCAAACTTCTAAAGACATGTGGGAAGAGTTACAGAAAGCACATGAAAGAGTTAATCTCAGCAATAAACTGTATTTAATCAGAAAGCTCTATCAGACTAAGCTACAGAAAGACCAGGACATGCAGGACTATATAAGACAGACCTTAGAGATGGTGGAGAGACTGCGAGGGATTGGAGAAGAGATGAAAGATTTTCATGTTGCAGCGCTATTATTAAGTGGACTTCCTGAAAGTTATGAGACACTTGTCACAGCACTAGATGCACGTCCAGATGATGATCTGACACTGGAATATGTTAAAGGCAAGCTTGTGGATGAATACAAGCGCAAAACTGAAAGCATGAGTACTGTGAGTGTGTGTTCAGAGACGGCTTTAAAGACAAGATACAAAAATAAACACAGTAACGTGCAGCTAGAAAAGCGGGAATGCTTTGTGTGCAAGAAACCAGGACATCTAAAAGCAGATTGTAGAATCTGGAAAGCTAGAATGCAAAAACAAAGTGCATTCCAACAAGCTAAGAATGTCATAGAAACAAAGGAATATGCATTTGGATCCAAAAATTGTGTCACCACTGTGCAAGCATGGTGTGTGGACTCAGGCGCTACAAGTCACATGACAAATAACCAAAGTTTCTTCACTCAGCTTGATGAAAGCAAAACAGAAGGGATAACTACAGCTAATGGACAACTCATGAAATCAGTGGGAATAGGAGATGGCTTTCTATACTGTCCTATCTCTCCAGATATCACTAAAAAGATCCATATGAGGAATGTTCTGTATGTGCCAGATCTTGAAAGCAACCTTTTGTCAGTAAAGAAACTCACTAACCAAGGAAATGTAGTCACATTTCAGGGTGACAGTTGTATCATAACAAAGGGGGATTGCTTGCTTGCAAAGGCTAAAATCATAGATGAACTATATCAGTTGAACTGCAGTGAAATGGTTAAAATAGCCAAAGAGGATAAACATTCAAACTGCATCCACACTTGGCACAGACGATTGGGGCACAGAAATTCTGATACAATAAAGAAAATAGTTGAGAATAACTATGCAAGTGGTATTAAGATTAATCCATGTGATCACACAATGATTTGTACCAGCTGTATTAAAGGAAAAATGGCAAGGACACCTTTTCCCAAGCAGACCAACAGCAAAGTTCAAAAACCTCTGGACTTAATACATTCAGATCTTTGTGGTCCAATGAAAACTATGACTCCAGGAAAGAAAAAGTACTTCCTGACCTTCATTGATGAATACTCCAGATATACCACAGTATTTCTACTTCACAATAAGGATGAAGTGCCAGAGAAATTAGAAGAGTATCTCGCTCAAGTAAATAATATTTTTGGCAGAATGCCCAGAGTACTACGAACAGACAATGGCTCAGAATATACAAGTGGTAAAACACAAGCCATTCTCCGGAAGCATGGAATTATGTTCCAGACAACAGTTCCATATAACCCGGAGCAAAATGGAGTTGCAGAGAGAATGAACCGCACACTGTGTGAAAGTGGGAGGAGCATGCTATTTGATGCTGATATGCATACTACATTCTGGGGAGAAGCTATCACAACTGCATGTTATCTTCAAAATCGTTTGCCGGGAAAAGCAACAACAAAAACTCCATATGAACTATGGAACAAAAAGAAACCAGATTTAAGACACATCAGAATTTTTGGAAGTAAAGCCTATGTACACATTCCAAAAGAAAAACATACAAAATGGGATGCATGTGCAAAAGAAGGTGTACTTGTGGGGTACAGTGAATCTCAAAAAGGATACAGGATTTTACATCAAGACACGAACAAGGTAACAGTCAGCAGAAGTGTGATTATTGATGAAACTTCTATGTGCTCAAAGTTTGAACAACAGACACAAACTATTCAAACTGAGAAAGAATCAACATCAGTCACTCAAGAAAATAAGGAAAGTGATACAGAAATAGAAATTACTGCAGAAGAATCAAAACCTGAATCTGAACCAGAAATACCTTCAGTCAGAAAATCAACCAGAATCAATAAAGATGTTCCAGCTGAACGTTTATCTTATATAGCTCGCAGAGCTGTTCAAACTGAACCAGGTTCATGGAAAGAGATGCAGAAACTGCCAATTCATGAGAAGCAAGTATGGAATAAAGCCGCTGATGAAGAAATGACATCACTCGAAGATCTCCAGACATGGACACTTTCAGAGCTACCTCAAGGTAAACATGCCATAGGATGTAAATGGGTTTTTAAAACCAAATGTAACTCTGAAGGGAAAGTCTGTCGGTACAAGGCAAGGCTGGTTGCTAAAGGTTACTCACAGAAGTTCGGTGAGGACTATGATGCTACTTTTGCTCCAGTTGCTAAACAAAGTACTTTCAGAACACTAATGACAGTGGCTGCCATGCGTACAATGATTGTGAAACATCACGATATTAAGACAGCTTTTCTTAATGGTGATATTGAAGAAGAAATTTACATGTCACAGCCAGAAGGATATTTGAAAAAGGGACAAGAGCATCTTGTCTGCAAGTTGAATAAATCTCTTTATGGCCTTAAACAATCAGCTCGAGCATGGAACCTGAAGATCAATCAAGTTCTACTAAATGAAGGATTTACAAGAAGCAAAGCTGATCCGTGCCTATACGCTAAACAAGTAGACACTGAGTGGATGTATCTGCTAATTTATGTTGATGACCTGATCATTGCTCGCAAAAATAACAATGAAATTGCAAAATTAACAGGAGTACTCAACAAGCACTTTGAAACTAAAGACCTAGGTGAAGTGACATATTATCTTGGAATTGACATCCAGCGTGAGAAAGATGGAAGTTTCCTGTTGAATCAGAGCGCAAAAATTGAATCTATTCTTCAGCAATTCAACATGACAGAGGCGAAAGGAGCAAGCACACCTATGGATACAGCCTATCCAAAGTTAGAAGGAGAAGATGATCTTCTCACATCCAATGAACAATACAGACAAGCAGTGGGGGCACTTCTCTACATTGCAACCACTACACGTCCAGACATTGCAGCCAGCATGTCTCTTCTTTGCAGGCGAGTTGATAAACCACGTCTAAGAGATTGGAATGCGATCAAAAGAGTTATGAGATATCTGAAACAGACAAAAGACTTAAATTTGAAACTGTCAGCAAGTGGTGATTTAAACCTCGTGGGATATGTGGACTCCGATTGGGCAGGTGATCACAGCACACGCAAATCCACAAGTGGTTACTTATTAAAATTGGGAGACAGTCCTATATCATGGTCCAGCTAGAAACAGATGTCAGTGGCATTGTCCTCTACAGAAGCTGAATACATATCTGCAGCTTATGCCAGTCAAGAAGTTGTGTGGTTACAACAATTACTCAAGGATCTTGGAGAAGCAACATCAGAACCTACCGTCTTATTTGAGGATAATCAGGGTTGCATTAAGCTTGCAACAAGTGAGAAGATTAATGGAAGAACCAAGCACATCGATGTCAGACATCATTACATTCATGACTTAGTTGATCAGAAAGTGATTGAACTTGTGTATTGTGAAACGGAAAAAATGATTGCTGATGTTTTGACAAAACCACTAGCTAGAAACAGATTTGTTGATCTTAGATCAGAAATGGGATTGACATAGATAGTAGTTGTTGAGTGGGGGTGTTAGCATACAAGGTTTGTATTATATGAGCAACATCTACTAAATGTCATTGCTGTGTGCCTATTACATTATATGATCACTAGATGGCAGTGTTACGTTTGCTAGTTCATGTTTTGTCTATGTACAAGAAGTAATAATAAAGTTCAGTTCCTGTTTCCACGACCTACAGACTGTCTGCCTGTAATTTGTTTAGCTCCAAAAGCTTATGTCTAACAAATGGAGGCACTGGATGGGACTCAGGACAGGGAATGGAGGCACGGAGACCCAGAAAAGGACATTAGAGTCACTAGCGGCCCATCTCTCCACTAAAAGAAAGGAAACTGTCTGAGAGCGACAAATCCCACTGAGAGGAAACATAGAGACCCTGACCACATGGAGACAAAGACTGACACCTTCATCACAGGAAACCCCCGAAAACACCATCAACCACACAGGAGACATCCACCAGACATGTGAAGTCTGCCACGTGCTGTACGAGACATACGACCAACACAACACCGACCCCCACCACTGCAAGAGACGTGCTACTGTCCTTACATACAGAATAAGAACAGATACCGAGAATTACACCCGACATACAGGACAGGAGAAGTAGTACTGTGCAGAGTCCATACATACAGAATAGGAACAGATACTGAGAATTACACCCGACATACAGGACAAGAGAAGTAGTACTGTGCAGAGTCCATACATACAGAATAGGAACAGATACTGAGAATTACACCCGACATACAGGACAGGAGAAGTAGTACTGTGCAGAGGGTGTGGCTGCTTGTGGAGCAGCTGAAGCCTGTGTGCTGCTGAGCTGCTCTGATGTCTGGTGCAAGCCCAGGGTTGGGCTCCCCTGGGCGGGGATCTCTCTCAGGAGAGCCCCAGGCTTTTCGGCCTACACAAGGTGAAGTTGTGGTTGGTGGTGAAGATGGAGGACGGAGCTCTGGGAGCCGAAAGACAGCTGCAGAGACTGTAAGTAGAAGTGGAAATGTTTGTGTAAAAAGTACCAATGTTATCGATAAGAAGAAGTTTGGAGATGTTATTCCACAAAATGGTTCTCAGTCCAGCCAGCCATTGCAGGCCCAGCAAGTCCAGCACAGTGCAGCCCAGTCTGTTCAGCGCCATGTTATTGTACAGCACAGTCCAGACTCTGGGAGTACAGTCCAATCCAGCCAGCCAAAGCAAACCCTGCAGAGTGGGGTACATGTAGTCCAGCATGCTAATACCACCCAGCAAAAAGAGAGTGGGTTACATGTAGTCCAGCATGCTAATGCCACCCAGCACAGTCCAGGCTCTGGAAGTACAGCTCAACCCAGCCAGCCAAAGCAAACCCCGCAGAGTGGGGCACATGTCAAGCATGCTAATGCCACCCAGCACAGTCCAGGCTCTGGAAGTACAGTTCAACCCAGCCAGCCAAAGCAAACCCTGCAGAGTGGGGTACATGTAGTCCAGCAAGCTAATGCCACCCAGCACAGTCCAGGCTCTGGAAGTATGATTCAAGACAGTCAGCTATTGCAGCCACATCAAGCCCAGCACAGTGCAGCTCAGAGTGGAGCAGAGACATTGGCTTCTCCCAGTACTCCCCGTAAATATTCCAGAACCTCCTTGGAACAGAAAACAATCAATGAGAACTTGCAGCAGCGTGTGATGGTCGGCAGCAGCCAGGGACGGTCATCGCGCTCCAAGCAGCAGAGTAAAGGGGAAGGTGGTAATAATCCACAATCTGACCCAGTGAAACCATCCACACCCAGCAAAGACCCCCAGGCCAGTACTAGTAATGGGGAAGAGGATAAAGATTTCAAGCGTCCTGCAGCTGCAAAGAAGAAGAAGAAAAAGTCTGAACCTGCGCTGCACCTGGCTGATAGGATCCCTTCCCTGGTAAAACGAGTAGAGTCTCTGAGGAAAGCTAAGACTAGGATCCAGACGCAGATCGACTCTGTATACAGACTTAAAGCTGCCAACCCCAGGAGAGAAACATTATATGACGGTAAACTAAACTCCCTGGGCATTGAACTGGCCGGTGTATCTAAGGATATTGATGCTACCCTGGAAGAACTGGGGCCGGTTGGGGAGGTATACCGCAATCGTGATCGATTTGAGGCAGCATTGAGTGTGGGGATTGAATCTTCTACAGAGTCAGACTCTGGGGAACCGGTCCAGTGTATGCAGCCACCAAACGTGTCTCCTGAGGGGAAGTCTGTGCATCCTCCGGAGGACAGTAAGGAGCAACATGGGATTGGAGCAGGTTCTCCTGCTGGACTTCCAGCTCTAGAGGATGGCGGGAACATCGGTGTAACCCAGCAGACATGTATAGTTCAGGAGACGCAGATGAGTGACGTAGTGGTCTCCCAGCAAATGGACTGTGAGGACAGTGCTGCTGCCACTAGTACTTATGATGGGAGCCATGCTGAGGGGACTGGGGTTCAGGGTGGGAGTAATACTGGGGTGACAAGTAATGATACTGCTAGCATTGACATGATGTGCAGTGATGATGTGGTGAATAATTCTGCCGGCGTTGATACTAGTACCGGTATATCTGATTGGGGTCAGCAGTCAGAGACCTCTGAGAATATAGTGATGGAGGAGTCGGTTCAGAACAACCCTCAGGACTTCCCCCCTTTGGTGGACCCACCACTGGCTCCCCAAGGGAATGCTGGTCCATCTGGTCATGTTCCTCCTCGGAATGCCTGGAGCCGCGGGGCCCCTTCATTTTCCACCGGTAATAATTACACTGGTCAGGCTTTTAAGAGGAGGAATGTGGTCAGATTCAAGCATAGGGGTTCCAGAGAGGAGCTCCCTGATAGAAGGTTTGTGGTAAGGGAGTTGCTGTGTCAGCAGATGGGGTTTGTACCTGCAAACATACTGGCAGTCATCAATCTCCCTGACAGACAAGGTTATGACGTCAGCTTTAAGCTCATGTGTGACTTGGACAAATTCTGGGCCAGCTTCAGTGGGTTGCGGGACAAAGAGGGATGGAGGGATTTCATCCTTATTCCCATCTCCAGACCTGACACAGCAACCGTTAACATCATTTTCTGGAATGAGTCTGTGCCCTCCCAGGACATTATCATATGGCTTAGAAGACATTGTGAAATGATTTCTGAGTTGACAAAAACTAAAGACAGTGATGGGATCTGGACTGGGGGTTGGAGGGTTCTTGTCAAGTTGAGGCAATCTAACAATGTTACCCATCACCTGCCAAACTCCTTTTTCATTGGACGAGAGAGAGGCGTTTGCTTTTATGCAGGTCAGCCCAGGTTATGTTTCAAATGTGGCAAGTCCGGCCATGTGGCGAGCGTTTGCAGCGCCTTGAAGTGTAATCTTTGTGGGGAGGTCGGCCATGTCAGTTCTACCTGTGAGACGGTTAAGTGCAATCTTTGTGGAAGGCTCGGCCACTTCCACAGGGATTGCCCGGAGGCCTTTCATAATATGGGTGAGGAATCTGCAGACAATGATTTGTTGGCTGCAGCAGAACAACTAGAGGAGGAGGAGGCCTTAATAAACGGGGCTACAGTGACTAGGAAGGAGGTGGGCCCAGAGGTTCAGATGACTACCCCCGGACGGGCGGACAGTGTTCAGCAGGCTGAGGAGTGGCCGGCCGCACACTCTTCTTCTGTTCCTGTCTCCGTGAAGACCACTGGTCAGAAGAGGAGGAATAAAAAAGATAGATCCACCCGTAGACCCGAAAGTGACTGGACATTAGTGCAGAACTCAGCTAAAAAAGTGAAAGGGGCACCAGAAGTGCGTACGGTAGTTTCTACCAATAGGTATGAAGCGTTATCAGATTCGGATGCTGATTCCTATTCTCTGGAGGCCCATGAACTGGAGCAGGAATTAAAAAGAGTGGAGAGGGAGTATGCGACGGGCTCAGAGGATGGCCCGCCCACTAAAAGGCGTCCGCCCCCTGATCCTGTACACGTAGAATCTGATATGGAGACTGGTAGTCGGCAGAGTGACTCCGATTCTGACTTATGATGATGGGGGTCCTATTCTTTCTCCTCTTTGCTGTGATGGCAGGTTTGGGGAAAAGTAGATCTAGCCATTATCTCAGGCTGCAGGAAGAGCTGGAGCGGCTTTATTCAGGCGGGTTGGAGGCAGGGAGGAAAAGTGATCAAGTAAAATCTGAGCTAAATCAATATCAATATAGCAGCTACAACTCCCTAGTCTTTGAATGGAAAAAAAGGAAGAGGAGGAAAAAAAAAAAAAAAAGATATCGGAATTGTGACGGATCAAATGTCTGGAGATTGTGAAGTGTTGTAGGAGTTCAGACTTATGGGAAGGTTTTTTTCTTGTAATATTGAACTTTTTATGGACTTTTTATCTCCTATGATGCTTGTTTATAATTGCTAGATATTGACCGGAACATTTCAGTGATTGTTGTGTGTTGATATTTATCTTGTCTGTTTTCATAAATAAAAATATCCATACATACAGAATAATAACAGATACTGAGAATTACACCCGACATACAGGACAAGAGAAGTGGTTCTGTGCAGAGTCCATACATACAGAATAAGAACAGATACCGAGAATTACACCCGGCATACAGGACAGGAGAAGTAGTACTGTGCAGAGTCCATACATACAGAATAGGAACAGATACTGAGAATTACACCCGACATACAGGACAGGAGAAGTAGTACTGTGCAGAGTCCATACATACAGAATAAGAACAGATGCCGAGAATTACACCCGACATACAGGACAAGAGAAGTAGTACTGTGCAGAGGGTGTGGCTGCTTGTGGAGCAGCTGAAGCCTGTGTGCTGCTGAGCTGCTCTGATGTCTGGTGCAAGCCCAGGGTTGGGCTCCCCTGGGCGGGGATCTCTCTCAGGAGAGCCCCAGGCTTTTCGGCCTACACAAGGTGAAGTTGTGGTTGGTGGTGAAGATGGAGGACGGAGCTCTGGGAGCCGAAAGACAGCTGCAGAGACTGTAAGTAGAAGTGGAAATGTTTGTGTAAAAAGTACCAATGTTATCGATAAGAAGAAGTTTGGAGATGTTATTCCACAAAATGGTTCTCAGTCCAGCCAGCCATTGCAGGCCCAGCAAGTCCAGCACAGTGCAGCCCAGTCTGTTCAGCGCCATGTTATTGTACAGCACAGTCCAGGCTCTGGAAGTACAGTCCAATCCAGCCAGCCAAAGCAAACCCCACAGAGTGGGGCACATGTAGTCCAGCATGCTAATACCACCCAGCACAGTCCAGGCTCTGCAAGTACAGTCCAATCCAGCCAGCCAAAGCAAACCCTGCAGAGTGGGGCACATGTAGTCCAGCATGCTAATACCACCCAGCAAAAAGAGAGTGGGGTACATGTAGTCCAGCATGCTAATGCCACCCAGCACAGTCCAGGCTCTGGAAGTACAGCTCAACCCAGCCAGCCAAAGCAAACCCTGCAGAGTGGGGTACATGTGGTCCAGCATGCTAATACCACCCAGCACAGTCCAGGCTCTGGAAGTACAGTCCAATCCAGCCAGACAAAGCAAACCCTGCAGAGTGGGGTACATGTGGTCCAGCATGCTAATACCACCCAGCACAGTCCATGCTCTGGAAGTACAGCTCAACCCAGCCAGCCGAAGCAAACCCTGCAGAGTGGGGTACATGTAGTCCAGCATGCTAATGCCACCCAGCACAGTCCAGACTCTGGAAGTACAGTTCAACCCAGCCAGCCAAAGCAAACCCCGCAGAGTGGGGCACATGTTGTCCAGCAAGCTAATGCCACCCAGCACAGTCCAGGCTCTGGAAGTATGATTCAAGACAGTCAGCTATTGCAGCCACATCAAGCCCAGCACAGTGCAGCTCAGAGTGGAGCAGAGACATTGGCTTCTCCCAGTACTCCCCGTAAATATTCCAGAACCTCATTGGAACAGAAAACAATCAATGAGAACTTGCAGCAGCGTGTGATGGTCAGTAGCAGCCAGGAACGGTCATTGCGCTCCAAGCAGCAGAGTAAAGGGGAGGGTGGTAATAATCGACAAGTGAATCCGTCCACACCCAGCAAAGACCCCCAGGCCAGTACTAGTAATGGGGAAGAGGATAAAGATTTTAAGCGTCCTGCAGCTGCAAAGAAGAAGAAGAAAAAGTCTGAACCTGCGCTGCACCTGGCTGATAGGATCCCTTCCCTGGTAAAACGAGTAGAGTCTCTGAGGAAAGCTAAGACTAGGATCCAGACGCAGATCGACTCTGTATACAGACTTAAAGCTGCCAACCCCAGGAGAGAAGCATTATATGACGGTAAACTAAACTCCCTGGGCATTGAACTGGCCGGTGTATCTAAGGATATTGATGCTACCTATGAAGAACTGGGGCCAGTGGCGGAGGTATACCGCAATCGTGATCGATTTGAGGCAGCGTTGAGTGTGGGGATTGAATCTTCTACAGAGTCAGACTCTGGGGAACCGGTCCAGTGTATGCAGCCACCAAACGTGTCTCCTGAGGGGGGGTCTGTGCATCCTCCGGAGGACAGTAAGGAGCAACATCAGATTGGAGCAGGTTCTCCTGCTGGACTTCCAGCTCTGGAGGATGGCGGGAACATCGGTGTAACCCAGCAGACATGTATAGTTCAGGAGACGCAGATGAGTGACGTAGTGGACTCCCAGCAAATGGACTGTGAGGACAGTGCTGCTGCCACTAGTACTCATGATGGGAGCCATGCTGAGGGGACTGGGGTTCAGGGTGGGAGTAATACTGGGGTGACAAGTAATGGTACTGCTAGCATTGCCATGATGTGCAGTGACGATGTAGTGAATAATTCTGCCAGCATTGATACTAGCACCGGTATATCTGATTGGGGTCAGCAGTCAGAGACCTCTGAGAATACAGTGATGGAGGAGTCGGTTCAGAACAACCCTCAGGACTTCCCCCCTTTGGTGGATCCACCACTGGCTCCCCAAGGGAATGCTGGTCCATCTGGTCATGTTCCTCCTCGGAATGCCTGGAGCCGCGGGGCCCCTTCATTTTCCACCGGTAATAATTACACTGGTCAGGCTTTTAAGAGGAGGAATGTGGTCAGATTCAAGCATAGGGGTTCCAGAGAGGAGCTCCCTGATAGGAGGTTTGTAGTAAGGGAGTTGCTGTGTCAGCAGATGGGGTTTGCACCTGCAAACATACTGGCAGTCATCAATCTCCCTGACAGACAAGGTTATGACGTCAGCTTTAAGCTCATGTGTGACTTGGACAAATTCTGGGCCAGCTTCAGTGGGTTGCGGGACAAAGAGGGATGGAGGGATTTCATCCTTATTCCCATCTCCAGACCTGACACAGCAACCGTTAACATCATTTTCTGGAATGAGTCTGTGCCCCCCCAGGACATTATCATTTGGCTTAGAAGACATTGTGAAATGATTTCTGAGTTGACAAAAACTAAAGACAGTGATGGGATCTGGACTGGGGGTTGGAGGGTCCTTGTCAAGTTAAGGCAATCTAACAATGTTACCCATCACCTGCCAAACTCCTTTTTCATTGGGCGGGAGAGAGGCGTTTGCTTTTATGCAGGTCAGCCCAGGTTATGTTTCAAATGTGGCAAGTCCGGCCATGTGGCGAGCGTTTGCAGCGCCTTGAAGTGTAATCTTTGTGGGGAGGTCGGCCATGTCAGTTCTACCTGTGAGACGGTTAAGTGCAATCTTTGTGGAAGGCTCGGCCACTTCCACAGGGATTGCCCGGAGGCCTTCCATAATATGGGTGAGGAATCTGCAGACAATGATTTGTTGGCTGCAGCAGAACAACTAGAGGAGGAGGAGGCCTTAATTAACGGGGCTGCAGTGACTAGAGAGAAGGTGGGCCCAGAGGTTCAGGAGACTACCCCCGGACGGGCGGACAGTGTTCAGCGGGCTCAGGAGCGGCCGGCCGCACACTCTTCTTCTGTTCCTGTCTCCGTGAAGACCACTGGTCAGAAGAGGAGGAATAAAAAAGATAGATCCACCCGTAGACCCGAAAGTGACTGGACATTAGTGAAGAACTCTGCAAAAAAAGTGAAAGGGGCACCAGAAGTGGGTACGGTAGTTTCTACCAATAGGTATGAAGCGTTATCAGATTCGGATGCTGATTCCTATTCTCTAGAGGCCCATGAACTGGAGCAGGAATTAAAAAGAGTGGAGAGGGAGTGTGCGACGGGCTCAGAGGATGACCCGCCCACTAAAAGGCGTCCGCCCCCTGATCCTGTACACGTAGAATCTGATATGGAGACTGGTAGTCGGCAGAGTGACTCCGATTCTGACTTATGATGATGGGGGTCCTATTCTTTCTCCTCTTTGCTGTGATGGCAGGTTTGGGGAAAAGTAGATCTAGTCATTATCTCAGGCTGCAGGAAGAGCTGGAGCGGCTTTATTCAGGCGGGTTGGAGGCAGGGAGGAAAAGTGATCAAGTAAAATCTGAGCTAAATCAATATCAATATAGAAGGTGCAACTCCCTAGTCTTTGAATGGGGAAAAAAAGGAAGAGGGAAAAAAAAAAAAAAAAAAAAAAAAAAAGAAAAAGATATCGGAATTGCGATGGATCAAATGTCTGGAGATTGGGAAGTGTTGTAGGAGGTCAGACTTATGGGAGGGTTTTCTTGTAATATTGAACTTTTTATGGACTTTTTATCTCCTATGATGCTTGTTTATAATTGCTAGATATTTGACCGGAACATTTCAGTGATTGTTGTGTGTTGATATTTATCTTGTCTGTTTTCATAAATAAAAATATCCATACATACAGAATAGGAACAGATACTGAGAATTACACCCGACATACAGAACAGGAGAAGTAGTACTGTGCAGAGTCCATACATACAGAATAAGAGGAGATACCGAGAATTACACCCGACATACAGGACAAGAGAAGTAGTACTGTGCAGAGTCCATATATACAGAATAAGAACAGATACCGAGAATTACACCCGACATACAGGACAAGAGAAGTAGTACTGTGCAGAGTCCATACATACAGAATAAGAACAGATACCGAGAATTACACCCGACATACAGGACAGGAGAAGTAGTACTGTGCAGAGGGTGTGGCTGCTTGTGGAGCAGCTGAAGCCTGTGTGCTGCTGAGCTGCTCTGATGTCTGGTGCAAGCCCAGGGTTGGGCTCCCCTGGGCGGGGATCTCTCTCAGGAGAGCCCCAGGCTTTCCGGCCTACACAAGGTGAAGTTGTGGTTGGTGGTGAAGATGGAGGACGGAGCTCTGGGAGCAGAAAGACAGCTGCAGAGACTGTAAGTAGAAGTGGAAATGTTTGTGTAAAAAGTACCAATGTTATCGATAAGAAGTTTGGAAATGTTATTCCACAAAATGGTTCTCAGTCCAGCCAGCCATTGCAGGCCCAGCAAGTCCAGCACAGTGCAGCCCAGTCTGTTCAGCGCCATGTTATTGTACAGAACAGTCCAGGCTCTGGAAGTACAGTCCAATCCAGCCAGCCAAAGCAAACCCCGCAGAGTGGGGTACATGTAGTCCAGCATGCTAATACCACCCAGCACAGTCCAGGCTCTGGAAGTACAGCCCAATCCAGCCAGCCAAAGCAAACCCCGCAGAGTGGGGCACATGTAGTCCAGCAAGCTAATACCACCCAGCACAGTCCAGGCTCTGGAAGTACAGTCCACCCCAGCCAGACAAAGCAAACCCCGCAGAGTGGGGCACATGTAGTCCAGCATGCTAATACCACCCAGCACAGTCCAGGCTCTGGAAGTACAGCCCAATCCAGCCAGCCAAAGCAAACCCCGCAGAGTGGGGTACATGTAGTCCAGCAAGCTAATGCCACCCAGCACAGTCCAGGCTCTGCAAGTACAGCTCCACCCAGCCAGCCAAAGCAAACCCCGCAGAGTGGGGTACATGTAGTCCAGCAAGCTAATGCCACCCAGCACAGTCCAGGCTCTGGAAGTACAGTCCACCTCAGCCAGCAAAAGCAAACCCCGCAGAGTGGGGCACATGTTGTCCAGAATGCCACCCAGTCCAGTCCAGGCTCTGGAAGTATGATTCAAGACAGTCAGCTATTGCAGCCACATCAAGCCCAGCACAGTGCAGCTCAGAGTGGAGCAGAGACATTGGCTTCTCCCAGTACTCCCCGTAAATATTCCAGAACCTCCTTGGAACAGAAAACAATCAATGAGAACTTGCAGCAGCGTGTGATGGTCGGCAGCAGCCAGGGACGGTCATCGCGCTCCAAGCAGCAGAGTAAAGGGGAAGGTGGTAATAATCCACAATCTGACCCAGTGAAACCATCCACACCCAGCAAAGACCCCCAGGCCAGTACTAGTAATGGGGAAGAGGATAAAGATTTCAAGCGTCCTGCAGCTGCAAAGAAGAAGAAGAAAAAGTCTGAACCTGCGCTACACCTGGCTGATAGGATCCCTTCCCTGGTAAAACGAGTAGAGTCTCTGAGGAAAGCTAAGACTAGGATCCAGACGCAGATCGACTCTGTATACAGACTTAAAGCTGCCAACCCCAGGAGAGAAGCATTATATGACGGTAAACTAAACTCCCTGGGCATTGAACTGGCCGGTGTATCTAAGGATATTGATGCTACCTATGAAGAACTGGGGCCAGTGGCGGAGGTGTACCGCAATCGTGATCGATTTGAGGCAGCGTTGAGTGTGGGGATTGAATCTTCTACAGAGTCAGATTCTGGGGAACCGGTCCAGTGTATGCAGCCACCAAACGTGTCTCCTGAGGGGAGGTCTGTGCATCCTCCAGAGGACAGTAAGGAGAAACATGGGATTGGAGCAGGTTCTCCCGCTGGACTTCCAGCTCTGGAGGATGGCGGGAACATCGGTATAACCCAGCAGACATGTATAGTTCAGGAGACGCAGATGAGTGACGTAGTGGACTCCCAGCAAATGGACTGTGAGAACAGTGCTGCTGCCACTAGTACTTATGATGGGAGCCATGCTGAGGGGACTGGGGTTCAGGGTGGGAGTAATACTGGGGTGACAAGTAATGATACTGCTAGCATTGACATGATGTGCAGTGATGATGTAGTGAATAATTCTGCTGGCGTTGATACTAGTACCGGTATATCTGATTGGGGTCAGCAGTCAGAGACCTCTGAGAATATAGTGATGGAGGAGTCAGTTCAGAACAACCCTCAGGACTTCCCCCCTTTGGTGGACCCACCACTGGCTCCCCAAGGGAATGCTGGTCCATCTGGTCATGTTCCTCCTCGGAATGCCTGGAGCCGCGGGGCCCCTTCATTTTCCACCGGTAATAATTACACTGGTCAGGCTTTTAAGAGGAGGAATGTGGTCAGATTCAAGCATAGGGGTTCCAGAGAGGAGCTCCCTGATAGAAGGTTTGTGGTAAGGGAGTTGCTGTGTCAGCAGATGGGGTTTGCACCTGCAAACATACTGGCAGTCATCAATCTCCCTGACAGACAAGGTTATGACGTCAGCTTTAAGCTCATGTGTGACTTGGACAAATTCTGGGCCAGCTTCAGTGGGTTGCGGGACAAAGAGGGATGGAGGGATTTCATCCTTATACCCATCTCCAGACCTGACACAGCAACCGTTAACATCATTTTCTGGAATGAGTCTGTGCCCCCCCAGGACATTATCATTTGGCTTAGAAGACATTGTGAAATGATTTCTGAGTTGACAAAAACTAAAGACAGTGATGGGATCTGGACTGGGGGTTGGAGGGTCCTTGTCAAGTTGAGGCAATCTAACAATGTTACCCATCACCTGCCAAACTCCTTTTTCATTGGACGGGAGAGAGGCGTTTGCTTTTATGCAGGTCAGCCCAGGTTATGTTTCAAATGTGGCAAGTCCGGCCATGTGGCGAGCGTTTGCAGCGCCTTGAAGTGTAATCTTTGTGGGGAGGTCGGCCATGTCAGTTCTACCTGTGAGACGGTTAAGTGCAATCTTTGTGGAAGGCTCGGCCACTTCCACAGGGATTGCCCGGAGGCCTTCCATAATATGGGTGAGGAATCTGCAGACAATGATTTGTTGGCTGCAGCAGAACAACTAGAGGAGGAGGAGGCCTTAATTAACGGGGCTACAGTGACTAGAGAGGAGGTGGGCCCAGAGGTTCAGGAGACTACCCCCGGACGGGCGGACAGTGTTCAGCGGGCTCAGGAGCGGCCGGCCGCACACTCTTCTTCTGTTCCTGTCTCCGTGAAGACCACTGGTCAGAAGAGGAGGAATAAAAAAGATAGATCCACCCGTAGACCCGAAAGTGACTGGACATTAGTGAAGAACTCAGCTAAAAAAGTGAAAGGGGCACCAGAAGTGGGTACGGTAGTTTCTACCAATAGGTATGAAGTGTTATCAGATTCGGATGCTGATTCCTATTCTCTAGAGGCCCATGAACTGGAGCAGGAATTAAAAAGAGTGGAGAGGGAGTATGCGACGGGCTCAGAGGATGACCCGCCCACTAAAAGGCGTCCGCCCCCTGATCCTGTACACGTAGAATCTGATATGGAGACTGGTAGTCGGCAGAGTGACTCCGATTCTGACTTATGATGATGGGGGTCCTATTCTTTCTCCTCTTTGTGATGGCAGGTTTGGGGAAAAGTAGATCTAGTCATTATCTCAGGCTGCGGGAAGAGCTGGAGCGGCTTTATTCAGGCGGGTTGGAGACAGGGAGGAAAAGTGATCAAGTAAAATCCGAGCTAAATCAATATCCATATAGAAGGTGCAACTCCCTAGTCTTTATAGGGGGAAAAAAAAAAAAGGAAAAAAAAAAAATATCGGAATTGCGACGGATCAAATGTCTGGAGATTGTGAAGTGTGGGAGGAGTTCAGACTTATGGGAGGGGTTTTCTTGTAATATTGAACTTTTTATCTCCTATGATGCTTGTTTATAATTGCTAGGTATTGACCGGAACATGTCAGTGATTGTTGTGTGTTGATATTTATCTAGTCTGTTTTCATAAATAAAAATATCCATACATACAGAATAATAACAGATACTGAGAATTACACCCGACATACAGGACAAGAGAAGTGGTTCTGTGCAGAGTCCATACATACAGAATAAGAACAGATACCGAGAATTACACCCGGCATACAGGACAGGAGAAGTAGTACTGTGCAGAGTCCATACATACAGAATAAGAACAGATACCGAGAATTACACCCGACATACAGGACAAGAGAAGTAGTACTGTGCAGAGGGTGTGGCTGCTTGTGGAGCAGCTGAAGCCTGTGTGCTGCTGAGCTGCTCTGATGTCTGGTGCAAGCCCAGGGTTGGGCTCCCCTGGGCGGGGATCTCTCTCAGGAGAGCCCCAGGCTTTCCGGCCTACACAAGGTGAAGTTGTGGTTGGTGGTGAAGATGGAGGACGGAGCTCTGGGAGCCGTAAGACAGCTGCAGAGACTGTAAGTAGAAGTGGAAATGTTTGTGTAAAAAGTACCAATGTTATCGATAAGAAGAAGTTTGGAGATGTTATTCCACAAAATGGTTCTCAGTCCAGCCAGCCATTGCAGGCCCAGCAAGTCCAGCACAGTGCAGCCCAGTCTGTTCAGCGCCATGTTATTGTACAGAACAGTCCAGGCTCTGGAAGTACAGTCCAATCCAGCCAGCCAAAGCAAACCCTGCAGAGTGGGGCACATGTAGTCCAGCCTGCTAATACCACCCAGCACAGTCCAGGCTCTGGAAGTACAGTCCACCCCAGCCAGCCAAAGCAAACCCCGCAGAGTGGGGTACATGTAGTCCAGCAAGCTAATGCCACCCAGCACAGTCCAGGCTCTGCAAGTACAGCTCAACACAGCCAGCCAAAGCAAACCCAGCAGAGTGGGGTACATGTAGTCCAGCAAGCTAATGCCACCCAGCACAGTCCAGGCTCTGGAAGTACAGTCCACCCCAGCCAGCCAAAGCAAACCCCGCAGAGTGGGGCACATGTTGTCCAGAATGCCACCCAGTCCAGTCCAGGCTCTGGAAGTATGATCCAAGACAGTCAGCTATTGCAGCCACATCAAGCCCAGCACAGTGCAGCTCAGAGTGGAGCAGAGACATTGGCTTCTCCCAGTACTCCCCGTAAATATTCCAGAACCTCCTTGGAACAGAAAACAATCAATGAGAACTTGCAGCAGCGTGTGATGGTCGGCAGCAGCCAGGGACGGTCATCGCGCTCCAAGCAGCAGAGTAAAGGGGAAGGTGGTAATAATCCACAATCTGACCCAGTGAAACCATCCACACCCAGCAAAGACCCCCAGGCCAGTACTAGTAATGGGGAAGAGGATAAAGATTTCAAGCCTCCTTCAGCTGCAAAGAAGAAGAAGAAAAAGTCTGAACCTGCGCTACACCTGGCTGATAGGATCCCTTCCCTGGTAAAACGAGTAGAGTCTCTGAGGAAAGCTAAGACTAGGATCCAGACGCAGATCGACTCTGTATACAGACTTAAAGCTGCCAACCCCAGGAGAGAAGCATTATATGATGGTAAACTAAACTCCCTGGGCATTGAACTGGCCGGTGTATCTAAGGACATTGACGCTACCCTGGAAGAACTGGGGCCGGTTGGGGAGGTATACCGCAATCGTGATCGATTTGAGGCAGCGTTGAGTGTGGGGATTGAATCTTCTACAGAGTCAGACTCTGGGGAACCGGTCCAGTGTATGCAGCCACCAAACGTGTCTCCTGAGGGGGGGTCTGTGCATCCTCCGGAGGACAGTAAGGAGAAACATGGGATTGGAGCAGGTTCTCCTGCTGGACTTCCAGCTCTGGAGGATGGCGGGAACATCGGGATAACCCAGCAGACATGTATAGTTCAGGAGACGCAGATGAGTGACGTAGTGGACTCCCAGCAAATGAACTGTGAGAACAGTGCTGCTGCCACTAGTACTTACGATGGGAGCCATGCTGAGGGGACTGGGGTTCAGGGTGGGAGTAATACTGGGGTGACAAGTAATGATACTGCTAGCATTGACATGATGTGCAGTGATGATGTAGTGAATAATTCTGCCAGCATTGATACTAGTACCGGTATATCTGATTGGGGTCAGCAGGCAGAGACCTCTGAGAATACAGTGATGGAGGAGTCAGTTCAGAACAACCCTCAGGACTTCCCCCCTTTGGTGGACCCACCACCGGCTCCCCAAGGGAATGCTGGTCCATCTGGTCATGTTCCTCCTCGGAATGCCTGGAGCCGCGGGGCCCCTTCATTTTCCACCGGTAATGATTACACTGGTCAGGCTTTTAAGAGGAGGAATGTGGTCAGATTCAAGCATAGGGGTTCCAGAGAGGAGCTCCCTGATAGGAGGTTTGTGGTAAGGGAGCTGCTGTGTCAGCAGATGGGGTTTGCACCTGCAAACATACTGGCAGTCATCAATCTCCCTGACAGACAAGGTTATGACGTCAGCTTTAAGCTCATGTGTGACTTGGACAAATTCTGGGCCAGCTTCAGTGGGTTGCGGGACAAAGAGGGATGGAGGGATTTCATCCTTATTCCCATCTCCAAACCTGACACAGCAACCGTTAACATCATTTTCTGGAATGAGTCTGTGCCCCCCCCAGGACATTATCATTTGGCTTAGAAGACATTGTGAAATGATTTCTGAGTTGACAAAAACTAAAGACAGTGATGGGATCTGGACTGGGGGTTGGAGGGTTCTTGTCAAGTTGAGGCAATCTAACAATGTTACCCATCACCTGCCAAACTCCTTTTTCATTGGGCGGGAGAGAGGCGTTTGTTTTTATGCAGGTCAGCCCAGGTTATGTTTCAAATGTGGCAAGTCCGGCCATGTGGCGAGCGTTTGCAGCGCCTTGAAGTGTAATCTTTGTGGGGAGGTCGGCCATGTCAGTTCTACCTGTGAGACGGTTAAGTGCAATCTTTGTGGAAGGCTCGGCCACTTCCACAGGGATTGCCCGGAGGCCTTCCATAATATGGGTGAGGAATCTGCAGACAATGATTTGTTGGCTGCAGCAGAACAACTAGAGGAGGAGGAGGCCTTAATAAACGGGGCTACAGTGACTAGAGAGGAGGTGGGCCCAGAGGTTCAGGAGACTACCCCCGGACGGACGGACAGTGTTCAGCAGGCTGAGGAGCGGCCGGCCGCACACTCTTCTTCTGTTCCTGTCTCCGTGAAGACCACTGGTCAGAAGAGGAGGAATAAAAAAGATAGACCCACCCGTAGACCCGAAAGTGACTGGACATTAGTGAAGAACTCAGCTAAAAAAGTGAAAGGGGCACCAGAAGTGGGTACGGTAGTTTCTACCAATAGGTATGAAGCGTTATCAGATTCTGATTCCTATTCTCTAGAGGCCCATGAACTGGAGCAGGAATTAAAAAGAGTGGAGAGGGAGTATGCGACGGGCTCAGAGGATGACCCGCCCACTAAAAGGCGTCCGCCCCCTGATCCTGTACACGTAGAATCTGATATGGAGACTGGTAGTCGGCAGAGTGACTCCGATTCTGACTTATGATGATGGGGGTCCTATTCTTTCTCCTCTTTGCTGTGGTGGCAGGTTTGGGGAAAAGTAGATCTAGCCATTATCTCAGGCTGCGGGAAGAGCTGGAGCGGCTTTATTCAGGCGGGTTGGAGGCAGGGAGGAAAAGTGATCAAGTAAAATGTGAGCTAAATCAATATCAATATAGCAGCTACAACTCCCTAGTCTTTGAATGGAAAAAAAGGAAGAGGAAGGGAAAAAAAAAAAAAAAAAAAAAGGATATCGGAATTGCGACGGATTGAATGTCTGGAGATTGTGAAGTGTTGTAGGAGGTCAGACTTATGGGAGGGTTTTTTCTTGTAATATTGAACTTTTTATTGACTCTTTATCTCCTATGATGCTTGTTTATAATTGCTAGATATTGACCGGAACATTTCAGTGATTGTTGTGTGTTGATATTTATCTTGTCTGTTTTCATAAATAAAAATATCCATACATACAGAATAGGAACAGATACCGAGAATTACACCCGACATACAGGACAAGAGAAGTAGTACTGTGCAGAGTCCATACATACAGAATAATGAGAGATACCGAGAATTACACCCGACATACAGGACAGGAGAAGTAGTACTGTGCAGAGTCCATACATACAGAATAAGAACAGATACCGAGAATTACACCCGACATACAGGACAGGAGAAGTAGTACTGTGCAGAGTCCATACATACAGAATAAGAACAGATACCGAGAATTACACCCGACATACAGGACAGGAGAAGTGGTACTGTGCATATCTTGGATCCATGTTCTGGGTGTTTCTCTGGGTCACAAGATGGTTGGGGTTGTGCAGAGAATCCTCCAGGAGCGGATGGAATGGGGGTCATTCTCTAGGCACACAGTGCAGCTCAGTGACGAACGTTCCCTCCGTGTCGGTGGAATGATAAGACCCGGCTATACGTACAGCGGCCGCCTGCGGTGACACAGATAAGGAAGATGATGTTACCTAGTGACATCACTAAGGAACACAATACTCTGTCTGACACGCCCCCGCTCACATTGACCCTGTGACCCCCCCCCCCCCCAAATCCACCCGAACACAACAAGCACCTCACAAAGAGGACCTGTCTTCAACAGATAACCCTCTCCCATTACCATGACCCCCTGACGTCGTTCGGAGCGGTCGCAGCAATATCCCAGAAGATGGGAGCATGTTCTGTGCCAGCAATACGGCTTTTCTTTAACCGCTTCAGTCCCGGAGGATTTGGCTGCCAAATGACAGGGCCACTTTTTGCGATTCGGCGCTGCGTCGCTTTAACTGACAATTGCGCGGTCGTGCGACGTGGCTCCCAAACAAAATTGACGTCCTTTTTTCCCCCACAAATAGAGCTTTCTTTTGGTGGTATTTGATCACCTCTGCGGTTTTTATTTTTTGCGCTATAAAAAAAAATAGAGCGACAATTTTGAAAAAAAAAAACAATATTTTTTACTTTTTGCTGTAATAAATATCCCACATTTAAAAAAAAAAAAATGTTTTTCCTCAGTTTAGACCGATACGTATTCTTCTACATATATATGGTAAAAAAAAAACAACAATATGGGTCAGATTCAGGTAGAAGTTACGCGGCTTATCTCTAGATAAGCCGCGTAACTTCTTACCTACGCCGGCGTATCTGTTTTCTGTATTCAGAAAACAAGATACGCCGGGATTGAGTTACCATGCGAGCGGCGTAATTGTATTTCGCCGTCGTATTGTAACTGCAATTTTAAAATGGCCGCTAGGGGGCGTTCCCGCTGATTATAATATGTAAATCAGCGAGATACGCCAATTCCCGAACGTACGCCCGCCCGACGCAGTAACTTTACGCCGTTTCCGTAAGGGATTTCCCGGCATAAAGATAAAGCACCAAAAAGCAGGCGCATCCTATGTTAAGTATGGACGTTGTGACCGCGTCGAATTTGAAAATGTTTCGTCCGTGAATGGGGATTGACGTCCACGTAGAAAACACCGTCATAATTTGGAGCATGCGCACTGGGATACATTGACGGCCGGCGCATTGCGCAGTACGTTCGCCGCGGGATCGCGCCTATTTTAAATACTACACGCCCCCCTACCCGCCGAATTTGAATTCCGCCGGCCCATTTACGCTACGCCGCCGCAACTTTAGGAGCAAGTGCTTTGTGAATACAGCACTTGCGCATAAAGTTGCAGCAGCGTAACGTAAATGAGAAACGTTACGCCGGCATAAAGAACCGCTCGCCATCCTGAATCTGGCCCTAAGTGTTTATTGATTGTTTTGCACAAAATTTATAGCGTTTACAAAATAGGGGGTAGTTTTATGGCATTTTTATTATTATTTTTTTACTACTAATGGCGGCGATCAGCGATTTTTATCGTGACTGCGACATTATGGCGGACACTTCGGACACTTTTGGGACCATTGTCATTTATACAGCAATTAGTGCTATAAAAATGCACTGATTACTGTGCAAATGTCACTGGCAGGGAAGGGGTTAACTCTAGGGGGTGAGGAAGGGGTCCTGTTTAAAAAAACACCAAAAAAAAAACATGTCATACTTACCTTCACTGTGCGGCTCATTTTGCACAGAGTGGCCCCGATTCACGTCTTCTGGGGTCCCTCGGCGGCTGTCTCAGCTCCTGTCACCCCTCTATCACCAATAGATAGATTCATGCAATGCATGAATCTATCTATGGTCCTCGCTGCCGCCCCCTATTCAGGTGTCTGGGGCCTTTTTTTTTGGAAGCACCTGATTAGAGCCATAGGCTGTAACAGGCATAAAAAACGGTAAACAGTGGGCGCACTGCTGGGTGTTCACTTTTTACTTAGTGTTGTGTTAGGGAAGCAAATAAATTGCTTCCCTAACACTGACCCGCCTCACAGCCAATCAGGTGCTCGGGTCTGGTTACCCTGTCACCTGATTGGCTGAAGTGACAGGCGCTGTGATTGGACGCCTATCAAGGCGTCCAATCATAGCAGAGGCTGAGAAAAGGACGGGAGGAGAAGACATCGAGGACTTGAAGCGTGAAGGACAGCGCCGCCTTGACCGGAGACAGGTAAGTGCCGGGGCGGGGGATGCACACTGGGGCAGCACTTGATGGGCACAGTGGCTGCATTTGATTACACAGTGGCCGCACTTGATGGGCACAGTGGCCGCACTTGATGGGCACAGTGGCTGCGTTAGATGGGCACAATGGCTGCCTTTGTTGGGCACAGTGGCTGCGTTTGATTACACAGTGGCCGCACTTGATGGGCACAGTGGCTGCGTTAGATGGGCACAGTGGCTGCATTTGATTGGGCACAGTGGCTGCGTTAGATGGGCACAGTGGCTGCATTTGATTGGGCACACTGGCTGCGTTTAATAGGGCACAGTGGCAGAAATTGATGGGCACACTGGCTGCGTTTGATAGGGCACAGTGGCAGAAATTGATGGGCACACTAGTAGCAATTGATGGGCACAGTGGCTGCGTTTGATGGGCACAATGGCTGCCTTTGTTGGGCACAGTGGCTGCATTTGATAGACACAGTGGCTGCATTTGATAGACACAGTGGCTGCGTTTGATTACACAGTGGCCGCACTTGATGGGCACAGTGGCTGCGTTAGATGGGCACAGTGGCTGCATTTGATTGGGCACACTGGCTGCGTTTGATTGGGCACACTGGCTGCGTTTGATAGGGCACAGTGGCTGCGTTTTATTGGGCACACTGGCTGCGTTTGATAGGGCACAGTGGCAGAAATTGATGGGCACAATGGCTGCGTTTGATAGGTCACAGTGGCAGCAATTGATGGGCACAGTGGCTGCGTTTGGTGGGCACAGTGGCTGCATTT
Organism: Rana kukunoris; assembly: GCA_029574335.1. Classification (NCBI taxonomy): domain Eukaryota; kingdom Metazoa; phylum Chordata; class Amphibia; order Anura; family Ranidae; genus Rana; species Rana kukunoris. Next base: position 552,021,200 of record CM056052.1, on the reverse strand, counting down.
GATGGGCACAGTGGCTGCGTTTGATGGGCACAGTTGCTGTATTTGATGGGGCACAGTGGCTGCATTTGATGGGCACAGTTGCTGCATTTGATGGGGCACAGTGGCTGCATTTGATGGGCACAGTTGCTGCATTTGATGGGGCACAGTGGCTGCGTTTGATGGGCACAGTTGCTGCATTTGATGGGGCACAGTGGCTGCATTTAATGGGCACAGTGGCTGCGTTTAATGGGGCACAGTGGCTGCGTTTGATGGGGCACAGTGGCTGCGTTTGATGGGGCACAGTGGCTGCGTTTGATGGGGCACAGTTGCTGCATTTGATGGGCACAGTTGCTGTATTTGATGGGCACAGTGGCTGCATTTGATGGGGCACAGTGGCTGCGTTTGATGGGCACAGTGGCTGCGTTTGATGGGGCACAGTGGCTGCATTTAATCGACACAGTGGCTGCATTTAATGGGGCACAGTGGCTGCGTTTGATGGGGCACAGTGGCTGCGTTTGATGGGGCACAGTGGCTGCGTTTGATGGGCACAGTGGCTGCATTTGATGGGGCACAGTGGCTGCGTTTGATGGGGCACAGTGGCTGCAATGAATGCTTTTTTTTTTTCAGTTTGTTTGTCCCCCTAAAGAAATTTGAGCACCAGCCGCCACTGGTCCTGTTATTTGCGGGAACACAGATCTGTATTGGGCCGATAAGAAGTCATTAGTGGTAATGAGGAGGATCCGGCGGTGACAGACATGATTGGACGGTCACCAGCGACATCTATTATGGGGACCCGCCAGGGACTTCCCTTCCTCCCTCTGGATCCACACGGTGGAAGGACGGAAGGACGGAGGATCCAGAGATCAGTGATTGTCTCCGCTCGCAGATCATATAAAGAGCGGACAATCTATTCACCAACATTCACTATAATCAGACGCCACGCCCTCTGCCGGCGCCATTGCCATGAAATCACTCAGAATCTGCACAAAGGAACCATCTCCACCCGAGAGACACGACACCGGTCAGCTCAGGGACCTTTGTATCCCATTAAAGTATTAACACAAAAAACAGAGAAAGATACAAAAATAAAAAACAGCCAGGCACAAGGGGGTGTGGCCAAAAGTAGGTGTTACCAACAAAATTGGGCGTGGCTTCACAAGTTTTTCTCCTTTTTACCTTTCCCTTTGTTATGCTTCAGACATAGTAGGACTTGGGGATAATTTAAGGAGAAAGTGGAAGTAAAATAACTCCCATCATTGTCTCAGTGGGATAAATTAAGCCCCATGTATACCGTGCAGAGGTCAGGTGTATGTAATGTACAATGCAGTCTATAGAGTGCAGAGGTCAGGAGTATGTAATGTACAATGCCTATAGAGATAAGGAGTAGGTAATGGGCATTGTAGCATATGGAGGGCAGTGTCCAGGAGTGCTTTATGTACAATGCAGCATATAGAGTGCAGAGGTCAGAAGTATGTAATGTACAGTGCAGCCTATAGAGTGCAGGGTCAGGTGTATGTAATGTACAGTGCAGCATATAGAGTGTGGCGGTCAAGAGTATAATGTGCAGTGCAACCTATAGGGTGTAGAGGTCAGGAGTATGTAATGTACAATGCAGCATATAGAGTGCAGAGGTCAGAAGTATGTAATGTACAGTGCAGCATATAAAGCAGTAATGAGAAAACCCATGGCCTGGGTGCCACAGCTGGTATGCAGAGCCCTCTCTGTAGGCACAGGAGCTATACACTGGTCAGGAGTATGTAATGTACAGTGCAGCCTATAAAGTGTAGTGGTCAAAAGTATGTAATATACAGTGCAGCATATAGAGTGCAGAGGTCAGGAGTATGTAATGTACAGTGCAGCATATTGAGTGTAGAGTGCGGAGGTCAGGATTATGTAATGTACAGTGCAGCCTATAGAGTGAAGGGGTCAGGTGTATGTAATGTACAATGCAGCATATAGAGTGCGGAGGTCAGGAGTATTTAATGTACAGTGCAGCATATAGAGTGCAGGGCTCAGGTGTATGTAATGTACAGTGCAGCATATAGAGGTCTGGAATATGTAATATATAGTGTGGCATATACAGTAGAGTGTACAGGTCAAGAGTATATATTGTACAATACAGTATATAGTGTATAGAGTTCAGGAGTATGTAATGTACAGTGCAGCATACATATCAGCTGAGGCCATGCTGGGACATGTAGTTCCTCTGCAGCGATATAGGGAATACAGGATCAGTAGCTTGCCTGCTACAAGGGCAGTACGGTTCCCAGCATGGCCTCGGTTTACACATCAGGAACAATGTCCTATTCAGGCCGCTACAAACCTCCCAATAAAGGATCCCGCGGATCGTATAAAGGGTCCTTTCAGCCGGCAGCCGGCCTACAATTTGTTGATTCAGCAGGCGGCACTGACGACTGTCCGGTGTTGGCGGGAGAGGAGTGGGAACCTCCGGTGAATGTCGATCGCTCGCCTCCTGCATGGGGTGTTCTGGACGGACGCAGCGTTTTCAATGGACTTTTAAAGCTGAACTCCGGCTGTCACTTGTTGAGCGGGTTCAGCAGCAGGGATTATTTTTTTCACTAAAAATACACTAAAAGTATTATTAGCTAATACTAACCTAACAAAGAACCTGTGTGAATTGGCACTTGTTAACCACTTCAATACTGCACACCGTCATATGACGTCCACAGAGGGGACCTCCCATCCTGGGTGGACGTCCTATGACGTCCTGGACTTTGTGCAGTGATATCTGAATGATGGGGGCACCTAGAGGCATCATTCAGATATCTTTGTGTTCCGGCGGCGATCTTCCGCACCATAAGAACGATCAAAACGGCGGTTCCGCCGCTTGATCGTTCTTATAGGCGGCGGAAGGGGACATCCCCCCTCCCGCCGCCATCCGGTGCTTCTCTGGGCTCTTCCGTGCCATCGGGGGCCTGGAGAGAAGATCGCCTTGCGCTGTATAGGAAGCATAGAGATGACTGTAAAAAAAAGTGTAAAAATAAATAAGTAAAATAAAAAATAAATAAATAAGTAAAATAAATAATAAATAAGTAAAATAATAAAAAAAAAAATAATTAAAACGTCCCTGTCCACGGTAGCTCGCGCTCAGAAGCGACCGCACGCGTAAGTCCCGCCCACGTATGTAAACGTCATTCAAACCACACGCGTGCGTTAGACCTCCTCTGTAACTGTAAACTGGTAACCTGTAAAAAAAATTCAAAGCGTCGCCTATGGAGATTTTTAAGTATCGACCTTTGGCGCCATTCCATGAGTGGGCGCAATTTTAAAGCGTGACGTGTTAGGTATCTATTTACTCGGCGTAACTTCATCTTTCATATTTTACAAAAGAATTGGGCTAACTTTACTGTTTTGTTATTTTTTAATATATGAAACAATTTTTTTTTTAAAAAGGCGTTTGAAAAATGATTGCGCAAATACCGTGCAAGATAAAACGTTGCAATGACTGCCATTTTATTCCCTAGGGTGTCTGCTAAAAAAACATATATAACGTTTGAGGGTTCTGAGTAATTTTCTAGCAAAAAAATTATGATTTGTACATGTAGGAGAGAAGTGCCAGAATAGGCACGGTATGGAGGTGGGTATAAAAGCCCCGTATTGAAGGGGTTAAATAGTTACTGAAACCGATCCTCTGTATGGCTCTCACTGCAGCAGCTGAAAGCCAGCAGGAGGAGAGGAGAAGAAGCCAGCTTTCAGGTGCTGCAGTGAGAGCCATATAGAGGATCGGTTCCAGTAATCGCCCATCCCCCCACATCGCCACACCACCCTCCCCGTTTTCCACATTTTCTTATGTTACATCCAAAAACGTAAATGTCTTTTATTGGGATTTTATGTGATGGACCAACACAAAGTGTCACATAATTGTGAAGTGGAAGGAAAATGATAAATTGTTTTCCACATTCCTTACAAATAAATATGTAAAAAGTGCGGGGGAGGGGCATTTGTATTCACCCCCTTTACTCTGATAACTAAAATCTAGTGGAACCAATTGCCTTCAGAAGTCACCTAATTATTAAATAAAGCCCACCTGTGTGTCATTTAATCTCAGTATAAATACAGCTGTTCTGTGAAGCCCTCAGAGGTTTGTTAGAGAACCTTAGTGAACAAACAGCATCATGAAGGCCAAGGAACACACCAGACAGGTCAGGGATAGAGGGATAAGGGATAAGTGTTCCCCAATATATGGGCCATAGATCAAGACTTTAAGGCTCGATGTGAAGAAAATCTTCTTGGCTGTTCTCGCAAAATGATGGAACTAATGATAGAGTATTATATGCAGGAACTAAAATTGGTAGACTGCGAAATCAAAAGAATATATGATGAAAACACTGAACTGTTAAATAAACCAGAGTTCAGAGCATTTGATGCACGATTGAAGGAGCACATTGAAAGATTTACACGTGAGCTACTTGTCAAAAAAGATGAAAAAATGTCACGGGATAAATTAGCATTTGCAGGCCAATATGCCTTTAATTGGCCAGCTGGGAATGGCCAACGGGGAGGACGAAGGAACCGAGGTCCACCTATGAATCGAAAAAATGTCACTAATCGAGAAATTGATTCTGATTCATCTGTCAATTCTTAAAATTTACAGGGCTCTAGAACAAGCAATAGAGGTCAACATAGAGGACGCAACCCCAGGAAACGACAACAAGGTGGTGGGCACCAGACTGGCGCACAAAACAAAAAACGGGTAACGGATGACAATGAACAACCAGTAGTCACTAGCTACAAGGATGCAACCATTATTGATGGTGCACCCTGTGGTCCCCGACAAAACCGTAATGTTTCCAAACCAAACACCGGGTGTTTCTACTGAAATCTCCTCTTCTCTCCTTTCCTCTTCTACTTTTCGGACTGACCCAACTTTAAGACAAAATATTCTAGACTCGGCACAAACTATGAGTAGATCTCAGGGCAACACCGAAACTTCTAGTAGAAAGTGACGTATTGACCAATTTTTCACACCTATTGTGAGGAATCGGTCAACAACAGAACTAATACAGGATATCGATATTCCCTCCCTAAATCCATCACCTCCCCTAAATGCTATACTCCCTGGCAGTTTTGCATCAAACCCTCATGAAACAAGGGATAATTCTAAGTTGGAAGTGATTAACCTATCTTCCCATATTTTAAGCCAAAGTGAGACTGAACTCCTAGGCCTAGGCCTGAATTTCTGTCCCACCAATATGTCCAATAAATTTGACATTATCAAAGACCTGTATCTTTTTGCCAGGAAACTGACCTTTAGATACATGTATGATAGAGAGAGAAGGGATAAACAAACTGAATCCCTAGACCAAGAAATATGGAAAAACGTTTCTGTAGCAGATTTTCGCGCCCTAAAAATTCTCATCCTATTGCTGGATGAAAGCGAAGGTTCGGATAGCCAAAATAACACTCCTGAAAGCTATGAAACTAGAGGCGAAAGAATACAACTGTCCCAATACCAACAAGACATTGAAAGCTTGGAAAAAGCTGTAAAAAAAAGGTCATTGACCTTTCCTCCCCTACAAACTAACTCAAATGTCTGGGCCTTCTTGATGCAGACTGTGAAGGATATTGAATCCCTTTTCCCTGATGAGGTCTACTGACCAAAATGTTAGTATCTCGCAGAGAACAGTTCTCAACGAACTAAGTCACAACTCGCATTTGGTGGTCAAGCCCTCGGACAAGGGCGGTAATGTCGTTGTAATGAATGACGTAGACTACAGAAATATGTGCTGGGACATTCTAAAAAATCGCAACTGGTACAAACCAGTTTCTATTGAAGTAGTTGCTAAATACAACCAACAATTTAACGACCTGATACAACGCGCCCTCTCCGAGGGCTTGATCACCAAACCTATATTTGAGGGGATTCAAGTCCAATACCCAAAGACACCAACCTTTTATGCGCTTCCAAAAACACATAAAAGTATGAGACATCCACCGGGACGCCCAATAATCTCAGGGATGGGTTCCAAAACTGAGAGGGCAAGTAAATTCGTTGACGAATATCTGAGACCACATGTCACAGCCCTACCATCTTACATTCAAGATACTCCGGACCTTTTGAGGGCTCTGGACGGCCTAAATGTGCCCTCCGAATGTATTCTGGTATCGATTGACGTTGAAGCACTGTATTCATCTATCCCTCACTCCAAGGGTCTGGATGTAATAGCTGGCTTTTTGGCCGAGAGAGGCCCCAAACTGAACCAGCTCAACACATTTGTTTTGGATATACTTGCTCACATTTTGAGTAAAAATGATTTTTCTTTTGACGAGTCCCACTTCCTCCAGGTACAGGGTGTTGCCATGGGCACTTCATGTGCGCCCTCCTATGCAAACCTGTACCTGGGGGGGTGGGAACGAGATTTATTTTCCGTTGAAAAATCCAATGACCTACTCTCATTTGTGTTGGGCTGGTTCAGGTATATAGATGACATACTTCTGTTGTGGACGGGTAATTGTCAACAACTACAATCCTTTATGCAGCTACTGAGTCATAACGAATATAATTTAAAGTTTACAATGTGCTCGAGCAAATCGGAAATCGCTTTCCTTGACATTCTCATCTATGTCAATGAGAAGGGAATGATCAACACTTCCCTTTACCGCAAACCCACGGCTGGGAATACAATTCTTCATGCCGAAAGTGCCCATCCATTACCCTTAATTTGGAGTATACCGTATGGGCAATATCTGCGATTGCGACGTAATTGCTCAGACTATGCCAAATTTAAAGTAGAAGCAGACCAGCTTTACACGAGACTCTTTAATAGGGGTTATAGCAGGACATGCCTTAAAAAGGCCTTCAATAGAACAATGGGCAAGCGGAGAGAGGCGATTCTCTCCAAAACTACTAAAAAATGTGGACCAGACACAACTAGATTTATTACAACTTACTCCGATCAACACAAACAGGTGCGAGCGATTATGGACAAACACTGGCACCTATTGACGGTTGACCAGACCCTGTCTAAATATATTGGCCAAAAACCAGAAAACACCTATAGACGTGCAACCTCTATACGTGATCGATTGGTCAGGAGCAAATACTGTAGATCCAACACAGAATTTTCAGACGATCCAGGTCTATCCAAATGCAAACAGTGCAACTATTGTTACATGGTGTTAGAAGGCACTACCATCCAGCTACCAAATGGTCAAATTCATAAAATACGGCAACATATCACTTGCCAAACCAAAGGGGTTATCTACATTATTTTGTGCCAATGTGGCAGCTTCTATGCAGGGAAAACCATACGCCCCTTTTGGAAAAGAATAAAAGACCATGTTTACTATGCCACCAACAGTCTTCTTAACACCACAATGGGGTGCCATGTTGCATTTAAACATAAATACGAGCCCTCTGTATTCAGGTTCTCTGCCCTTGAGTCCGTTCCGGAGGACTCAAGGGGAGGCAACTTTGATCAGAGGGTACTACAATGTGAAACTAAATGGATCTACCGCCTCCGGGCAAACTATTTTCCAGGTCTGAACGAAGCTATTAGCTTCAAATCTTTTCTAAATATCTAATTCATCGATATTTTTAATAGATCATAGCCCCTCCCTTTCTACCTACATTATGGACTCTATGCTCCTCCCTTCCTTGAAGGTTGGCCATAGATGTGATAGTCTGTCCCATGATGAGTTGAACTGTGTGACAAAATTAAGGACCAAATCCACCAGCAAGACACATGACCCATAGGAGATCTATAAATAACGGTTGACTTATTCAGAAACACATATATATATATATATATACATGTTTTGTTTACGATCATTTTCTCTTTTGTACTATACTATCCCTATATTGGTTTAATGCTAATTAGGAAGTATTTTAATTTATTTTGCATGTAGATACTCTATTTTATATCGTTTAGGAGGTTGGATGTATCTTATTTATACACTGTGTAAACGTGGCAAAGCATCTTTTAGCAAAATCATGCTCATCTATTTAATTCCAGTTTCTTTTCTTTTTCTCCGACTTGGCTATGGAGCAAATGTATATTTATCTCTTTTTCTCTTTTTTGGAACGTGTTATCTGCCGATATACCCCCCACTTGCGATGCTTTTTGGTCATCTTTGTGACCTCTGAAAATGTGTTGCATGTCTGCTGCACTGAGAGTAGGAGTTCACTGCAGATTACAACATCAGAACCTGCGGTCAATAGACCACACGGCTATACACTCTGATATATCTTTTTAAATTTATTTTGAAGTTCTTTAAGAATATCTCTTGCTGTGCCATTGGCTGTACTGATGCCTCTTCTCGTTGTCTTGTGTTGCGGACGTGGAGTAGTTTTTGATTGGCTACCGCGCTCACGTAGGGGGGACGCCGAGATGCGATGTCATTCCATCCGCTCGGGCTGACACGCCCCCCCAACCAATTGGAGACGCGGAGGGGCGGGGATGTCGGGTCTGGCTTGCCAGTTATGTGCGCTTCCATGTCGGCCGTTTTGCTCTGTTTTGGTGTCATCATATTTGTTCAGTGGCCCAGTGTTTGTCTGGGCAAACATAGACACACCCCTCAGCCAATCGGACATGCGGAGGGGCGGTCAGGCTGGATCTGACCCGCCCACTGCAACATACTTCGATGTCAACCACTCGTTGTTTATGCGCCGCTGTGAACGTGACGCACGAAGACGGCGTCATCACGTCAAATATCGCGGCCTTTTTAAACCCAGCTGTTATGATCTGCAATGTACACAACGCTGGTTGTGACCCTGGGGCACACACAGACCAAACATCTATATGGTAAGCATACTCTCTTGCATCTGAACTGAAGGATTCATTGCGTGATATGATAATGATGCGGTTCTTATTGTTACTTTTGCTCTCCCAGCACCACTGAGGTTGCTGCAGATCACACTGTTGATAAAAAGCGTTTGTCAAGAATTTACTTTGGAGCTTTTACTTGCTTGGATGCTTGATTGTGCATAAGAAGCGGCCCCAGCTCTAGTTCCATCTTAGGATTTTCCAGGTATTTTTTGATCTGATTTTTTTCAACATATTAGAAGAGCTAGATAGATGGACAGGCTGTTTATTTATTTTATATTTACCTACAGACAAGGAACTATTGTTTACTGGGTGTTGTGACACAATTTCTGGTACCTATTGAAATGGCGTGCTGTACCATAGAATTCCTGACATTCGGGGACCTTTGTTAGTAGTGACGTCACTATATGGATCATTGGTATGTTTATTGAAAACTTTTGTCACACTATCTTTATAAATTCTCTTCCTATGTATGAACATATGTAGCTCTCTTTTATAGTTTACTTTATAGCCTTGTTGGTAAAAAATACACTTTATCTTTATCAGATCTTTTCAAGACGCCTCAATAGGTGACCATACCTATATTCGAACACCCTGGCACCTTTGATGCCTGAATCCGGTGGATGAATATACTTACCGTGTTTCACTAGGTGATGTAGCCACTCTATACATATGTGTATATGTATATACAGTGCAGAAAATAAGTATTTGAACACCCTGCTATTTTGCAAGTTCTCCCACTTGGAAATCATGGAGGGGTCTGAAATTGTCATCGTAGGTGCATGTCCACTGTGAGAGACATAATCAAAAAAAAAAAATCCAGAAATCAGAATGTATGATTTTTTAACTATTTATTTGTATGATACAGCTGCAAAGAAGTATTTGAACACCTGAGAAAATCAATGTTAATATTTGGTACAGTCGCCTTTGTTTGCAATTACAGAGGTCAAACGTTTCTTGTAGTTTTTCACCAGGTTTGCACACACTGGAGGAGGGATTTTGGCCCACTCCTCCACACAGATCTTCTCTAGATCAGTCAGGTTTCTGGGCTGTCGCTGAGAAACACGGAGTTTGAGCTCCCTCCAAAGATTCTCTATTGGGTTTAGGTCTGGAGACTGGCTAGGCCACGCCAGAACCTTGATATGCTTCTTACAGAGCCACTCCTTGGTTATCCTGGCTGTGTGCTTCGGGTCATTGTCATGTTGGAAGACCCAGCCTCGACCCATCTTCAAAGCTCTAACTGAGGGAAGGAGGTTGTTGCCCAAAATCTCGCAATACATGGCCCCGGTCATCCTCTCCTTAATACAGTGCAGTCGCCCTGTCCCATGTGCAGAAAAACACCCCCAAAGCATGATGCTACCACCCCCATGCTTCACAGTAGGGATGGTGTTCTTGGGATGGTACTCATCATTCTTCTTCCTCCAAACACGGTTAGTGGAATTATGACCAAAAAGTTCTATTTTGGTCTCATCTGACCACATGACTTTCTCCCATGACTCCTCTGGATCATCCAAATGGTCATTGGCAAACTTAAGACGGGCCTTGACATGTGCTGGTTTAAGCAGGGAACCTTCCGTGCCATGCATGATTTCAAACCATGAAGTCTTAGTGTATTACCAACAGTAACCTTGGAAACGGTGGTCCCAGCTCTTTTCAGGTCATTGACCAGCTCCTCCCGTGTAGTCCTGGGCTGATTTCTCACCTTTCTTAGGATCATTGAGACCCCACGAGGTGAGATTTTGCATGGAGCCCCAGTCCGAGGGAGATTGACAGTCATGTTTAGCTTCTTCCATTTTCTAATGATTGCTCCAACAGTGGACCTTTTTTCACCAAGCTGCTTGGCAATTTCCCCGTAGCCCTTTCCAGCCTTGTGGAGGTGTACAATTTTGTCTCTAGTGTCTTTGGACAGCTCTTTGGTCTTGGCCATGTTAGTAGTTGGATTCTTACTGATTGTATGGGGTGGACAGGTGTCTTTATGCAACTAATGACCTCAAACAGGTGCATCTAATTTAGGATAATAAATGGAGTGGAGGTGGACATTTTAAAGGCAGACTAACAGGTCTTTGAGGGTCAGAATTCTAGCTGATAGACAGGTGTTCAAATACTTCTTTGCAGCTGTATCATACAAATAAATAGTTAAAAAAATCATACATTGTGATTTCTGGATTTTTTTTTTGATTATGTCTCTCACAGTGGACATGCACCTACGATGACAATTTCAGACCCCTCCATGATTTCCAAGTGGGGGAACTTGCAAAATAGCAGGGTGTTCAAATACTTATTTTCTGCACTGTACATGCAACTTCCTTACCTTACGATTTTTTTATGTAATTTCAATTTTGCATTTTCTAACTATGTTTCATTTGTTTAAATTAAAGTTTCTAGAATGTACTAATACTGTATATGTTGTTTCAGATTACATGACTGTATTACATTCTTCCCCTTCCCTAAAATCCTCTGTCTCGCCCTGAAGAAGCCCAACGGCGAAACGCGTAGGCGACTTCAAGGGATTTGTTCCAGTACTTTTGTAATCTATAGGGTTACATTTTACCTATGTCAAGTATACTCTCTATATATTGTAAAATTGTATAATCTTTTATTTTTATTTTTGTATTAAAATATATATTTTATAACATACTTCCGCGCTGCCTCAAAGTCCGCCATTCTTTCACTTTGTGATTGGATATTTTCTTTGCATATATATTATATACGGATGTGGCGAATGTGAGTGCTTTTCCTGTGTATCCTTTCCTTATATGTTTTTCACCATCCTATTATCCCCCCTTTTCCTTCTTCCCCTTTTCCTACTTTTTTTCTTTCCCTTCCCCTTCCATACCCCTTCCCAATTTCTTTGATTTTAGGTCAGGGATAGAGTTGTGGAGAAGTATAAAGCAGGGTTAGGTTATAAAAATAATATCCCACGCTTTGAACATCTCACAGGGCTTCTGTTCAATCCATCATCGGAAAATGGAAAGAGTATGGCCCAACTGCAAACCTACCAAGACATGGCCGTCCACCTAAACTGACCGGGCCGGGCAAGGAGAGCGTTCATCAGAGAAGCAGCCAAGAGGCCCATGGTAGCTCTGGAGGAGCTGCAGAGATCCACAGCTCAGGGGGGAGAATCTGTCCACAGGACAACTATTAGTGGTGCTCTCCACAAATCTGCCCTTTATGGAAGAGTGACAAGAAGAAAGACATAAGAAGTCCTGTTTGCAGTTTGTGAGAAGCCATGTGGGGGAGGGGAGACAATAAACATGTGGAAGAAGGTGCTCTGGTCACATGACACCAAAAATTTACTTTTTGGCCTAAAAGGGGGATAAAACTAACACCGCACATCACCCTGAACACACCATCCCCACTGTGAAACATGGTGGTGGCAGCATCATGTGGTGGGGATGCTTTTCTTCAGCAGGGACAGGGAAGCTGGTCAGAGTTGATGGGAAGATGGATGGAGACAAATACAGGACAATCTTAGAAGAAAACCCGTTAGAGTCTGCAAAAGACTGGAGACTGGGGGGAGGGAGGTTCACTTCCAGCAGGACAACAACCCTTAAGTACAGCCGGGGCTACAATGGAATGGTTTAGTTCAAAGCATATTCATGTGTTAGAATGGCCCAGTCACAGTCCAGACTTAAATCCTATTAAGAATCTGTGCCAAGCAGTGGAGGTGCGTCTATAGAGGGCGCAGGAGTGCCGCCCCCTATCTCGCTCCTGCACCGCCACTTAATACAATACACAGATTCATGCATTGCATGAATCTGTGTATTGCCGCTGCCGCCCGCGATTCAGATGGCCGGCCCCCTGGTGAGCGCCAGCCATCTGAATAATGGCAGCTGGTTGGCTTTGGAAGTGCCTATCAGAGCCAGCGGCTGTAATTGGCTTCCAAATAGTTATCCAGGGGACGTACGAGGGTGCCTTCCCTAGTTAACACTGACAGGCGTCTCAGCCAGTGAGGATCACCGGTTCTGGTTACCGGTAACCTGACTGGCTGAAGCGTCATCAAGGGCGGGAGAAGACATTGAGGGACGGTGGAAGGATGATGGCTGACCCCAGAAAGCTAAGTGCCGGGCAGGGGGAGTGGGGGAAATCTGGCAGCATGTTACAAGGCACAGTGGTGACAATTGATGGCACAGTGGGTGTGTCTGGCATGGCACAGTGGTGACAATTGATGTGCACAGTGGTGAAAATTGATGGGCACAGTGGTGAAAATTGATGGGCACAGTGGTGAAAATTGATGGGCACAGTGGTGAAAATTGATGGGACAATGGCAACAATTGATGGCACAGTGGCTGCCCTTGGCATGGCAAAGTGGCGACAATTCATGGGCACAGTGGTGAAAATTGATAGCACAGTGGCGACAATAGATGGCACAGTGGCTGCGTTTGGCGTGGCAAAGTGGCGACAATTGATGGGCACAGTGGCGGCAATTGATGGCACAGTGTCTGTGTTTGATGGCATGGCACAGTGGTGACAATTAATGGGCACAGTGGCGATAAATGATGGCACAGTGGCTGTGTTTGATGGCATGGCACAGTGGTGACAATTAATGGGCACAGTGGTGAAAATTGATGGCACAGTGAGGCTGCAATTGTTTTTTTGCTTGTTTTTTCGTTTGTTTGCGCCCCCCCATAAATGTTGAACACCCGCCGCCACTGGTGGCACTGGCAAGACTTGAAAATTGCTGATCACAGACGCTCTCCATCCAATCTGAGATATTTTACAAAGAAGAATGGGCAGAAATGTCCCTCTCTAGATGTGCAAAGCTGGTAGAGACACCCCCCAAAAAGACTTGTAGAGAAATCACAGATTTATTTGTATTTTTCCTTCCCCTTCACAATGATGTGGCCCTTTGTGTTGTGTCTCTCACATAAAATCCCAATAAAACACATTTATGTCTTTGGCTGTAACATGAGAAAATGTGGGAAAGATTCCGGAGTGAACACTATAGACACGGATAAAAGTTGTATTCATTGTCCGGAAATCCGTCCCTGGCTCTGGCGGTGAGGGTTGGATGATGTGTGGGGTGCATGACGGGTGGAGCCGGTCTAGTCTTTGCACAAACAAAGCGGCATGAGGTGTGGAGGAGCCTCCTACCATCCCTGTGCCAGGTCGGGGGACCCCTCACCCTGGCGGGTTTTTCCCAGGGACGGAGGTTGTGGTTGGAGGATGTGGAGGCACCGCAGGACAAACATCAACATTTCCACCGACCTCCTCCATAATTATCCCGCCAGCCCTATTTATAACTGCAAAACAACCGGCACACCACATGTGCGTGGGGGGGGGGGGGAGGAGGGGGGATATACAGAGGAGAGGGGGAGATGGACCTGGGGGTGGGGATATACAGAGGAGAGGGGGAGATGGACCTGGGGGGGGGATATACAGAGGAGAGGGGAGAGGACCTGGGGGGGGGGAGGGGAGATGGACCTGGGGGGGGGGATATACAGAGGAGACCTGGGGGGGGGGGGGAGGTGGACCTGGGGGGGGGGATATACAGAGGAGAGGGGGAGATGGACCTGGGGGGGGATATACAGAGGAGAGGGGGAGATGGACCTGGGGGGGGGGATATACAGAGGAGAGGGGGAGATGGACCTGGGGGGGGATATACAGAGGAGAGGGGGAGATGGACCTGGGGGGGGGATATACAGAGGAGAGGGGGAGATGGACCTGGGGGGGGATATACAGAGGAGAGGGGGAGATGGACCTGGGGGGGGGATATACAGAGGAGAGGGGGAGATGGACCTGGGGGGGATATACAGAGGAGAGGGGGAGATGGACCTGGGGGGGGATATACAGAGGAGAGGGGGAGATGGACCTGGGGGGGGGATATACAGAGGAGAGGGGGAGATGGACCTGGGGGGGGGATATACAGAGGAGAGGGGGAGATGGACCTGGGGGGGGGATATACAGAGGAGAGGGGGAGATGGACCTGGGGGGGGGGATATACAGAGGAGAGGGGGAGATGGACCTGGGGGGGGATATACAGAGGAGAGGGGGAGATGGACCTGGGGGGGGGATATACAGAGGAGAGGGGGAGATGGACCTGGGGGGGGGGGGATATACAGAGGAGAGGGGGAGATGGACCTGGGGGGGGATATACAGAGGAGAGGGGGAGATGGACCTGGGGGGGGGATATACAGAGGAGAGGGGGAGATGGACCTGGGGGGGGATATACAGAGGAGAGGGGGAGATGGACCTGGGGGGGGGATATACAGAGGAGAGGGGGAGATGGACCTGGGGGGGATATACAGAGGAGAGGGGGAGATGGACCTGGGGGGGGGATATACAGAGGAGAGGGGGAGATGGACCTGGGGGGGGGGGGATATACAGAGGAGAGGGGGAGATGGACCTGGGGGGGGGGATATACAGAGGAGAGGGGGAGATGGACCTGGGGGGGGGGGATATACAGAGGAGAGGGGGAGATGGACCTGGGGGGGGATATACAGAGGAGAGGGGGAGATGGACCTGGGGGGGGATATACGGGGGGGGGGATATAGGAGAGGGGGAGATGGACCTGGGGGGGGGGATATACAGAGGAGAGGGGGAGATGGACTGGGGGGGGGGATATACAGAGGAGAGGGGGAGATGGGGGGGGATATACAGAGGAGAGGGGGAGATGGACTGGGGGGGGGGGATATACAGAGGAGAGGGGGAGATGGGGGGGGGGATATACAGAGGAGAGGGGGAGATGGAGAGGAGAGGGGGAGATGGACTGGGGGGGGGGATATACAGAGGAGAGGGGGAGATGGGGGGGGGATATACAGAGGAGAGGGGGAGATGGACCTGGGGGGGATATACAGAGGAGAGGGGGAGATGGACCTGGGGGGGGGATATACAGAGGAGAGGGGGAGGGGGGGGGGATATACAGAGGAGAGGGGGAGATGGACTGGGGGGGGGGATATACAGAGGGAGAGGGGGAGATGGGGGGGGGATATACAGAGGAGAGGGGGAGATGGACCTGGGGGGGGATATACAGAGGAGAGGGGGAGATGGACCTGGGGGGGGATATACAGAGGAGAGGGGGAGATGGACCTGGGGGGGGGGGATATACAGAGGAGAGGGGGAGATGGACCTGGGGGGGGGATATACAGAGGAGAGGGGGAGATGGACCTGGGGGGGGGATATACAGAGGAGAGGGGGAGATGGACCTGGGGGGGGGGATATACAGAGGAGAGGGGGAGATGGACCTGGGGGGGGGATATACAGAGGAGAGGGGAGATGGACCTGGGGGGGGGGATATACAGAGGAGAGGGGGAGATGGACCTGGGGGGGGGATATACAGAGGAGAGGGGGAGATGGACCTGGGGGGGGATATACAGAGGAGAGGGGGAGATGGACCTGGGGGGCGGATATACAGAGGAGAGGGGGAGATGGACCTGGGGGGGATATACAGAGGAGAGGGGGAGATGGACCTGGGGGGGGATATACAGAGGAGAGGGGGAGATGGACCTGGGGGGGGATATACAGAGGAGAGGGGGAGATGGACCTGGGGGGGGATATACAGAGGAGAGGGGGAGATGGACCTGGGGGGGGATATACAGAGGAGAGGGGGAGATGGACCTGGGGGGGGATATACAGAGGAGAGGGGGAGATGGACCTGGGGGGGGGGGAGGAGGGGATATACAGAGAAGAGGGGATATGGACCTGGGTGGGGAGGAGGGGATATACAGAGGAGAGGGGGGAGATGGACCTGGGGGGGAGGGGGGATATACAGAGGAGATGGGGAGATGGACCTGGGGGGGAGGGGGGATATACAGAGGAGAGAGGGAGATGGACCTGGGGGGGGGGGATATACAGAGGAGAGGGGAGATGGACCTGGGGGGGGGGATATACAGAGGAGCGGGGGAGATGGACCTGGGGGGGGGGGCAAGTATAAAAACAATGAGGGACACTCACTTCTGAAACTCTGCGCTCTAATCCCGGACTCTTCTCCTCTATAGGAGAGGAAACTTCACTTCTAAAGGGAGAAGAGGAGCCAATGGTGACAACATCTGCACAGCATGTCACAGACTGAGAGAGGGGCATGAGATGTGAAAGTGACATGGTCTCATCACCTCCTTTATATTATCCTCTGCCCCCGATGACATTCATGGACTCCTCTCCCACCCCCCTTTACATTATTCTTTACCCCTATAATGTCCTGGGAGTTGTTCCTTCCATCCCCCGCCACACCACCCATAATAACTCCTCTATTGCTTTGGCAGTGCTAACATTTATTGGGTCCGGCCAATGAAGCTTATTAGAAACTCAGGAGAGGGAGGGGGGGGGGGGGAATAGAGCGGAGTGGAGAGAAAAGAGAGGAGAAAAGAAGGTGATATGTAGGAAAGAGGAGAAGAGAGGTGGAGGAGAGAAGAGAGAAAAGACAGAGGAGAGGAGAGAGAAAAGATGGAGGAGAGGAGAGAGAAAGGATAGAGGAGAGGAGAGAGAAAGGATAGTGGAGAGGAGAAGGAAGAGAGGAGAGGAGAGAGAAAAGATAGAGGAGAGGAGAGGAGAGGAAAGGAGAGAGAAAAGATAGAGGAGAGGAGAGAGAAAAGATAGAGGAGAGGAGAGAGAAAGGATAGAGGAGAGGAGCGGAGAGAGAAAGGATAGAGGAGAGGAGAGAGAAAAGATAGAGGAGAGGAGAGAGAAAGGATAGAGGAGAGGAGAGAGAAAGGATAGTGGAGAGTAGAAGGAAGAGAGGAGAGGAGAGAGAAAAGATAGAGGAGAGGAGAGAGAAAGGATAGTGGAGAGGAGAAGGAAGAGAGGAGAGGAGAGAGAAAAGATAGAGAAGAGGAGAGGAGAGAGAAAAGATAGATGAGAGGAGAGGAAAGGATAGAGGAGAGGAGAGGAGAGAGAAAGGATAGAGGAGAGGAGAGAGAAAAGATAGAGGAGAGGAGAGAGAAAGGATAGAGGAGAGAGAAAGGATAGAGGAGAGGAGAGGAGAGGAGAAGGAAGAGAGGAGAGGAGAGAGAAAAGATAGAGAAGAGGAGAGGAGAGAGAAAAGATAGATGAGAGGAGAGGAAAGGAGAGAGAAAAGATAGAGGAGAGGAGAGAGAAAGGATGGAGGAGAGGAGAGAAGAGAGAAAGGATAGAGGAGAGGAGAGAGAAAGGATAGAGGAGAGGAGAGAGAAAAGATGGAGGAGAGGAGAGAGAAAGGATGGAGGAGAGGAGAGGTGAGAAAAAAAATAGAGAGGAGAGGAGAGAGAAAAGATAGAGAGGAGAGAGAAAAGATAGAGGAGAGGAGAGAAAAAGGATAGAGGAGAGGAGAGAGAAGAAAGGAGAGGAGAGAGAAAAGATAGAGAAGAGGAGAGGAAAGGAGAGAGAAAATATAGAGGAGAGGAGAGAGAAAATATAGAGGAGAGGAGAGAGAAAAGATAGAGGAGAGGAGAGAGAAAAGATAGAGGAGAGGAGAGAGAAAATATAGAGAGGAGAGAGAAAAGATAGAGGAGAGGAGAGAGAAAGGATAGAGGAGAGGAGAGAGAAGAGAGGAGAGGAGAGAGAAAAGATAGAGGAGAGGAGAGAGAAAAGATAGAGAGGAGAGAGAAAAGATGAGAGGAGAGAGAAAAGATAGAGAGGAGAGAGAAAAGAGAGAGGAGAGAGAAAGGATAGAGGAGAGGAGAGAGAAGAGAGAGAGGAGAGAGAAGAGAGGAGAGGAGAGAGAAAAGATAGATGAGAGGAGAGAGAAAAGATAGAGAGGAGAGAGAAAAGATAGAGGAGAGAGAAAGGATAGAGGAGAGGAGAGAGAAAAGATAGAGGAGAGGAGAGAGAAAGGATAGAGGAGAGGAGAGAGAAAGGATAGTGGAGAGGAGAAGGAAGAGAGGAGAGGAGAGAGAAAAGATAGAGGAGAGGAGAGAGAAAGGATAGTGGAGAGGAGAAGGAAGAGAGGAGAGGAGAGAGAAAAGATAGAGAAGAGGAGAGGAGAGAGAAAAGATAGATGAGAGGAGAGGAAAGGATAGAGGAGAGGAGAGGAGAGAGAAAGGATAGAGGAGAGGAGAGGAGAGAGAAAGGATAGAGGAGAGGAGAGAGAAAAGATAGAGGAGAGGAGAGAGAAAGGATAGAGGAGAGAGAAAGGATAGAGGAGAGGAGAGGAGAGGAGAAGGAAGAGAGGAGAGGAGAGAGAAAAGATAGAGAAGAGGAGAGGAGAGAGAAAAGATAGATGAGAGGAGAGGAAAGGAGGAGAGAAAAGATAGAGGAGAGGAGAGAGAAAGGATGGAGGAGAGGAGAGAAGAGAGAAAGGATAGAGGAGAGGAGAGAGAAAGGATAGAGGAGAGGAGAGAGAAAAGATGGAGGAGAGGAGAGAGAAAGGATGGAGGAGAGGAGAGTGAGAAAAAAGATAGAGAGGAGAGGAGAGAGAAAAGATAGAGAGGAGAGAGAAAAGATAGAGGAGAGGAGAGGAGAGAAAAGGGATAGAGGAGAGGAGAGAGAAGAAAGGAGAGAGAGAGAGAAAAGATAGAGAAGAGGAGAGGAAAGGAGAGAGAAAATATAGAGGAGAGGAGATAGAAAAGATAGAGGAGAGGAGAGAGAAAAGATAGAGGAGAGGAGAGAGAAAAGATAGAGAGGAGAGAGAAAAGATAGAGGAGAGGAGAGGAGAGAGAAAGGATAGAGGAGAGGAGAGAGAAGAGAGGAGAGGAGAGAGAAAAGATAGATGAGAGGAGAGAGAAAAGATAGAGAGGAGAGAGAAAAGATAGAGGAGAGGAGAGAGAAAAGATAGAGAGGAGAGAGAAAAGATAGAGGAGAGGAGAGAGAAAGGATAGAGGAGAGGAGAGAGAAGAGAGGAGAGGAGAGAGAAGAGAGGAGAGGAGAGAGAAAAGATAGATGAGAGGAGAGAGAAAAGATAGAGAGGAGAGAGAAAAGATAGAGGAGAGGAGAGAGAAAGGATAGAGGAGAGGAGAGAGAAAAGATAGAGAAGAGGAGAGGAGAGAGAAAAGATAGAGGAGAGGAAAGGAGAGAGAAAAGATAGAGGAGAGAAAAAAGATAGAGGAGAGGAGAACAGGAGAAAGAAAAGAGGAAAGATGGAGTAGAGGAGAGGAGAGCAAAGACAGAGAAGAGTTGGAGGACAAGAGAAATGGAGGAAATGAACGATGAATAGAAGGAGGACAGGGGGAAGAAAAGATGAAGGAGAGAACAGGAGAAGAGGGAGAAAAGATAGAGGAGAGGAGAGGAGAGGTAGTGGACTCGTCTAGTAGACAAGTGAGGAGAGATGGAGGAGAGACAGAGGAGAGGAGAGTTGGAGGACAGGAGAAAAGGAGGAGAGGAGAGATAAAAGAGAGGAGGACAGGAAAGAGAAAAGATGGAAGGAGAGGACAGGAGAAAAAAGAGGAATGATGGAGGAGAAGAGAAATGGTGGAGAGGAGAACAGAGACAGAGGAGAGGAGAGATGGAGGAGAGGAGAGTTGGGGGACAGGAGAGATGGAGGAAAAGAGAGAAGAGATGGGGATAGAAGAGCTGAAGAAGAGGAGAAAGAAGAGAGGAAGGGGGTGAGAGAGTGACGAAGGAGAGGGGAGAGGAATGATGGAGGACAAATAGAGGGGAGAAACAGAGGAGTGGAGAGATGGGGGAGATAAGAGGAGAGATTGAGAAGAGAGTTGAAGGAAAGGAGAGTAGAGATGGAGGAAAGGAAATGGAGAGATGAAAGGAAAGCAGGGTGGAGAAAGGAAGGAGATTAGAATAGAGAGAATACAGAATAAAGGGGAGGATAGAAGAGAGGTGGAGGAGAGGAGAAATGGAGAAGAGGACAGATGAATGGGGGAGGACAGATACAGAGAGAAAAACAGAGGAGAGATTAGAGTTGGGTGGGATTGGAGAGGAGAGGAGAGGTAGAGATGAGAGGAGAGATTGAGTAGAGGAGAGTTGGAGGACAGGAGAGATGAAGAAGAGTAGAGATGAAGGAAAGGAGAGGAGAGGTGGTAGGGAGGAAAAAGGAAAGATAGAGGATAGAGAAGAGAGGAAGTATATGAGAGAGGAGTGATGGAGGAGATGGGAGAGGAATGGTGGAGGACAGATACGGGGGAGAAACAGAGAATAGAAGTGAGTTGGATGGGCAAGTTGGAGGAGAGGAGAGAGAAAAAAATGGAGGAGAGGAGAGATGGGGGAGATAAGAGGAGAGATTGAGGAGAGATGGGGAGGTCAGAGGAGTAGAGAGTTGGAGGGCAGGAGAGTAGAGATGGAGGAAAGGATGGTAGAGATGGAAGAAAGCAGAGGTGGTGGAGAGAAGAAAGGAAAGAAGGGCAGAGAGATGAGGGTTGGGACTAGACACGTGCATTCGTTTTCGTTAGAATGCATTTTCGTCCGAAAATCAGTTTTTTTCGTTATCGTTTTAACAAACGATAATGAAAGCGCAAGAAACGAAAACCGAAAGATCCGACATAAATAATGCTTTATTTTCGTTTTCGTTGCGGTGAAAATTCGATACAGAGAGATTCGACATTATAGGGAAAAGATTCGACATTATTACTAGTCATACAACATTAGAATTCTTGTAGGTGGAATATTCGAACGGAAATGTACGATTCGACGTAAAGATTCGACGTTCCGTCGAATATTCTTTTGACCATTCGACAGAAACCAAGTATTATTGGACTTTCGTACGAAAGTTATTCCCCAACGAAAAACGAAATAAATCAAAACGATTTTCGGGAGTAACTAAATAAATTTATTTTCCAAACGAAAACGAAACAAAATATTCCAGTCTTCACATGTCTAGTTGGGATGAGGGTTGGGATGGGGGTTGGGAGGGGTTTGGGATGGGGGTTGGGATGGGGGTTGGGAGGGGGGTTGGGATGGGGTTTGGGAGGGTGGTTGGGATGGGGGTTGGGAGGGGGGTTGGGATGAGGGTTGGGAGGGGGGTTGGGATGAGGGTTGGGAAGGGGTTGGGATGAGGGTTGGGAGGGGGGTTGGGATGAGGGTTGGGAGGGGGGTTGAGATGAGGGTTGGGATGAGGGTTTGGATGGGGGTTGGGATGAGGGTTGGGAGGGGGGTGAGGGTTGGGATGATGGTTGGGAGGGGGGGTTGAGATGAGGGTTTGGATGGGGGTTGGTATGAGGGTTGGGATGGGGGTTGGGAGGGGGGTGAGGGTTGGGATGAGGGTTTGGATGGGGGTTGGGATGAGGGTTGGGATGGGGGTTGGGAGGGGGGTGAGGGTTGGGATGATGGTTGGGAGGGGGGGTTGAGATGAGGGTTTGGATGGGGGTTGGGATGAGGGTTTGGATGGGGGTTGGGATGAGGGTTTGGATGGGGGTTGGGATGAGGGTTTGGATGGGGGTTGGGATGAGGGTTGGGAGGGGGGTGAGGGTTGGGATGATGGTTGGGAGGGGGGGTTGAGATGAGGGTTTGGATGGGGGTTGGTATGAGGGTTGGGATGGGGGTTGGGAGGGGGGTGAGGGTTGGGATGAGGGTTTGGATGGGGGTTGGGATGAGGGTTGGGATGGGGGTTGGGAGGGGGGTGAGGGTTGGGATGATGGTTGGGAGGGGGGGTTGAGATGAGGGTTTGGATGGGGGTTGGGATGAGGGTTCGGACGGGGAGCTCAGCAGAGAAGTATTCCATAGAAGGTATGAAGGATGGAGATCTGGACTGTTCCGATCATCATGAAGTCCTCCAGGCATTGAGGAACTGAAGTGCACACGTGACTATGATAACTGTCACAGCCTAGATGCCGCTGCACTGTGGTTGCCCTATTTCTCTCGCCCCCATATTAGAGCGAACTCATTCACTGACATGAACCCTTTAACCAATGTGGATGTGGTGATGTCGCCTCGTCAGATCACCATCTGCGCCCGCAGCGCCCCGTCTCTATGAACTATCTCAGATTTTCCGCCTCATTGGCGGATGTCTCTGCCTCATTACCTGCAGGATTGCTGGGCGTCTCGTCACCTCAGGCAATGCACAGATCTCCTCGTGTGTCACTCAGCGCAAATCTATGTAGAGGGGTCACACGGTGCAGCAGCCGTCATTCATCCTACACAGAGAGATAAAGTGATATAATGTGACCAGTAATGGGACACTCAGGGCACCAGCATAGAAAACATCAATAACCTGGAGAGACCGACCGGGACAGTGCAAAGCAAGCGACCGAGACAGTGCAAAGCAAGCGACCGAGACAGTGCAAAGCAAGCGACCGAGACAGTGCAGAGTGACCGAGACAGTGCAGGCAGAGCAGAGCGACCGACTCAGAGAAGACAGTGCAGAGCGACCGACTCAGACAGTGCAAAGCAAGCGACCGAGACAGTGCAGAGCGACCGAGACAGTGCAGGCAGTGCAGAGCGACCAACTCAGAGCAGGCAGTGCAGAGCGACCGATCAAGACCGTGCAGATAGGGTGATCACATTTCCAAACTACCATTCAGGGACACCCCCCTTCCCAAAATTCATCTTGTGTTGTAACGAATCACAGCACAGTGATTGGACACAATAGGTGGGATTTATGATTTCTCCAATCACAAGCAGGGGGCGGGGATTGTGCTTCTCCAGGCATTCCCGACCTGGGCAAGTACTGTCAGTGAGTAAAGCAGTGATGTGGCGGCCTTTTTTGGGGGCATCAGATTGGCCTTGGGGAGGTGGCTGTGTCATTTTTATTCCGGGACAGTGTATTGTCCTAGAATGAAGGTGCCCGGGACAGACCTGCAAAATGCGGGACTGTCCCGGGCAATCCGGGACACGTGGTCACCCTAAGTGCAAAGCGACCGACTCAGAGCAGACAGTGCAGAGCGACCGATCAAGACAGTGAGGAGCAACCAACTCAGAGCAGACAGTGCAGAGCGACCGACTGAGACAGTGCAGAGCGACAGACTCAGAGCAGACAGTGCAGAGCGACAGACTCAGAGCAGACAGTGCAGAGCGACAGACTCAGAGCAGACAGTGCAGAGCGACCGACTCAGAGCAGACAGTGCAGAGCGACAGACTCAGAGCAGACAGTGCAGAGCGACAGACTCAGAGCAGACAGTGCAGAGCGACAGACTCAGAGCAGACAGTGCAGAGCGACCGACTCAGAGCAGACAGTGCAGAGCGACAGACTCAGAGCAGACAGTGCAGAGCGACAGACTCAGAGCAGACAGTGCAGAGCGACCGACTCAGAGCAGACAGTGCAGAGCGACCGACTCAGAGCAGACAGTGCAGAGCGACCGACTCAGAGCAGACAGTGCAGAGCGACCGACTCAGAGCAGACAGTGCAGAGCGACCGACTCAGAGCAGACAGTGCAGAGCGACCGACTCAGAGCAGACAGTGCAGAGCGACCGACTCAGAGCAGACAGTAGTGCAGAGCGACAGACTCAGAGCAGACAGTGCAGAGCGACAGACTCAGAGCAGACAGTGCAGAGCGACCGACTGAGACAGTGCAGAGCGACAGACTCAGAGCAGACAGTGCAGAGCGACAGACTCAGAGCAGACAGTGCAGAGCGACAGACTCAGAGCAGACAGTGCAGAGCGACCGACTCAGAGCAGACAGTGCAGAGCGACAGACTCAGAGCAGACAGTACAGAGCGACAGACTCAGAGCAGACAGTGCAGAGCGACAGACTCAGAGCAGACAGTGCAGAGCGACAGACTCAGAGCAGACAGTGCAGAGCGACAGACTCAGAGCAGACAGTGCAGAGCGACAGACTCAGAGCAGACAGTGCAGAGCGACAGACTCAGAGCAGACAGTGCAGAGCGACAGACTCAGAGCAGACAGTGCAGAGCGACTGGCCAAGAAGTACGGCATCGGGGGCCACTGCATGTGTACAGCCCTCAGCAGGTGCATGCCCTCGTTCAGGTAGGGGGCTGGGGAGTGGTAAAACCAAATGGTTGAGCTTCACACATGAGCAAACCCTAACCGAACACTTTTGCTGGACAGCTTGGCCCGTTAAAGGACGTTGAAAGGTACTGGCAGGATTACCAGGTGAAAAGAAGGAAAATAAGGCTAAAAAATCAAATAAAAAATAAAGAATGCAGCCACCATATCCAATGATTGGTAAGCTGTAATCAATGAACTTTTTGGTTTTGGGTTAAATTACGCTTTAACACCCAGCATCTCCTTATTTACTAAGCTCAGTGAACAATCACTACACTAAGCCTACAGTCTATTCCTTTAATGAATAAACCCCAATGTATCATACGGCTCAAATTTCCCTTCAGTGACATCTCTGTTCCTCGGTAGGATCGGACCCACCAAAAAACTTCCGCCATACATCTCCAGGCCGGTCACGTAACCCACTAGCAGAACACAGTTGCTGTGCTTTGGGGGCCTCGGCCGTCACTTGGCTCTTTGTGTGTTGGGTTTGCGGTGAGGTGGGAACAGCTGCATAAATACAATGTACGTTCTGGAATCTTCTCCAATGTACAGCTGGGAGGCGGCTGAGCGGCTCACTGTCCTTACAAATAAACAGGGATCCTCTGTGAAAACATCCGACCAAAAGACAACAAGCAAAATACGAGAGCCGCGAGCGCCAAAAGACACCTGACCGCTCCGAGCGCCGATTCCGGGAGAAGGAAGAGGATCAGGATGGGGGTTATTCAGTTGTTTTCCCATCATAATGCCGGCTGTGTGTCTGAGAGTCACCCAACGGTGCCTTCCAACACCCATCATATCGTCTTATGGGTCGCTTATGCCACCCATTATATCGCCGGTTTGGTCTCCTATGTCACCCATCATGTTGCCGGTTGGGTCTCTTATGTCACCCATCAATTTGCCCCTTGGGTCTCTTATATCACCCATCTTATTGCCCCTTTGGTTTCTTATGCCACCCATTATATCGCCGGTTTGGTCTCCTATGTCACCCATCATGTTGCCGGTTGGGTCTCTTATGTCACCCATCAATTTGCCCCTTGGGTCTCTTATATCACCCATCTTATTGCCCCTTTGGTTTCTTATGTCACCCATCATATTCCTTGTTGGCTCTCTTATGTCACCCATCATATTGCCTGTTGGATCTCTTATGTCACCCATCATATTGCCTGTTGGATCTCTTATGTCACCCATCATATTGCCTGTTGGATCTCTTATGTCACCCATCATATTGCCTGTTGGATCTCTTATGTCACCCATCATATTGCCTGTTGGATCTCATATGTCACCCATCATATTCCTTGTTGGCTCTCTTATGTCACCCATCATATTGCTGGTTGGGTCTCATGTCACCCATCATATTGCCCATTGTGTGACATATGTCACGCATCATTTAACCTGTTGGGTCTCCTATGTCACCCATCATATTTTCCTCCGGGCATTCTTTGCGCCTGGAGGAAAGGAGATTTCACCTCCAAATATGGAAAGGTTTCTTCACAGTAAGAGCTGTGAAAATGTGGAACAGACTCCCTCCAGATGTGGATCTGGCCAGCTCAGTAGATTGCTTTAAGAGAGGCCTGGATTCTTTCCTAAATGTACATAATATAACTGAGTACTAAGATTTGTAGGTAAAGTTGATCCGGGGTAAATCTGTTTGCCTCTCGGGGGATCAGGAAGGAATTTTTTCCCCTTGGATCTCATGCTCTGCTGGGGTTTTTTGCCTTCCTCTGGATCAACTGTGGGTATAGAGTTGGGTGTATGGGATGTACTGTGTTTTTTATTTTGTTTGTTTATTTTTTTGTGGTTGAACTGGATGGACGTGTGTCTTTTTTCAACCTGACTAACTATGTAACTATGTATATATATCATCATCATTTAACAGTTAAATTAACTTGTTGGGTCTCCTATGTCACCCATCATATTGCCTGTTGGGTCTCTTATGTCACCCATCATATTGCCCATTGGGTCTCATATGTCACCCATCATTTAACCTGTTGGGTCTCTTATGTCACCCATCATTTAACCTGTTGGATCTCTTATGTCACCCATCATATAGCCTGTTGGGTCTCTTATGTCACCCATCATATAGCCTGTTGGGTCTCTTATGTCACTCACCATATTACCCATTGGGTCTCTTATGTCACCTTCTTATTGTCAGTGGGTCTCTTATGTCACCCATCTTATTGGCCATTGGGTCTCTTATGTCACCCATCTTATTGCCTGTTACATCTCTTATGTCACCCACCATATTGCCAGTGGGTCTTTTATGTTACTCGTAATATTGCCAGTTGAGTCTCTTATGTCACCCATCATATTGCACGGTAAGACTCTTATGTCACCCACCATATTGTCAGTGAGTCTTTTATGTCAACCCTCATATTGCCTTTTGGGTCTCCTATGTTGTTTATCACATTGGCCTGCCCCGTTGGATCTTTTATGTCCCCCATTATATTGCCCCTTGGGTCTCGTATGTCCCCCATCATATTGCCCATTGAGTCTCTTATGTGAACCCATCTGTTATTTCATTTCAACAGCGCTCTGTTTGCATTAGAACTGCTTGTTATGCCAAATTATTGCCCTGAGCACTGGCAAATCCTGGCTGAGGTTTTTTTAGGCCGGGATCACACTGTGTGCGGACGCAGGTCACAGCAGGGTTCCGTTGCGCCTCAGTTCTCCTTTTCAAGGACGAATCTGGCCAAAACCTTTGCCTAAATTCAGACCTGAAACCAAGCCAAAGACGCACAGCACTCTTGTGCAACAACCGGCTGCCCTCCGGGGATGTGTGAACCGGCTCCATAGAGAGACAGTCACCTTCTCCCGTCATGCATCCGGCCATCTCAGCACCTCCTGCACCCATAGATAGGACAATCCATCTGCTCCATATATGGATGACCTTTCCATAGTTGATAATCTTGATACAGTCAAAGATAAGGCGATCAGACAAGCTGCAGATATTTCTGCGCGGCTGCGGGGCGGGCCGGTGACATCATTCCGATAATTCTTAAATAACGCCCATAATTTTGATTGCGGTTTGGATTGAATTCACAGTGAATGTGTGTGTGGCAGGATGTTGCATCTCCCTCTGGATATGTATTTGAGGTTAAAGTAGTATTAAACTCTCAATGTTTTTAGCTTAATGCATTAAACACAATAAAAAAAAAAAATTCCCAGTAAACTATTTGTTAAAAGTTTCGCCCGTCACTTGCATTTTAAAACTTTGAATGCGGCTTGCTCCTGCTCTCTTAGGCCTCGTACTCACGACCGAGAATCTCGTCAGGAAAAACCCGCCGTTTTTTCCTGACAAGATTCTTGGCAAGAAACTCTTGCCTCCCGAGTGTACACACTTTTGTTTCAAAGGAACCGCGGTTCTCTTGAAAGGAAAGAACGCAGTGATGTCATCGACTACGACGAGCGCTCGTCACATTTGATGCCGTCGCCGCCATCTTGCTTCATCCTACCTATGCCATGGAAGCTACCGCGCATGGGTCAAAGTCATTTCGAGCATGCGCGGGTTTCCACAACGACAGGTAAGCATACACACTCTCGGGTTTCAAGTCGGGAAACAGGCCGACAAGAATCTCAACGAGAAAAAAGAGAGCAGGTTCTCTTTTTTTCTCGTCGAGATTCTGGCCAGATTTCCTGACGAGAAACCTGAAAGCCTCGTACACACAAACAGAAATCTTGGCAAGAAGCTGTTTTCTTGCTGGTTTTTGTCAAGAAAACCGGTCGTGTGTACGAGGCTTCAGTTCTGCTTCCCTGAACTCATGCTCTTCACAGCTCAGAGAAGGAAGAAGGGATGAGGAGGGAGGAACAGAGGAGTGCCTTTCCATCCTAGGCTTTGAGGCTGTGTGTTTTTTCGATCAGTGGCGGCTGGTGTTTTTTTTTGGGGGTTTATTAGGCACATCGGGGCAGTGACAGGGATCAGGCAGCGGCGGGCACATCAGGCAGCGGCAGGGATCAGGGCATCAGTGGGCACATCAGCCAGTGGTGGGGATCTGGCATTGGTGGGCACATCGGGCATCGGCGGGGATCAGGCATCGGTGGGCACATCGGGCAGCAGTGGGGATTGGGCATCGGTGGACACATTGGGCAACGGCGGGGATCGGGCATCGGCAGGCACATTGGGCAGCAGCAGGGATCGGGGCATCAGTGGGCACATCGGGCATCGGTGGGCACATCAGGTAGCGTCTCCTGTGTCTTCTCCTCCTTGCTTCCGCTGTGCGGCTTCTCCCCCCTTTGCTAGGCGTACAATAGGATTGCCTGTCCTTTCAGCCAATCGGGAGACGGGTATCAGACCCGCTTCCCGTTTGGCTGGAAGGAGGATCAGTGTTGCGACAGCGAATATTCATTAGCTGTTCCAACACAACTGGGTGTGTCTCCGGACACAATGCTCTGTGCCCCGAGCCCACCCAATTTTGAAGCATATTAGAGTATCTGGCTCTAATCAGGTGCTTAAAAAAAACACCCTGCTGCCCACCCCCCTCATAAGAATTCATGCACCCAGCATCCTGAAAGGGGATAGGGGAGGCAGCATCCGTAATGGATACCGCCATATGTAGGTGGTCAGTAGAAAGAAGAATGCTCCTGTACATGAGTGGTCAGTGGAAGGATGAATTCCCTTCATAAGAAAACAAGAACAGAGGGCGCACCAGCCTTGCGCATTACCTTTGTAACACTACATTTTTATTATAGGTAAAATGGCGTACTCACAAAGGTGTGGTATAATTAACCACCTCAATACCGGGCACTTTCAATATGTGACCCTTGAAAAGTCATGTGACATGTGACGCAACGCGTCGGGAAGAGCCAGTGATGACATCTACGGTGCTTGAGCATACTAGATGTGGAGTGAGGAGGAACTCGCTACATGCGACTGATCGTCTCAACAGTGGCGTCTCCAGCTTTCATATTTAGGGGGGGGCACATGGGGGGACAGGGACAAAAGTTGGGGGGGCAACTATAAAATGCAATTTTATATATATATATATATATATTTCCTGGGGCCCTTTACTACGATCCCACAACGAGCCCTTTCACATGTTCTGCAGTAAGCTCCGTTCCTACTATACTGGGGCCCCCCAGGGTGGCAGAAAACAAGAGATATATGTCACCAGCACACCAAGAAAATATAAGGGTCCAAAGCAGTGGGAGAACTCTCAGGTTTGCAAAGTTTGTCTGGTGTTCTACCACTGTGGGGTTCCCCAGCTGTCCTGTCCCTGCTATTGACAGTGCTGGTCTGGCATCTGTCTCCTTGGCAGCGGCGACAGTCTATTAGGACCTAGTGCTGGTGACATTACGGATGCATGCAGGGGAAGGCTGGCACTATTAGTTATAGAGAGCCGAGCCCCCAGCTGGTCATCTAGCACGTATATTACCTGCCTAACTGAAAGTGAAAGTAAATTGTGAATGTCTTGAAAGAACAGGAGAGGGGAGGGAGACAGATGGGGGAGAGAAGAAATGTAGATAATGCAGTTTAGTAATTACAGTGTACTGTGTCAAAAAATGTGTGTAAATTCGCGCCAAGGAAAAAACATATGGTAAACCTGCTCCAACCAGTGGGCTAGCTTCCAAATGTATGTCCAAAATTAAATAAATAAATTAAATAAATTGGTGAGCAGCCTCCCAGAGAATTCAGTGTCTGAATGATATATTGGAATGGGGGTGATAGGGGGCGCTAAGTATACTATTTATGTGAGATTAACTACAACAT
This sequence comes from Rana kukunoris, assembly GCA_029574335.1. Taxonomy (NCBI): domain Eukaryota; kingdom Metazoa; phylum Chordata; class Amphibia; order Anura; family Ranidae; genus Rana; species Rana kukunoris. Next base: position 551,990,992 of record CM056052.1, on the reverse strand, counting down.
AATCATATCTATACATGTGAATACTCATTGGTGATAAACAATAAATTCATAAATATATAAAACATATGTGAAGGTCCAACAAACAATATTTGTGTGGTACTCAGTCCCACTGAGAAAAATGTCCATACAATAAAGTGCAACCGTGCAAAACAGATTCCAACCGCAGGTGTAAACTTCAAATACTGTATATGATATAGATTGAAGATGTGAGACCACCACCTGGAAAAATACTTATTTGCTTATCACCCGGAGTGATCAAATGAAATGGCTCCTTACCGACACGCATCCCTACGCCACTTCCGGGTCCGCTGGTTCACGGCGGTGGAACGCACGCCAGAGCACCAGCGCCATTACAGCAACGGACGTCCGGCTTTTCCTCTACCTCACACGCTAACAAGCCTCAGTGCCGGGATCGGGGCACTGTACAAAGTAAGCAGCCACTTGGCTTGTGTTTTTAACTGTTCATCTTTTAAATAAACAATATTACACTATGATGATCTTTCTGTCCTGGCTTTTATGAACATTGGACTATCCTCCGGAATAACTCTGACCACTGGGAAACACATCCTGATAAGGCACTGCATGACTTCTTTTTTAATTAAAAGAGTCCATTCATGTCGGTAAGGAGCCATTTCATTTGATCACTCCGGGTGCAAATAAGTATTTTTCCAGGTGGTGGTCTCACATCTTCAATCTATATCATATACAGTATTTGAAGTTTACACCTGCGGTTAGGGTTGCCACCTTTTCTGCAAGCCAAACCCGAACACTTTTGCGGCGCACGCCAATTTTTTTTGTAGTACATGCTATAGGATTGATAAATACCTGGGACACCTTGTGGGTTACTCAAAGAGAGTTGTAATCAGAATGGACTGCGTCAGTAGGGCAGTGGATGCTGTCAGTAGGGCAGTGTACCTCCATTCACTGTCTCTGGTGGCGCCGGCGGCTGGGTGGGAGAGAGAGAGAGCACAGACAGTGCTGTATGACCCAGCTGCAGGACATTAGCCCCGCTGGAGCAGGGGAAGAAGGGGGGGTGCGATGTTTGGGGGTAGCTGACAGAGAGGGGGGATGATAGAGAGGATGAGGGGAGTGACAGAGGAGGAGGATGAGGGGGGTGACAGAGGAGGAGGATGAGGGGGGTGACAGAGGAGGAGGATGAGGGGGGTGACAGAGGAGGAGGATGAGGGGGGTGACAGAGGAGGAGGATGAGGGGGGTGACAGAGGAGGAGGAGGATGAGGGGGGTGACAGAGGAGGAGGATGAGGGGGGTGACAGAGGAGGAGGATGAGGGGGGTGACAGAGGAGGAGGATGAGGGGGGTGACAGAGGAGGATGAGGGGGGTGACAGAGGAGGAGGATGAGGGGGGTGACAGAGGAGGAGGATGAGGGGGGTGACAGAGGAGGAGGAGGGGGGTGACAGAGGAGGAGGAGGGGGGTGACTGAGGAGGAGGAGGGGGGTGACTGAGGAGGAGGAGGGGGGTGACTGAGGAGGAGGAGGGGGGTGACAGAGGAGGATGAGGGGGGTGACAGAGGAGGAGGATGAGGGGGGTGACAGAGGAGGAGGATGAGGGGGGTGACAGAGGAGGAGGAGGAGGATGAGGGGGGTGACAGAGGAGGAGGATGAGGGGGGTGACAGAGGAGGAGGAGGATGAGGGGGGTGACAGAGGAGGAGGAGGATGAGGGGGGTGACAGAGGAGGAGGGTTACAGAGAGTAGGAGCGGGGTTACAGAGAGTAGGAGGGGGGGGATACAGACAGTAGGAGGGGGGGATACAGACAGTAGGAGGGGGGTTACAGACAGTAGGAGGGGGGTTACAGAGGAGGAGGGGGGTTACAGAGGAGGAGGGGGGGTTACAGAGGAGGAGGGGGGTTACAGACAGTAGGAGGGGGGTTACAGAGGAGAGGGGGGTTACAGACAGAGGAGGGGGTTACAGACAGTAGGAGGGGGGTTACAGACAGGAGGGGGGGTACAGAGGAGGAGGGGGGGTTACAGGGGAGGGGGGGTTACAGACAGTAGGAGGGGGGGTTACAGACAGTAGGAGGGGGGGTTACAGACAGAGGAGGGGGGGTTACAGACAGTAGAGGGGGGTTACAGAAGGGGGGGTTACAGACAGTAGGAGGGGGGGTTACAGACAGTAGGAGGGGGGGTACAGACAGGAGGGGGGGTTACAGACAGTAGGAGGGGGGACAGAGGAGGAGGGGGGTAGACAGAGGGGGGGGTTACAGACAGTAGGAGGGGGGTTACAGACAGTAGGAGGGGGGTTACAGACAGTAGGAGGGGGGGTACAGAGGAGGGGGGGGGTTACAGACAGTAGGAGGGGGGGTAGACAGAGGAGGGGGGGTTACAGACAGGAGGGGGGGGGACAGACAGAGGGGGGGTTACAGAGGAGGAGGGGGGTTACAAACAGTAGGAGGGGGGTTACAGAGGAGGAGGGGGGGTTACAGACAGTAGGAGGGGGGTTACAGACAGTAGGAGGGGGGGTTACAGACAGTAGGAGGGGGGGTTACAGACAGGAGGGGGGTTACAGACAGTAGGAGGGGGGTTACAGAGGAGGAGGGGGGGTTACAGACAGTAGGAGGGGGGTTACAGACAGTAGGAGGGGGGTTACAGACAGGAGGAGGGGGGTTACAGACAGTAGGAGGGGGGTTACAGAGGAGGAGGGGGGTTACAGACAGTAGGAGGGGGGGTTACAGACAGTAGGGGGGGTTACAGACAGTAGGAGGGGGGGTTACAGACAGTAGGGGGGGGGTTACAGACAGTAGGAGGGGGGGTTACAGACAGGGGGGGGGGTTACAGAGGAGGAGGGGGGGTTACAGACAGTAGGAGGGGGGTTACAGAGGAGGAGGGGGGGTTACAGACAGTAGGAGGGGGGTTACAGACAGTAGGAGGGGGGGTTACAGACAGTAGGAGGGGGGTTACAGACAGGAGGGGGGCTACAGACAGTAGGAGGGGGGTTACAGACAGTAGGAGGGGGGTTACAGAGGAGGAGGGGGGGTTACAGAGGAGGGGGGGTTACAGACAGTAGGAGGGGGGGTTACAGACAGTAGGAGGGGGGGGTACAGACAGGAGGGGGGGTTACAGACAGTAGGAGGGGGGGTTACAGACAGTAGGAGGGGGGGTTACAGACAGTAGGAGGGGGGTTACAGAGGAGGAGGGGGGGGGGGGTTACAGACAGTAGGAGGGGGGTTACAGACAGTAGGAGGGGGGGTTACAGACAGTAGGAGGGGGGTTACAGACAGTAGGAGGGGGGTTACAGACAGTAGGAGGGGGGTACAGAGGAGGAGGGGGGTTACAGACAGTAGGAGGGGGGTTACAGACAGTAGGAGGGGGGTTACAGACAGTAGGAGGGGGGTTACAGACAGTAGGAGGGGGGTTACAGAGGAGGAGGGGGGTTACAGACAGTAGGAGGGGGGGTTACAGACAGTAGGAGGGGGGTTACAGAGGAGGGGGGGTTACAGACAGTAGGAGGGGGGGTTACAGACAGTAGGAGGGGGGGTTACAGACAGTAGGAGGGGGGGTTACAGACAGGAGGAGGGGGGGGTTACAGACAGTAGGAGGGGGGGTTACAGACAGTAGGAGGGGGGGTTACAGACAGAGGAGGGGGGGTTACAGACAGTAGGAGGGGGGTTACAGACAGTAGGAGGGGGGTTACAGAGGAGGAGGGGGGGTTACAGACAGTAGGAGGGGGGTTACAGACAGTAGGAGGGGGGTTACAGACAGTAGGAGGGGGGTTACAGACAGGAGGAGGGGGGTTACAGAGGAGGAGGGGGGGTTACAGACAGTAGGAGGGGGGTTACAGACAGGAGGGGGGGGTACAGAGGAGGAGGGGGGGTTACAGACAGTAGGAGGGGGGTTACAGAGGAGGAGGGGGGTTACAGACAGTAGGAGGGGGGGTTACAGACAGTAGGAGGGGGGGTTACAGACAGTAGGAGGGGGGTACAGACAGGAGGGGGGGCTACAGACAGTAGGAGGGGGTTACAGACAGGGAGGGGGGTTACAGAGGAGAGGGGGGGTTACAGAGGAGGAGGGGGGTTACAGACAGTAGGAGGGGGGTTACAGAGGAGGAGGGGGGGTTACAGACAGTAGGAGGGGGGTACAGAGGAGGAGGGGGGGTTACAGACAGTAGGAGGGGGGTACAGAGGAGGAGGGGGGGTTACAGACAGTAGGAGGGGGGTTACAGACAGTAGGAGGGGGGTTACAGTTACAGACAGTAGGGGGGGGTTACAGACAGGAGGGGGGTTACAGACAGTAGGAGGGGGTTACAGACAGTAGGAGGGGGGGTTACAGACAGTAGGAGGGGGGGTAGACAGAGGAGGGGGGTTACAGAGGAGGAGGGGGGGACAGACAGTAGGAGGGGGGTTACAGACAGTAGGAGGGGGGTTACAGACAGTAGGAGGGGGGTTACAGACAGGAGGAGGGGGGTTACAGACAGTAGGAGGGGGGGTTACAGACAGTAGGAGGGGGGTTACAGAGGAGGAGGGGGGTTACAGACAGTAGGAGGGGGGGTTACAGACAGTAGGAGGGGGGGTTACAGACAGTAGGAGGGGGGGTTACAGACAGGAGGGGGGGGTTACAGAGGAGGAGGGGGGGTTACAGACAGTAGGAGGGGGGTTACAGAGGAGGAGGGGGGGTTACAGACAGTAGGAGGGGGGTTACAGACAGTAGGAGGGGGGGTAGACAGAGGGGGGGTTACAGACAGTAGGAGGGGGGTTACAGAGGGGGGGCTACAGACAGTAGGAGGGGGGTTACAGACAGTAGGAGGGGGGGTTACAGACAGGAGGGGGGGGTTACAGAGGAGGAGGGGGGGTTACAGACAGTAGGAGGGGGGGTTACAGACAGGAGGGGGGGGGGTTACAGACAGAGGAGGGGGGGTTACAGACAGTAGGAGGGGGGTTACAGACAGTAGGAGGGGGGTTACAGACAGTAGGAGGGGGGGTTACAGACAGTAGGAGGGGGGGTTACAGACAGTAGGAGGGGGTTACAGACAGGAGGGGGGGTTACAGACTACAGACAGTAGGAGGGGGGTTACAGACAGTAGGAGGGGGGTTACAGACAGGAGGGGGGGTTACAGACAGTAGGAGGGGGTTACAGACAGTAGGAGGGGGGTTACAGAGGAGGAGGGGGGGTTACAGGAGGAGGGGGGTTACAGACAGTAGGAGGGGGGGTTACAGACAGTAGGAGGGGGGGTTACAGACAGTAGGAGGGGGGTTACAGAGGAGGAGGGGGGGTTACAGACAGTAGGAGGGGGGTTACAGAGGAGGAGGGGGGGTTACAGACAGAGGAGGGGGGTTACAGACAGTAGGAGGGGGGGTTACAGACAGTAGGAGGGGGGGGTTACAGACAGGAGGGGGGTTACAGACAGTAGGAGGGGGGTTACAGACAGTAGGAGGGGGGGTTACAGACAGTAGGAGGGGGGGTTACAGACAGTAGGAGGGGGGTTACAGAGGAGGAGGGGGGGTTACAGACAGTAGGAGGGGGGTTACAGACAGTAGGAGGGGGGACAGACAGTAGGAGGGGGGTTACAGACAGTAGGAGGGGGGTTACAGACAGAGGAGGGGGGGTTACAGACAGTAGGAGGGGGGACAGAGGAGGAGGGGGGTAGACAGAGGAGGGGGGGTTACAGACAGTAGGAGGGGGGGTTACAGACAGTAGGAGGGGGGGTTACAGACAGGAGGGGGGGTACAGAGGAGGAGGGGGGGTTACAGACAGTAGGAGGGGGGTTACAGAGGAGGAGGGGGGGTTACAGACAGTAGGAGGGGGGTTACAGACAGTAGGAGGGGGGGTTACAGACAGTAGGAGGGGGGTTACAGACAGGAGGGGGGGCTACAGACAGTAGGAGGGGGGTTACAGACAGTAGGAGGGGGGTTACAGACAGGAGGGGGGGGTTACAGAGGAGGAGGGGGGTTACAGACAGTAGGAGGGGGGGTTACAGACAGGAGGGGGGGGGGTTACAGAGGAGGAGGGGGGGTTACAGACAGTAGGAGGGGGGTACAGAGGAGGAGGGGGGGTTACAGACAGTAGGAGGGGGGGTTACAGACAGTAGGAGGGGGGGTTACAGACAGTAGGAGGGGGTTACAGACAGGAGGGGGGGCTACAGACAGAGGGGGGGTTACAGACAGTAGGAGGGGGGTTACAGAGGAGGAGGGGGGGTTACAGGAGGAGGGGGGTTACAGACAGTAGGAGGGGGGGTTACAGACAGTAGGAGGGGGGGTTACAGACAGGAGGGGGGGTTACAGACAGTAGGAGGGGGGTTACAGAGGAGGAGGGGGGGGTTACAGACAGTAGGAGGGGGGTTACAGGAGGAGGGGGGGTTACAGACAGTAGGAGGGGGGTTACAGACAGTAGGAGGGGGGGTTACAGACAGTAGGAGGGGGGGTTACAGACAGGAGGGGGGGTTACAGACAGTAGGAGGGGGGTTACAGAGGAGGAGGGGGGTTACAGACAGTAGGAGGGGGGTTACAGACAGTAGGAGGGGGGGTTACAGACAGTAGGAGGGGGGTTACAGACAGGAGGAGGGGGGTTACAGACAGTAGGAGGGGGGGTTACAGACAGTAGGAGGGGGGTTACAGAGGAGGAGGGGGGTTACAGACAGTAGGAGGGGGGTTACAGACAGTAGGAGGGGGGGGTTACAGACAGTAGGAGGGGGGGTTACAGACAGGAGGGGGGGGTTACAGGAGGAGGGGGGGTTACAGACAGTAGGAGGGGGGTTACAGAGGAGGAGGGGGGGTTACAGAGGAGGAGGGGGGTTACAGACAGTAGGAGGGGGGGTAGACAGAGGGGGGGTTACAGACAGGAGGGGGGACAGACAGAGGGGGGGTTACAGACAGTAGGAGGGGGGGTTACAGAGGAGGAGGGGGGGACAGGAGGGGGGGTTACAGACAGTAGGAGGGGGGGTAGACAGGAGGGGGGTTACAGACAGTAGAGGGGGGGTTACAGAGGAGGGGGGGTTACAGACAGTAGGAGGGGGGTACAGAGGAGGAGGGGGGTTACAGACAGTAGAGGGGGGTTACAGAGGAGGGGGGGTTACAGACAGACAGTAGGAGGGGGGTTACAGACAGTAGGAGGGGGGGTTACAGACAGTAGGAGTGGGGTTACAGACAGGAGGGGGGTTACAGACAGTAGGAGGGGGGTTACAGAGGAGGAGGGGGGGTTACAGACAGTAGGAGGGGGGTTACAGACAGTAGGAGGGGGGTTACAGACAGTAGGAGGGGGGTTACAGACAGTAGGAGGGGGGTTACAGAGGAGGAGGGGGGTTACAGACAGTAGGAGGGGGGGTTACAGACAGTAGGAGGGGGGTTACAGAGGAGGAGGGGGGTTACAGACAGTAGGAGGGGGGTTACAGACAGTAGGAGGGGGGGTTACAGACAGTAGGAGGGGGGGTTACAGACAGGAGGGGGGGGTTACAGAGGAGGAGGGGGGGTTACAGACAGTAGGAGGGGGGTTACAGAGGAGGAGGGGGGGTTACAGACAGTAGGAGGGGGTTACAGACAGTAGGAGGGGGGGTTACAGACAGTAGGAGGGGGGTTACAGACAGGAGGGGGGGCTACAGACAGTAGGAGGGGGGTTACAGACAGTAGGAGGGGGGGTTACAGACAGGAGGGGGGGGTTACAGAGGAGGAGGGGGGGTTACAGACAGTAGGAGGGGGGTTACAGACAGGAGGGGGGGGTTACAGAGGAGGAGGGGGGGTTACAGACAGTAGGAGGGGGGTTACAGAGGAGGAGGGGGGGTTACAGACAGTAGGAGGGGGGGTTACAGACAGTAGGAGGGGGGGTTACAGACAGTAGGAGGGGGGTTACAGACAGGAGGGGGGGCTACAGACAGTAGGAGGGGGTTACAGACAGTAGGAGGGGGGGTTACAGAGGAGGAGGGGGGGTTACAGAGGAGGAGGGGGGTTACAGACAGTAGGAGGGGGGGTTACAGACAGGAGGGGGGGTTACAGACAGTAGGAGGGGGGTTACAGAGGAGGAGGGGGGGTTACAGACAGTAGGAGGGGGGTTACAGAGGAGGAGGGGGGGTTACAGACAGTAGGAGGGGGGTTACAGACAGTAGGAGGGGGGGTTACAGACAGTAGGAGGGGGGGTTACAGACAGGAGGGGGGTTACAGACAGTAGGAGGGGGGTACAGAGGAGGAGGGGGGTTACAGACAGTAGGAGGGGGGGTTACAGACAGTAGGAGGGGGGGTTACAGACAGTAGGAGGGGGGTTACAGAGGAGGAGGGGGGGTTACAGACAGTAGGAGGGGGGTTACAGACAGTAGGAGGGGGGTTACAGACAGTAGGAGGGGGGTTACAGACAGTAGGAGGGGGGTTACAGAGGAGGAGGGGGGTTACAGACAGTAGGAGGGGGGTTACAGACAGTAGGAGGGGGGTTACAGAGAGGAGGGGGGTTACAGACAGTAGGAGGGGGGTACAGAGGAGGGGGGGTTACAGACAGTAGGAGGGGGGGTTACAGACAGTAGGAGGGGGGTACAGAGGAGGGGGGGGTTACAGACAGTAGGAGGGGGGGTTACAGACAGTAGGAGGGGGGGTTACAGACAGAGGAGGGGGGGTTACAGACAGGAGGGGGGGTACAGAGGAGGAGGGGGGTTACAGACAGTAGAGGGGGGTTACAGAGGAGGGGGGGTTACAGACAGTAGGAGGGGGGTTACAGACAGTAGGAGGGGGGGTTACAGACAGTAGGAGGGGGGTTACAGACAGGAGGGGGGGCTACAGACAGTAGGAGGGGGGTTACAGACAGTAGGAGGGGGGGTTACAGACAGGAGGGGGGGGTTACAGAGGAGGAGGGGGGTTACAGACAGTAGGAGGGGGGGTTACAGACAGGAGGGGGGGGGGGTTACAGAGGAGGAGGGGGGGTTACAGACAGTAGGAGGGGGGTTACAGAGGAGGAGGGGGGGTTACAGACAGTAGGAGGGGGGGTTACAGACAGTAGGAGGGGGGGTTACAGACAGTAGGAGGGGGGTTACAGACAGGAGGGGGGGCTACAGACAGTAGGAGGGGGGTTACAGACAGTAGGAGGGGGGTTACAGAGGAGGAGGGGGGGTTACAGAGGAGGAGGGGGGTTACAGACAGTAGGAGGGGGGGTTACAGACAGTAGGAGGGGGGGTTACAGACAGGAGGGGGGGTTACAGACAGTAGGAGGGGGGTTACAGAGGAGGAGGGGGGGTTACAGACAGTAGGAGGGGGGTTACAGAGGAGGAGGGGGGGTTACAGACAGTAGGAGGGGGGTTACAGACAGTAGGAGGGGGGGTTACAGACAGTAGGAGGGGGGGTTACAGACAGGAGGGGGGTTACAGACAGTAGGAGGGGGGTTACAGAGGAGGAGGGGGGGTTACAGACAGTAGGAGGGGGGTTACAGACAGTAGGAGGGGGGTTACAGACAGTAGGAGGGGGGTTACAGAGGAGGAGGGGGGTTACAGACAGTAGGAGGGGGGGGTTACAGACAGTAGGAGGGGGGTTACAGAGGAGGAGGGGGGTTACAGACAGTAGGAGGGGGGGTTACAGACAGTAGGAGGGGGGGTTACAGACAGTAGGAGGGGGGGTAGACAGAGGGGGGGTTACAGACAGGAGGGGGGGGTTACAGAGGAGGAGGGGGGGTTACAGACAGTAGGAGGGGGGTTACAGACAGTAGGAGGGGGGTTACAGACAGTAGGAGGGGGGGTTACAGACAGTAGGAGGGGGGTTACAGACAGGAGGGGGGGCTACAGACAGTAGGAGGGGGGTTACAGACAGTAGGAGGGGGGGTTACAGAGGAGGAGGGGGGGTTACAGAGGAGGAGGGGGGTTACAGACAGTAGGAGGGGGGGTTACAGACAGGAGGGGGGGTTACAGACAGTAGGAGGGGGGTTACAGAGGAGGAGGGGGGTTACAGACAGTAGGAGGGGGGTTACAGACAGTAGGAGGGGGGTTACAGAGGAGGAGGGGGGGTTACAGAGGAGGAGGGGGGTTACAGACAGTAGGAGGGGGGGTTACAGACAGGAGGGGGGGTTACAGACAGTAGGAGGGGGGGGGTTACAGAGGAGGAGGGGGGGTTACAGACAGTAGGAGGGGGGTTACAGACAGTAGGAGGGGGGTTACAGAGGAGGAGGGGGGGTTACAGACAGTAGGAGGGGGGTTACAGACAGTAGGAGGGGGGGTTACAGAGAGGAGGGGGGTTACAGACAGTAGGAGGGGGGTTACAGACAGTAGGAGGGGGGGGGGTTACAGAGAGGAGGAGGGGTGATTGACAGGAAGGGGGCTGACAGAGCAGATGAGAGCAACTTTCGGACACTCACAGCGAGAGGCAGGACTCGGGAACAAGCAGGCGCGATTATCCACAGTCCAGCCCGGCTCCACATGTGACCAGCAGCCTCCGCCCGGCCAATCACAGACCCCCGTGTCATGACCCGTTCTGCCAATCAGGGCACCGGCTGGGCTCAGAGTCAGAGTGCACGATGTACACGCCAAATGACACCGCCACTGTGTGACAGTGATAGCGGGCACGGGATGCGCGGCGCCTCTCTCCGTATGTTGCGGCCAGTGTCAAAGATCCGCTGCCACTGGCCACATGATGGTGGAATGTGTGCCCGGGTTTTCAGTGGGTAGAAACCCGGGCACATGTCTCAAAACCCGGACTGTCCGGGTCAAAACCGGACAGGTGGCAACCCTACCTGCGGTTGGAATCTGTTTTGCACGGTTGCACTTTATTGTATGGACATTTTTCTCAGTGGGACTGAGTACCACACAAATATTGTTTGTTGGACCTTCACATATGTTTTATATATTTATGAATTTATTGTTTATCACCAATGAGTATTCACATGTATAGATATGATTATGTTGTAGTTAATCTCACATAAATAGTATACTTAGCGCCCCCTATCACCCCCATTCCAATTACAGTGTACTGCAGTCTGCCGTGCACACACTTACCCACGGTCCAGGCTAGAATCTCAGACATCATTCACACACAGCCAGGAATGCTGCTGATTTTCATATTTCCTGCCCACACATCCCCTCTCTTCAGATACAGCACACCGGGATAGTGTACGGCCCTCCACGGAAGACCCTTGGCATTCATTTATCCAGTCTGGGGAAGCCAAACTGATTTTGCTCTGAGAGTTTCTATGCCTACAAGATCTGTTGTCGCTGACAGGCAGATCCACGTTATTTGGTAAGCGCACTCATATCTTCATTGAGTTCAAGAAATGATTGTTTGCCCATGAGGATCTACGTGGTCATTTTACCCTTTATCCAGAAGTTTTATTGATGGACTTTACACTGTTATGTTTGGTTGTGTTTGTTCATTTCACTTGTTGATTTACTCACCCAACAGTGGTTGTTGTCAACATTGTCACTGTTTCAATACAGTGACCATTTATTCACACATTATATAACTGTTTGTTAACATATCACTGTTGTTTGTTAAAATACCACTGTTGTTTGTTAACATATCACTGTTGTTTGTTAACATACCACTGTTGTTTGTTAACATATCACTGTTGTTTGTTAACATATCACTGTTGTTTGTTAACATACCACTGTTGTTTGTTAACATATCACTGTTGTTTGTTAACATATCACTGTTGTTTGTTAAAATACCACAGTTGTTTGTTAACATATCACTGTTGTTTGTTAACATATCACTGTTGTTTGTTAACATACCACTGTTGTTTGTTAACATATCACTGTTGTTTGTTAACATATTACTGTTGTTTGTTAACATACCACTGTTGTTTGTTAACATACCACTGTTGTTTGTTAACATATCACTATTGTTTGTTAACATACCACTGTTGTTTGTTAACATATCACTGTTGTTTGTTAACATATCACTATTGTTTGTTAACATACCACTGTTGTTTGTTAACATATCACTGTTGTTTGTTAACATATCACTGTTGTTTGTTAACATATCACTGTTGTTTGTTAACATACCACTGTTGTTTGTTAACATATCACTGTTGTTTGTTAACATATCACTGTTGTTTGTTAAAATACCACAGTTGTTTGTTAACATATCACTGTTGTTTGTTAACATATCACTGTTGTTTGTTAACATACCACTGTTGTTTGTTAACATATCACTGTTGTTTGTTAACATATTACTGTTGTTTGTTAACATACCACTGTTGTTTGTTAACATACCACTGTTGTTTGTTAACATATCACTATTGTTTGTTAACATACCACTGTTGTTTGTTAACATATCACTGTTGTTTGTTAACATATCACTATTGTTTGTTAACATACCACTGTTGTTTGTTAACATATCACTGTTGTTTGTTAACATATCACTGTTGTTTGTTAACATATCACTGTTGTTTGTTAACATACCACTGTTGTTTGTTAACATATCACTGTTGTTTGTTAACATATTACTGTTGTTTGTTAACATACCACTGTTGTTTGTTAACATACCACTGTTGTTTGTTAACATATCACTATTGTTTGTTAACATACCACTGTTGTTTGTTAACATATCACTGTTGTTTGTTAACATATCACTGTTGTTTGTTAACATATCACTGTTGTTTGTTAACATATTACTGTTGTTTGTTAACATACCACTGTTGTTTGTTAACATACCACTGTTGTTTGTTAACATATCACTATTGTTTGTTAACATACCACTGTTGTTTGTTAACATATCACTGTTGTTTGTTAACATATCACTGTTGTTTGTTAACATATCACTGTTGTTTGTTAACATATCACTGTTGTTAACATATCACTGCTGTACGGTGTCAGAACACTATTTTAATGGTTGCAGCTGGAATCATTTATTTATCTTTTATCATCACCATATTTAATTATTCGTATCAGCGCTTGAGTTCATTCACTGGAACGGGAAGAACAGGTCAACTATCTTCTAGTTAGGGAGCAGTTAACATATCAGCATAGAAATGCAAATCGTAAATTCCATTCTATTTGGCAGGCCTGGTTGGCACCTTCACAGCTGGTTTTGCACAGGCTGTTACAATTATAAAGGGTGTGCACGGCACGCTTATATAAGAGGATAACACAGATTCTTGGGGTTTGAAATAGGGCAGGTCCTAATGTTATTGATTCAGTGGAACCTTGGATTACGAGCATAATACATTCCAGGAGAACGCTCGTAATCCAAAGCACTTGCATATCAAAGCGATTTTCCCTATTGAAGTCAATAGAAACTAAAAAAAATTGTTCTGCATTGACTTCAATGGCATGCAATACCTTATGCGGCCAGAGGCAGGGGCGGGGCGCCAGAGAGCCTCGGAAACGGCCGGAAAGGCCCGAGGACAGTTTGGCTGAACACGGCAAACCTCAAAAAGACTCCACTGCGCCCCACCTCAGGCCAAATGCAGTACTGCACACCGCTTTGGACTAAATCCTGCTCGTGTTGTGAGACAACACTCGCAAACCGAGTCAGGATTTTTTTAAATACAGCGCTCGTATTGTGAAACGCTCGTTAACTGCGTTACTTGCAATCCGAGGTTCCACTGTATTTTATTATCTATATCCAATCCCTACCTGTACTCCCTGTTCATAGGGGAAAGTTCTTTTAGGAGAGGGTAGGATGAAGGCGACCATATTATAGATCTGGCCCGTTAGCCATATGTTGTTCTGTGTTGGTTGGTCGGGTTGACCCCCACCTATCGAACATTGAGGTTTTCTACTGCTTTAGTTTTACTATTTTCTTTTGTTTTTTTTAAGTGTTTCATGATTCTAATATACCACTTAGTGCCCATTTGTTGGTTTTATAATCCTGAATCTAATAGGTATTATGTCATGGGTTTTATGATGGTATAGTCTTTATACCGGGATATTTTCCCGTTCCATGGTATGTTTTTGAATTTACAGGCGAACCTTGGATTACGAGTATAATCCGTTCCAAGAGAATGCTTCGTAATCCAAAGCACTCGCAAAGCAAAGTGAGTTTTTCCATTGAAGTCAATGGAAATTAAAATAATTAGTTCTGCATTGACTTCAATGGCATGCAATACCACATGTGTCCAGAGGTAAGGGGGGGCGCCGGAGAGCCTTGGAAATGGCCGGAAAGGCCCGAGGACAGTTCGGCTGACCTTGGCAAACCTTTGAAAGACTGTTCATGAGTCTTTCCGAGGTTTGCCAAGGTCAGCTGAACTGTCCTCGGGCCTTTCCGGCCGTTTCCGAAAAAAGCCCAGTAGGCAAGTGGTTAAATGAATAAAAGCTGAGCAAGGTAAGCACCCCTGTCCGCGATAAATGGTTTGTCCCATCCCTGTAACTGGTACATCTGGGAGGGGTGGGAGAGAGAGAGAGACAGGGGTGGGAGAGAGAGAGAGAGAGACAGGGGTGGGAGAGAGAGAGAGACAGGGGTGGGAGAGAGAGAGAGACGGGGTTGGTGGGAGAGAGAGAGAGAGAGAGACAGGGGTGGGAGAGAGAGAGAGACAGGGGTGGGAGAAAGAGAGAGACAGGGACAGGGGTGGGAGAGAGAGACAGGGACAGGGGTGGGAGAGAGAGACAGGGACAGGGGTGGGAGAGAGAGAGGGACAGGGGTGGCGGAGAGAGAAAGACAGGGACAGGGGTGGGGGAGAGAGAGAGACAGGGGTGGGGGAGAGAGAGAGAGAGGGACAGGGGTGGGGGAGAGAGGGACAGGGGTGGGAGAGAGAGAGAGAGACAGGGGTGGGAGAGAGAGAGAGAGAGACAGGGGTGCGAGAGAGAGACAGGGGTGGGAGAAAGAGAGAGAGACGGGTGAGAGAGAGAGAGAGAGAGAGAGACAGGGGTGGGAGAGAGAGACAGGGACAGGGGTGGGGGAGAGAGAGAGACAGGGGTGGGGGAGAGAGAGAGACAGGGACAGGGGTGGGGGAGAGAGAGAGACAGGGACAGGGGTGGGGGAGCAAGAGAGACAGGGACAGGGGTGGGGAGAGAGAGAGAGAGGGGGAGAGAGAGAGAGAGGGACAGGGGTGGGGGAGAGAGAGAGACAGGGGTGGGAGAGAGAGAGAGAGACAGGGGTGCGAGAGAGAGAGACAGGGGTGGGAGAAAGAGAGAGAGACGGGTGAGAGAGAGAGAGACAGGGGTGGGAGAGAGAGACAGGGACAGGGGTGGGGGAGAGAGAGAGACAGGGGTGGGGGAGAGAGAGAGAGAGGGACAGGGGTGGGGGAGAGAGAGAGACAGGGACAGGGGTGGGGGAGAGAGAGAGAGAGGGACAGGGGTGGGGGAGAGAACTTGTTATGGAAAAAAATGGAAAATAGAAGAAAGAAAGCCTACAAAGGAAAACAAATGCAGCCACCACATGTAAGGTCGGGTCAGATGCCATATATTACTTTTTTTTTTATTATTCTTTTGTTATCATCCTGTAACCTTCAACTTGAAATTTTGCAGCCCTCATAAAATCTTCAACGCATTCCACAATACTGTTCTCAGCTCATAACAAAGTTCCCACCCGGGTCTGATGACAATCTGTTTGTTCTTTTTCAGATCATTAAATGCTTGGCGTTCATCTCTTTTTAGGTTATCTCTTTAGTCCAGCCAATTTTTTTTTTTTTTTTAAATATCCTTGACCATAATAGAACTGCGGCCGCTAAGGCGTAACGAGAACAAGCGCCCCCCCGCTCGCCATTTTGGTTGAGCAATTTGCAGGAAATGTCGCAAAGTCGCACATTGGGCAGCCTGTTCACTTTATGAGCTGCTCTATGCATATTTGCCATTCAAAAAAGAAGCTCATGCTTCTTTTTTTGGATGACAAGCATAGCACATTTAAAAAAAAAAAACGCTTTTTGCCGCAATTGCATCACACGACGATCGCGGCAGTATTGCATTGCGTTTGGGGTGCCATTGACCACTTACGGACTGCCCGCCGCAGGAATACGTTGCTACTTTGTAGAGGCTACCATAACCCCAGTGTCCTCTTCTTCAGCGGGCGGTCCGCTACAAGATAAAAGTGGTCTCTGCAGCGGATTCGCCGTAAGATCACTTTTATCGGCGGAGGGAGAGGGCCCCCCCCTCCCGCCGCTCTCCAGTGCCCTCTGCCGCTTACCGGAGCGGTCGGCAGCGGCGGAGGCGATCGGATCCTCTCCCTGGGTTGGTAAGGAGACGAGTGAAGGGAAGATGGCCCCCACCCGTCTCTATATCACTGCAGGGCGGAAGCGACGTCAAAACGTCACCTCTGCCCATAGCTTTAAAGGGACATTTATTTTTTTATTTTTAAATGACAACAAAAAAAAATATTACAAGGGATGTAATAGAAATAAAAGTGATACCATTTTTTTTTTTTTTTTTATTGAATTTTATTCCTTGTAATAAAGTGACCCATTTTTTTTTTTTGCATTTTATTCGTTGTAATAGGAATAAAAGGGACCCAATTATTATTTTTTTATTGCATTTTAGTGTAAATATGAGATGTGACGTTTTTTTGACCCCCAGATCTCATATTTAAGAGGACCTGTCATGCTCTTTTCTATTACAAGGGATGTTTACATTCATTGTAATAAGAATAAAAGTGACTCCATTTTTATTTTTTTTCGTTTCTTATTATTGAATTTTATTGCTTGTAATAGGAATAAAAGTGACCCATTTTTATTATTATTATTATTATTATGTTTAAATATTTTATTGGATTTTAAAACATATAATCACATATTAACCACTTAAGACCCGGACCAATACGCTGGCAAATGGCCCAAGGGGTTTTTGCGATTCGGCACTGCGTCGCTTTAACAGACAATTGCGCGGTCGTGCGACGTGGCTCCCAAACAAAATTCGCGTCCTTTTTTCCCCACAAATAGAGCTTTCTTTTGGTGGTATTTGATCGCCTCTGCGATTTTTATTTTTTGCGCTATATACAAAAATAGAGCGACATTTTTGAAAAAAAATCAATATTTTTTACTTTTTGTTATAATAAAAAAACAATAAACTAAATTTTAGTCAAACATTTAGGCCAAAATGTATTTAGCCACATGTCTTTAGTAAAAAAAAAATCGCATTAAAAAAAAATTAGCTACCTAGCGGGAACAGCGACACTAATACAGCGATCAGAAAAATGATCGCTTAGTGATGCTGGCAATAGGGAGTGAAAGGGTTAACTAGGGCAGTGATCAAGGGGTTAAAACTTTATTGGGGGGGGTGGGGGGGGCTACCCTGACACTAACACTGACTGACTGTCACACTGTCTGTCACACTGACACTAAATACAGTAATCATACATGTATGATTACTGCATTCAGTGACACTGTGACAGGGGGGAGGGGGGGGGGGGGGCGATCGCGGGGGTTAAATGTGATTTTGTGTGTGTGTAGTGTAGTGTTGGTGCAGGACTTACTTGTTGTGTTGTGATCTCTCCTCAGCGGCGCTTGAAACAAACGCCGAGGGAGAGATCACGTCGCTTCCTCCTTCCTGTGTTTACACAGGAGGAGGAAGTGACAGGGCGGGCGGGCGCGCGCATTGGCTGGGAGCGATCCGGAGGGGGCGGGTGAAAACGGATAG
Source organism: Rana kukunoris (assembly GCA_029574335.1). Classification (NCBI taxonomy): domain Eukaryota; kingdom Metazoa; phylum Chordata; class Amphibia; order Anura; family Ranidae; genus Rana; species Rana kukunoris. The sequence goes on along the minus strand of CM056052.1, from coordinate 551,973,579 downwards.
CCGCCCCCACTTGTCGGATCGCTCCTGCAGCCGCGCGGACCGCCGCATGTACGGGGGGGGGGGGTCCGATCGGACCCCCGATCCCCCCCAAGGCACCAACGTATATATACGTTGATGTGCCTGTCGGTGCCATTCTGCCGACGTAAATGTACATGCGGCGGTCCTTAAGTGGTTAATGTAACAACTTGTATAATTGCATTTATACATAAAGCTATATTGTACATTTAGAGACTTTTTATTATTATTATTATTATTGCATTTTCTTCCTTGTAATAGTAATAAAAATGACCCAAAATGTTTTTTTTTATTGCTGTAGCAATACTCCCTCAGGAGCCGTTCAATTAAAAGGGGAAAGTGGGACTTTAAATGAAGCATTTGGATAGTGGAGGTGATTGTCCATATATAAGTTTTATTAGTAGTATAGATCTGAAAACAATAAATATATTTCATATATATATACACAATGGGCATGCACAGAGCATTCACATGATAAAAAGTACATACATAGCAGAACATGATTATAGTAATAAATATACCAGATATTATTGCATAAAAATTGTCAGTGGCAGCATGCTCAACACCACCAAATAGACCTACATGATAAGTGTATGTCTACTGAATATTGTATGAAAACGACATAATAAATTATGAAGGATGGTCAATAAGTAGGTATGGATTCGTAAAGATGTAACTGTGGCATCAAATAGAGCTCTACGCGTTTCGTGGATATGTCCACTCGTCAGGAGCAGATGCAACAAAATTCCTAGAAAATATTACGTAATTGACCATACTGTAAACTAAAATAAAAATAAGGAATACATTGAGGTAATCAACCAGCTACACTCACCAACCCAGAGCAGTAGAACTGTGCCCACCAGTACCACCGTGCCCACCTGTGCCCACCAGTACCACTGTGCCCACCAGTACCACCGTGCCCACCGTGCGCCCACCAGTACCACTGTGCCCACCAGTACCACCATGCCCACCTCTGCCCACCAGTACCACTGTGCCCACCAGTACCACGTGCCCACCAGTACCACCGTGCCCACCTGTGCCACCAGTACCACCTGTGCCCAGTTTCTGCCACCTCAGTGCACATCTTCAATCAGTGCCCACCTGTGCCACCTCATCAGTGCCCACCTGTGCCACCTCATCAGTGCCCACCTGTGCCGCAGTCAATCAGTGCACATCAGTACCCATCTCATCAGTACCCATCTCAGTGCCATCTGTGCCGCCTCATTAGTGCCATCTGTGCCGCCTCATTAGTGCCATCAGTGCTGCCTTATCAGTGCCCACCTGTGTCCACCAGTACACAGGCCTCATCGGTGCACATCAGTACCCATCTCATCAGTATCCATCTGTGCCGCCTCAGTGCCATCTGTGCCGCTTCAGTGCCATCTGTGCCGCCTCATCAGTGCCATCTGTGGGCATTTGTACTTTCCTGGCTTGTTAGGGTCTCAAGAAATGAGATAGGCCGTCAGTACATCAGGTGTGATCAGATGTGATCATTTTTTATAAAATGCAATATAGCTTGTAAACTCTAAGGCCGCGTACACACAATCAAATGTATCTGCTGGAAACGGTCCGACGGACCATTTCAGCAGACAGATTCGATCGTGTGTACGGGCGGACAGACAGGTTTTTCCAGCAGACAAATTTTAAAGCATGCTTTAAAATCTGTCTGCTGGGAATCCGTCCGTCCGACATGTCTGCTGGTTAGTACGCTAACCAGCGGACATATCTGCCCGCACATGCGTCGAATTGGATTTGACGCATGCGTGGAAGTTTTTTACTTCCCGGTGCGGTGACGTGGCGGCGTCAATGTCACCGCCACGTCATCGCGCTGTCTGCCGGCAGGGATTTTGGTTTGATCGTGTGTACAGCGATCAAACCAAAACAGCCCAGCAGACAAATCCGATCAAATCGGTCTGACAGACCGATTTGTTTGGATTTATTTAGTCGTGTGTACGCGGCCTAAAACTTTCACACAGACCAAATAATTTCCAAAAACTTTGGGTTATTTTTATCAAAGACATGTAGCAGTATAAATTGTGCCCAAAGTTTATGAAGAAAAATTAATAATTTGCAAAATTTTATCACAGAAACTAAGAAAAAATATAAATTTTCCAAATTTTCGGTCTTTTTTCATTAAAGAGGAGTTCCACCCTAAATTTTTCCGTTTTTTTAATCCCCTCCCCTCCCCCTTACATGCCACATTTGGCATGTCATTTTTTTTGGGGGGGAGTGGGGGCTTCAGTAGGAGTGGGACTTCCTGTCCCACTTTCTGCTTCCGCCGAGGGGCTGGTTAGGCGATTAAGCCTTAATCGCCTACACCAGCCCCTCCCTGTAGGCGATCACATGGGACACTGACAGGTCCCATGCGATCCCCTCTCCAATCAGCGGCGAGCCGCGCCGCGCGTGCATGCGCAGTGCGGCTCGCGCATGCGCAGTGGGTGCCCGGCCGTGAAGCCGAAGGCTGTCACGGCTGGGTGCCCACAGTCGGGATGGAGACGCCGGCCGGGGAGGGGGGGAGGGAGGGGAGAGGAGCGGGCCCCGGTCGGCGCGTCGCTGGAACGCAGGAGCAGGTAAGTGAGTGTTTATTAAAAGCCAGCAGCTACACTTTTTGTAGCTGCTGACTTTTAATAAACACAATTTTGGGCTGGAACACCCCTTTAATAGCGCAAAAAATAAAAACAGCAGAGGTGATCAAATACCACCAAAAGAAAGCTCTATTTGTGGGAAAAAAATGACAAATAAATAATTTGGGTACAGTGTTGCATGACTGAGTAATTGTCATTCAAAGTGTGAGAGTGCTGAAAGCTGAAAATTGGTCAGGTCAGGAGGGGTGTTTAAGTGCCCAGTATGGAAGTGGTTAAGAGGACCTGTCATGCTTTTTTTTATATTACAAGGGATGTTTACATCCCTTGTAATAGGAATAAAAGTGACCCATTTTTTTTTTTTTTATTGTAAATATGAGATGTGAGGTCTTTTTGACCCCCAGATCTCATATTTAAGAGGACCTGTCGTGCTTTTTTTTATTACAAGGGAGCGAAATCACAACGTTACTTCTGGTTTGCTTGGCTGCCAATGGCGCAGATTTGGAAAAAAAAAGACATTATTCAGAATCGCCGATCCCGCCATAAAGAGGACCTGTCACCACCTATTACTGTCACAAGGGAAGTTTACATTCCTTGTGACAGCAATAAAAGTGATCATTTTTTTTTTAAGAAACAATGTAAAAAAATAAAAATAAGTAAGAAAAAAATGTAAAATTCTAAAGCTTTCACTGGAGAGACAGAACAGACATCTAATCACAGCGCCTGACACTTCAGCCAATCAGGTGACCGGTAACAGACCCGGCAACCTGATTGGCTAAAAGACGGATTCAGTGTTAGCAAAGGGAATTCCTTTGTTTGCTAACACACAGCTGAGTGAACAGCAAACGCCTATGGCTCTAATCAGGCGCTTCCCAAAAAAAACCCTGCCACTGTAATTCAGGTGTCCGGCACCCGAGAAAGGGCCGGCCACCCGAACAGGGGGTGTCAGCGGCGACCATAGATAGATTGCAATGCATAAATCTTTTTATGGTGATAGAGCAGTGCAGGAGAAAGGGGGCGGCGCTCCTGCGCCCTGTATGGACGCACCGCCATTGCCTGCCAGCATGCTGCAGAGAAGGACTCTTTGCTCTCTGTGTGGAAGAAGATGCCTCTCTTCAGAGGTCCAACAAAACCCCTGCTGGGTTAGCAGGGCCGCCATCAGGGAGGTACAGGCATTATACCTGTAAGGGGCCCGATGGTTCCCAGTGGCCCGGCTGCCCCCCTCCCGTTTTTATTTTTTTGCATTACACCTGTAAGGGCCCCCGATGGTCCCCAGGAGCCCGGCTGCACCCCCCCCCCCTGATTTTTTTTTGCATCACACCTGTAAGGGCCCCCGATGGTTCCCAGTGGCCCGGCTGCCCCCCTCCCGTTTTTTTTTTTTGCAGTACACCTGTAAGGGCCCCCGATGGTCCCCAGGAGCCCGGCTGCACCCCCCCCCCCCCTGATTTTTTTTTTGCATCACACCTGTAAGGGCCCCCGATGGTTCCCAGTGGCCCGGCTGCCCCCCTTCCATTTTTTTTTTGCATAACACCTGTAAGGGGCCTGTAAGGGGCCCCATGGTCCCCAGGCTCCCCCCTTATCTCGCGTCAGGAGGGAAGAGATTACACTTGGGTTTTTTCGACCCCCCCCCCCCCACTCCACTCCCTGCCTAAAGCTGTGTAAGGGGCCCCAAAATGGCTGCCCTGTGGGATAGAGACAGAGCTGTCCAATTGCCAGAGGGCGTGATCTTTGTTGTTTGCTAACCTAATTAAATAAATGTAATTAAAAAAAATCTCCCTGTTTATTTTAATCAACTGACGACCTCATAATTCACATTACAAGGCGATGACATCACTTTCCTGGAACTTCTCCGAAGATTTTACTCTTACCTGGATGGTAATTCCGTAGTGACAGCCACAAGTTTTTGGGAATTGTCAAGCCCTGGGGACTTCTCCGGGGGAAGGGTTTCTTGGGAAATGTTGGATTCCTGTTATAATGACAGAATTTGACTTGGAAATCCCCCTCCCTGCATTGAGGTCTTCTACAGACTGCCAGGCATTGAACAAGGGTGGAGACCCCATTCTTTAACCACTTATCTGCTCTTCATCAACAGCAAAGTGGTGGACGCTTATTTCTGCAGGTAGGTCCATGGATTCAATCCAGTCCATGGATGAGTGATACTGACCGACCACCGTGCAGTAGATTAAGGTGACCAGATTTTTTAAATGAAATCCGGGGACATATTTTTTCTTTACTAGTAATGGCAGCAATCAGCAACTCTCTGCCCATCGCCGCCGCCTCACAGCCTCTCAAGTCTTACTTTTCGGACCCCGGCTACTACTGGATGGGGAGAGGAGGAAGACCACTCCGCCAGGGAAGGCAAGGAGATAGGCAGGTGGCTGGCCAGGAATTGAGCCAAGGCAGAAGAACATGCGAGCGGAGCTGAATGAGGGCATGTGCCCAAAACTGAAGAAATATTCCCTCCACTCTGACCAGCACATGATCATCAGAAAGGGGCACAGATAATGGAGAAAAATACACCCCCCCCCCTATGCTAGTAGGCACGGCGGAGCGGGATGGTGTAATTCTAATTTTGTTAATTTAATTCTGCACTCACTGGGCCAGATTCTCAGCGGCGATACGACGGAGTATCTCAGATACCCCGTCGTATCGCCGTTTTTTTTGCCTTGTATCTATGCGCGCGATGCTTAGCATCACTTTTGCATAGATACGCTTCAACATCCGACAAGTGTAAAACCATTACACTTGCGGATCGTAGTTGTAATGACATCTCTGGCCATTAGGTGGCCTTTACGTTGTTTTCTCATTTGCATATGCAAATGAGGCTAGTACGCCAATTCCCGATCGCTTTTACGCCGCCCGTCGTCGCGTACGTCGTTTTCGTCCGCGTAAGGTTACCCCAGCTTCTATGTGGAGTAACCTTACGAAATACCAGTCGGGTGCCGTCGGATGCCATGTTAAGTATGGCGTTGGGTCAGCGTCGGCTTTTTCAGTCGCTTACGTCGTTTTACTAACTCGTTCGCGAATAGGGGCATTGCGTAGTGACGATCACGTCGTTTTGACGTCGGTTTCAACGACGCTTTCCGACGTGAGCTGGAGCATGCGCACTGGGCTTTTTCCCCGGCCGGCGCATGCGCAGTTCGTTCGACGTGGGGGCGCGTTTAATTTAAATACAAGCCGCCTAATTTGAATTACGCGGGCTTACGCTGGGCCATTTTCGCTACGCCAACGCAAACTACGGAGCAAATGGTTAGAGAATACGGCACCTGCTCTAGTACGATGCGGCGGCGTAGTGTAAATTCTATGAGAATCTGGCCCACTGTCTTTGAAATTGCCCCTGCCCCTATTAAATCCAATCTGGGGACAAAAGCAGGGACAGACTTGGTCCGGGGACAGTGTCCTCAATCAGGGGACTGTCCCCTGAAACTGGTGATGTCTGGTCACCCTACAGTAGATAGCATAGCAATATCATCTGCTCATAGATACAGTACATATTGATATCCCAATAAAGGGTTTGAGAGTCAAGTTATGAACTTTATTTTTTTATTAAAGTATGTTGATGTTCAGTGTATGGTGTCACCGCCATTAAGTTTATGTCCAGCATTGTCACCACCATGAACATATGGCCAGCAATGTTACTATGACATGATAGGTACATGGCCAGCAGTGTCCCACCATTGGTTTATGGCCAGCAGTGTCACCACTATTGGTTTATGGCCAGCAGTGTCACCACTATTGGTATATGACCAGCAAGTCACCAACATTGATACATGGCCAGCAGTGTCCCACCATTGATACATTGCTGGTAGGGATGAGCTTCCTGTTCGAGTCAAACTCATCGTATGTTCGTTCATTCGTCGATTTTAGTACCCAGCCATGGGTCACGGGCGTGCGCCCGCGGCGCGCTCCCGTGACCCGGTCAGAAGCTCCAGGACCGGGACTCGCGGACCCGATCGCCGCTAGAGTGCGGCGAACCGTCCCTGGAGCTGAAGAACGGGGAGAGACGTGTGTAAACATGGCTTCCCCGTGCTTCACTGTGGCCGCAGCATCGATCGCGTCATCCCTGTTATAGGGGGACGCGATCGATGACGTCACACCTACAGCCACACCTCCCTACAGTTGTAAACACACACAGGGAACACTCAAAGTCACAGCGCCCCCTGTGGTTAACTCCCAAACTGCAACTGTCATTTCCACAGTAAACAATGCAATTTAAATGCATTTTTTGCTGTGAAAATGACAATTGTCCCAAAAATGTGTCAAAATTGTCCGAAGTGTCCGCCATAATGTCGCAGTCACGAAAAAAATCGCTGATCGCCGCTATTAGTAGTAAAAAAAAAAAAAATTTATAAAAATGCAATAAAACTATCCCTTATTTTGTAAACGCTAAAAATTTTGCGAAAACCAACCGATAAACGCTTATTGCGATTTTTTTTATCAAAAATATGTAGAAGAATACGTATCGGCCTAAACTGAGGAAAAAAATATGTTTTTTTATATATTTTTGGGGGATATTTATTACAGCAAAAAGTAAAAAATATTGCTTTTTTTTTTAAATTGTCGCTCTATTTTTGTTTATAGCGCAAAAAATAAAAACCGCAGAGGTGATCAAATACCACCAAAATAAATCTCTATTTGTGGGAAAAAAAGGACGCCAATTTTGTTTGGGAGCCACGTCGCACGACCGCGCAATTGTCAGTTAAAACGACGCAGTGCCGAATCGCAAAAAGGGGCCAGGTCCTTTACCTGCATTTTGGTCCAGGTCTTAAGTGGTTAAATAAAAAAATTAAAAAAATGTAAAATTCCTTTAAATATCGTACCTGCTGGGTGTCTATAGTTTGCCTGTGAAAACGTATTTGAGAACCCGGGTCTTGCCCCAGGGAACATGTATCAATGGAATTTTTTTTTTAAATTGCTGTTTTTCTGGAGCAGTGATTTTAATGATGCTGCATCATTAAAATCACTGCTTCAGAAAAAACGACCATTTTTATTATACCTTTTCATGTGACAACACTAAAGAAATGACACTTTGCTACAATGTTGTGTGGTGAGTGTACAGCTTGTATAACACTGTAAATTTTCTGTCCCCTCAAAATATCTCAACACACAGCCATTAATGTCTAAGCCGCTGGCAACAAAAGTGAGTACACCCCTAAGTGAAAATATTCCAAATTGGGCCCAAAGTGTCAATATTTTGTGTGGCCGCTTTTATTTTCCAGCACTGCCTTAACCCTCTTGGGCATGGAGTTCACAAGAGCTTTAGACAAAGTCCCTTCTTGTTTGTGCCCGTTTTCGGCGCGGTTTTCTGGCCTGCCCTTTTTGATTCCACCAATGGGGAGAGGACCCCTGCCCAGTACCCCGCTCGTTTGGTGGCTCCATTTAGAGGGGAGTGTCTGCTGTGGGGAGTCATATGCTGGTGCCTATATATATAATAAATATATCTCTATATTTCTCTTTACATTATATACATATGTGTGTACTTTTCTTAGAACATACCTGCCAACTGCTGATGGTGGACATATCATGTATTGAGCTGTGAAACCCCCTCCCAACCCCCCCCCCACATTATTTCTACCCCCCCCCCCACTGTCTATGGGATGGTTAATTACACAGAAATGTACAAAGCTCTATATATCGGTATGTATTACTTAAACACAGATTTCAAGTGAGTCGCAAAACAAGCAAGCCCTGAAGAAGCGGATACAATACAGCGAAACATGTTGGTAATGTCATTGCCAAAGTTCTTGTTTGATATCTACAGGGAGTGCAGAATTATTAGGCAAGTTGTATTTTTGAGGATTAATTTTATTATTGAACAACAACCATGTTCTCAATGAACCCGAAAAACTCATTAATATCAAAGCTGAATATTTTTGGAAGTAGTTTTTAGTTTGTTTTTAGTTTTAGCTATTTTAGGGGGATATCTGTGTGTGCAGGTGACTATTACTGTGCATAATTATTAGGCAACTTAACAAAAAACAAATATATACCCATTTCAATTATTTATTTTTACCAGTGAAACCAATATAACATCTCAACATTCACAAATATACATTTCTGACATTCCAAAACAAAACAAAAACAAATCAGTGACCAATATAGCCACCTTTCTTTGCAAGGACACTCATGCCGCCTGCCATCCATGGATTGTGTCAGTGTTTTGATCTGTTCACCATCAACATTGCGTGCAGCAGCAACCACAGCCTCCCAGACACTGTTCAGAGAGGTGTACTGTTTTCCCTCCTTGTAAATCTCACATTTGATGATGGACCACAGGTTCTCAATGGGGTTCAGATCAGGTGAACAAGGAGGCCATGTCATTAGTTTTTCTTCTTTTATACCCTTTCTTGCCAGCCACGCTGTGGAGTACTTGGACGCGTGTGATGGAGCATTGTCCTGCATGAAAATCATGTTTTTCTTGAAGGATGCAGACTTCTTCCTGTACCGCTGCTTGAAGAAGGTGTCTTCCAGAAACTGGCAGTAGGACTGGGAGTTGAGCTTGACTCCATCCTCAACCCGAAAAGGCCCCACAAGCTCATCTTTGATGATACCAGCCCAAACCAGTACTCCACCTCCACCTTGCTGGCGTCTGAGTCGGACTGGAGCTCTCTGCCCTTTACCAATCCAGCCACGGGCCCATCCATCTGGCCCATCAAGACTCACTCTCATTTCATCAGTCCATAAAACCTTAGAAAAATCAGTCTTGAGATATTTCTTGGCCCAGTCTTGACGTTTCAGCTTGTGTGTCTTGTTCAGTGGTGGTCGTCTTTCAGCCTTTCTTACCTTGGCCATGTCTCTGAGTATTGCACACCTTGTGCTTTTAGGCACTCCAGTGATGTTGCAGCTCTGAAATATGGCCAAACTGGTGGCAAGTGGCATCTTGGCAGCTGCACGCTTGACTTTTCTCAGTTCTTGGGCAGTTATTTTGCGCCTTGGTTTTTCCACACGCTTCTTGCGACCCTGTTGACTATTTTGAATGAAACGCTTGATTGTTCGATGATAACGCTTCAGAAGCTTTGCAATTTTAAGAGTGCTGCATCCCTCTGCAAGATATCTCACTATTTTTGACTTTTCTGAGCCTGTCAAGTCCTTCTTTTGACCCATTTTGCCAAAGGAAAGGAAGTTGCCTAATAATTATGCACACCTGATATAGGGTGTTGATGTCATTAGACCACACCCCTTCTCATTACAGAGATGCACATCACCTAATATGCTTAATTGGTAGTAGGCTTTCGAGCCTATACAGCTTGGAGTAAGACAACATGCATAAAGAGGATGATGTGGTCAAAATACTAATTTGCCTAATAATTCTGCACTCCCTGTATATATATACACTTCTGTTTTTATATACAAGGGGCTGATATTTTTTTATATGTTTTCTATCATCTTTAAATACAATGTTTAAATATTTTATATGTATTGCTATTTGTCTGGAGGTGACCATTGAACGCCCAGATCCCATTTCCCTTTCAATTTTTCATATAGGGTTGGCTCTCCTTGGCAATATTATTTTCTCTAATATATGGACCCGAATCATGTCCATGTCCACTTACAAATGACATTTGTCAACTGAATGAATGTACTGAGAATATCAAAAGTTTGTTCTAAAATGTACTAGTCTGTGGCCAGCATTAGAGGTTTTCGTTAATCTATCGGTATCTGGGCAGCTTAGGCTCAGTAAACATTTATTCTGCTGCATGAACAGTGTGTGCTCCTCTGGGAAGTCATCCCGGTCAGGCTGTGCCCCCCCCCCCCTCCTGGACATCCGGTGTTGGCTGTGTACTATCTGCTGGGTTTTCCCCTGGCACAGGGCAGTGTGTGGGCAGCAGCCGGATCCTCCCTGTTCTCGGATGGTGCCAGGGTACACAGCACGCTGGAGAAGAACACGGCTTGTTCTGAGAGGAGATGGATGGTGTCCACACCACGACAATCCCACAAATAGACGTAGTACAGTGCCAGTGGGGCAGAGAGGGCACACAGCCATGGCAGAGGTCTATAGGGTCATGTCCCCAACAGACAGAGATCTGTCCCTGGGCTTCTGAGTCCCTGATCAATTGAGAGCCATATCGTAACTTCTGAATCCATGATCGATGGAATGGAGATCCATCCCTTGACTGTTGAGTCCCTGATCAATGGAGATCCATCCCTGGACTTCTTAGTCCCAGATCATTAGAGATCTGTCCATGTACTTCTAAATCCCTGATCAATAGAGATCCATCCCTGAACTTCTCAGTCCCAGATCAATGGAGATCCATCTATAGACTTCTTAGTCCCTAAACAATGGAGATCCATCCCTGAACTTCTGAGTCCCAGATCAATGGAGATCCATCTATGGACTTCTTAGTCCCTAATCAATGGAGATCTATCCCTGGAATTCTGAGTCCCTGATCAATGGAGATCCATCACTGAACATCTGAGTCCCTGATCAATGGAGATCCATCCCTGGACTTCTGTGTCCTTGATCGATGGACATCCGTCCCTGGACCTTTGAGTCCCTGAAAGATGGAGATCCATCCATTGACTGTTGAGTCCTTGAAAGATGGAGATCTATTCCTGTAAATCTGAATCCCTGATCGATGGAGATCTGTCCCTGTACATCTGAGTCCCAGATCAATGGAGATCCATCCCTAGACCTCTGAGTCCCCAATTAATGGAGATCCATCACTGGACTTCTGAGTCCCTGATCAATGGAGATCCATCACTGGACTTTTGATTCCCTGATCAATAGAGATATGTCTCTGTACTTCTGAGTCCCTCATCAATGGAGATCCATCCGTGGACTTCTAAATCCCTAAACAATGGAGATCCATTCCTGAACTTCTGAGTCCCTGATGAATGGAGATCCATCCATGGACTTCTGAGTCCCCGATCAATGAAGATTTATCCCTGGACTTCTGCATCCTTGATCGATTGACATCTGTTCCTGGACCTTTGAGTCCCTGATAGATGGAGATCCATTCATTGACTGTTGAGTCCCTGGTCAATGGAGATCCATTCCTGTAAATCTGAATCCCTGATTAATGGATATCTATTCCTGGGCTTCTGAGTCCCAGATCAATGGAGATCCATCCCTAGACCTCTGAGTCCCCGATTAATGGAGATCCATCACTGGACTTCTGAGTCCCTGATCAATGGAGATCCATCACTGGACTTCTAAATCCCTGATCAATGGAGATCCATCACTGGACTTTTGATTCCCTGATCAATAGAGATATGTCTCTGTACTTCTGAGTCCCTGATCAATGGAGATTCATCCCTGTACTTCTGAGTCCCTAAACAATGGAGATCCATTCCTGAACTTCTGAGTCCCTGATGAATGGAGATCCATCCCTGGACTTCTGAGTCCCTGATCAATGAAAATCCATTCCTGGACTTCTGAGTCCCTGATCAATGAAGATGTATCCCTGGACTTCTGCATCCTTGATCGATTGACATCTGTCCCTGGACCTTTGAGTCCCTGATAGATGGAGATCCATTCATTGACTGTTGAGTCCCTGGTCAATGGAGATCCATTCCTGTAAATCTGAATCCCTGATCAATGGATATCTATTCCTGGGCTTCTGAGTTCGTGATCAATGGAGATCTGTCCCTGTACATCTGAGTCCCAGATCAATGGAGATCCATCCCTAGACCTCTGAGTCCCCGATTAAAGGAGATCCATCACTGGACTTCTGAGTCCCTAATCAATGAAGATCCATTCCTGGGCGTCTGAGTCCCCGATTAATACACTGTATAGCTTAGCTAGATCAGTTCTTCCAAAATTCCTTTAAATATTGTACCCGCTGGGTGTCTATACTTTGCCTGTCTTCTCTCTGAGAACCCGGGTCTTGCCCGAGGGAACATGTATCAATGGAAAAAAAGTTTTTAAAACCGTCGTTTTTTCAGGAGTCCTGCTCCTACATGTTCCCTGGGGCAGGACCCGGGTTCTCAAAGACGTTTTACGACAATAACTTGCATATTGGGCTTTGAAATAAACACTTTTGAATTCGAACATTCGAGTCCCATAGACGTTAATGGGGTTCTAAATGTTCGAGCGAACGTTCGGTCCGTTCGAAGGTTCTGGTGCAAACCAAACACGGGGTTGTTCGGCTCATCTCTATCTAAGATCAATGGAGAGCCATATCTTAACCTCTAAGTCCCTTATCGATGTAGATCCGTCCCTATACATCTGAGTCCCTGATCAATGGAGATGCATCCCTGGATTTCTGACTCACTCATAGCTGTAGATCCGTCCCTGGACCAGGGCTGACTTAATTAGAGGGCACACCTGAGCACTGCCCAGGGCCCCCAGCTGCATGGGGGGCCCCTGCACTTTCCCCAAAGCAGCTGGTCCTTGAGCCCACGCTGCCCCAAAATTGGGGGCCCCATGATGGCACTGAGAGTGATAGATACACAGGGGACGCAGTCTACTTCCTACCTACTCGATGTATGTTTACAGTACCTGCACGGTCATCATTGTAGGGGCCCCAAAGCATTACTTTGCCCAGGGGCCCATGATGCTATTAAGATGGCCCTGCCCTGCACTTCTGAGTCCCTGATCAATTGAGAGCCATATCTTAACTTCTGAGTCCCTGGTCGATGTAGATCCATCCCTAGACATCTGCGCCCTGATCGATGGAGATCCGTCCCTGGACCTTTGAGTCCCTGATCAATGCAGATCCAACCCTGGGCCTTTGAGTCCCTGATCAATGCAGATCCGACCCTGGACCTTTGAGTCCCTGATCAATGCAGATCCGTCCCTGGACCTTTGAGTCCCTGATCGATGGAGATCCGTCCCTGGACCTTTGAGTCCCTGATCAATGCAGATCCGACCCTGGACCTTTGAGTCCCTGATCAATGCAGATCCGACCCTGGACCTTTGAGTCCCTGATCAATGCAGATCCGTCCCTGGACCTTTGAGTCCCTGATCGAGAAGAGATCTATTGCTGAACTTCTGAGTCCCTGATCAATGCAGATCCGACCCTGGACCTTTGAGTCCCTGATCGATGGAGATCTGTTGCTGAACTTCTGAGTCCCTGATCAATGCAGATCCGTCCCTGGACCTTTGAGTCCCTGATCAATGCAGATCCGTCCCTGGACCTTTGAGTCCCTGATCGATGGAGATCTGTTGCTGAACTTCTGAGTCCCTGATCAATGCAGATCCGACCCTGGACCTTTGAGTCCCTGATCAATGCAGATCCGACCCTGGACCTTTGAGTCCCTGATCAATGCAGATCCGTCCCTGGACCTTTGAGTCCCTGATCGATGGAGATCCGACCCTGGACCTTTGAGTCCCTGATCGATGGAGATCCGACCCTGGACCTTTGAGTCCCTGATCGATGGAGATCCGACCCTGGACCTTTGAGTCTCTGATCAATGCAGATCCGACCCTGGACCTTTGAGTCCCTGATCAATGCAGATCCGTCCCTGGACCTTTGAGTCCCTGATCAATGCAGATCCATCCCTGGACCTTTGAGTCCCTGATCGATGGAGATCTGTTGCTGAACTTCTGAGTCCCTGATCAATGCAGATCCGACCCTGGACCTTTGAGTCCCTGATCAATGCAGATCCGACCCTGGACCTTTGAGTCCCTGATCGATGGAGATCCGACCCTGGACCTTTGAGTCTCTGATCAATGCAGATCCGACCCTGGTCCTTTGAGTCCCTGATCAATGCAGATCCGTCCCTGGACCTTTGAGTCCCTGATCGATGGAGATCCGACCCTGGACCTTTGAGTCCCTGATCGATGGAGATCCGACCCTGGACCTTTGAGTCCCTGATCGATGGAGATCCGTCCCTGGACCTTTGAGTCTCTGATCAATGCAGATCCGTCCCTGGACCTTTGAGTCCCTGATCAATGCAGATCCATCCCTGGACCTTTGAGTCCCTGATCGATGGAGATCTGTTGCTGAACTTCTGAGTCCCTGATCAATGCAGATCCGACCCTGGACCTTTGAGTCCCTGATCAATGCAGATCCATCCCTGGACCTTTGAGTCCCTGATCGATGGAGATCTGTTGCTGAACTTCTGAGTCCCTGATCAATGCAGATCCGACCCTGGACCTTTGAGTCCCTGATCAATGCAGATCCATCCCTGGACCTTTGAGTCCCTGATCGATGGAGATCTGTTGCTGAACTTCTGAGTCCCTGATCAATGCAGATCCGTCCCTGGACCTTTGAGTCCCTGATCGATGGAGATCTGTTGCTGAACTTCTGAGTCCCTGATCAATGCAGATCCGACCCTGGACCTTTGAGTCCCTGATCAATGCAGATCCGTCCCTGGACCTTTGAGTCCCTGATCGATGGAGATCCGACCCTGGACCTTTGAGTCCCTGATCGATGGAGATCCGACCCTGGACCTTTGAGTCCCTGATCGATGGAGATCCGTCCCTGGACCTTTGAGTCTCTGATCAATGCAGATCCATCCCTGGACCTTTGAGTCCCTGATCGATGGAGATCTGTTGCTGAACTTCTGAGTCCCTGATCAATGCAGATCCGACCCTGGACCTTTGAGTCCCTGATCGATGGAGATCTGTTGCTGAACTTCTGAGTCCCTGATCAATGCAGATCCGTCCCTGGACCTTTGAGTCCCTGATCGATGGAGATCTGTTGCTGAACTTCTGAGTCCCTGATCAATGCAGATCCGACCCTGGACCTTTGAGTCTCTGATCAATGCAGATCCATCCCTGGACCTTTGAGTCTCTGATCGAGAAGAGATCTATTGCTGAACTTCTGAGTCCCTGATTGACGGAGATCCATCACTGGAAATCTCTACCTCACATTCCCCCGAGGTCGCGGCTTCAGCTCGGTCCCCGATTCCTTGGCGGCGTTGCGGTAACAGCTGTTATACGGAACGTTTATAAAGCAAACATTTCATAATCCAATTCGGTGAATACGCCAGGATGGGATTACAGAACAATCTGCAGCACTTATGTATATTAATCACATATGAGCGGGGCTGGTGTGACATAATGGGGCTGATTTACTAAAGGCAAACAGACTGTTCACTTTCGTAGGGGAATTTTTCCTTAGCTGCAAAAAATACCCAATCGCATGCAAGGATTATTATTTTTTTTTTAAACTGAATTTTTTGCTTGCACATGATTGGATGATGGAAGTCAGCAGAGCTAAGCTTTGAGGAAAATTCCTGAGCAATTAAAAAATTTGCCTTTAATAAATCAACCCCTATGGGTACTGAGGAACTCCCAGGACATGGGGGCAGCAGCATAAGCATGTGCACAGGGTGTGCCGGATGTGCCCAGGCACACCCTAATCCCCCCATGCGGATTAGTGCAATAGGCTGTGCACACCTATGGGCAGCAGCATTGCCGAATCGTGCCCGATATCTCCCCCCATACACTGCCAAAGACAAACCATTATAAGGCTCCGTTTCCACTATTGCAACCCCAAAGTCGCGCAATTTACAATGCGACTTTGCAATGCGATTTTGAAGCAATGCCATGCGACGGGTGAGAACCATGTGAGAACACGTCGGAACAAAGTAGTGCAAGATGCTTTTTTGGAGTCGATGCGACTTGAGTCGCACCAATTAGAATGGGGAACCATTGAAATACAAGGGTTTTGACTTGTCATGCGAATTTACATGTGTCAAGTCGCACAACAACTCGTAGTAGTGGAAACAGAGCCTTAGGGCTTTTATTTTTGCAATGCTTTCTTTTTTTTTTTTTGGGACAGTGTCAGTGTGTTTTATACTTTTTTTTTTTTTTACAATACATTTTTTTATTATTTATTGCAATTCTTTTTTTTTATCAGTCCTGTTGGGGGGCTTTGGTGAGATATCAGGGGTCTTACCCACTTAAGACCCGGACCTTTATGCAGGTAAAGGACCTGGCCAGTTTTTTGCGATTCGGCACTGCGTCGCTTTAACTGACAATTGCGCGGTCGTGCGGCGTGGCTCCCAAACAAAATCGGCGTCCTTTTTTCCCCACAAATAGAGCTTTCTTTTGGTGGTATTTGATCACCTCTACGGTTTTGATTTTTTGCGCTATAAACAAAAATTGAGGGACAATTTTGAAAAAAAAAAACATTTTTTTTAAATTTTTGCTATAATAAATATCCCCCAAAAATATATAAAAAAAATAAAAATTCTCAGTTTAGGCCGATACGTATTCTTCTACATATTTTTGGTAAAAAAAAAAAAATCGCAATAAGCGTATATTGATTGGTTTGCGCAAAATTTATAGCGTCTACAAAATAGGGGATAGTTTTATGGCATTTTTATAATATTTATTTTTTAACTACTAATGGCAGCGATCAGCGATTTTTTTCGTGACTGCGACATTATGGCGGACACATCGGACAATTTTGACACATTTTTGGGACCATTGTCATTTTCACAGCGAAAAGTGCTATAAAAATGCTGTGAAAATGACATTTGAAATTTAGGAGTTAACCACAAGGGGGCGCTGTAGGGGTTAGGTGTGACCTCATATGTGTTTCTAATTGTAGGGGGGTGGGGCTGGACGTGTGACGTCATTGATCGTGTTTCCCTATACCAGGGAACAGACGATCACTGTCACTGCCACAATGGAGAACAGGGAAGGTGTGTTTACACTCACCTCTCCCCTTTCTTCAGCTCCTGTGACCAATCGCGGGACACCGGCGGCGAATTGGGTCACGGAAAACCCATGCAATCAGATTCAGGCAAATAAAAAAGGTCCTGCACCATTTTGGTGCGGATGCGGTGCGACTTGAGCCATACAAAAAGAACCGCACAGACATCACATGTGATTTGCAGAGGAATGCGGTGCGATTCTCCTGTGCGAATTACAAAGCAGCGTCCCGCTCCGCACAAGTGTGATCCCGAGCTCACAGAGGAAAATCTGCTCAGGAAAGACCACAGCACAGCGAGTCACCATCATAACCTGGGGGGATATTAATATGTTTATGACCCGGTGCATTTTAATTGGCCGTTATTCAATGAATATTAACTTAGAATGCCTGAAGACCAATAGCAGGTGACGGCACGCAGGAAGGACGCGGCGATGGAGCCGGCCCATACCGGACAACGGGGACCTTTCCAGGGAAAGAATCTCAACGCTCAGGAGAAAACACATGACTGGGAACGCAGAATTAATGGCGGGGAAGGAAGAGGTTTATCCCAGGGTGGGAGGCTGCCAGGGGGCACGGAGGCACGATCTACAGCGCACCCCCAAAATGCGTCAGAACCAGGCGGCTGGTGCTCAACATTTTTGGGGGGGCGCAAACGAAAAAAATAAATAAAAAAATTACAGCCTCACTGTGCCAATCAAATGCAGCCACTGTGCCATCAATTGTCACCACTGTGCAATGCCATCAATTGTCACCACTGTGCCATGCCATCAAACGCAGCCACTGTGCCATCAATTGTCACCACTGTGCCATGCCATCAAACGCAGCCACTGTGCCATCAATTGTCACCACTGTGCAATGCCATCAATTGTCACCACTGTGCCATGCAATCAAACGCAGTCACTGTGCCTTGTCATCAAACGCAGCCACTGTGCCATCAATTGTCACCACTGTGCCATGCCATCAATTGTCACCACTGTGCCATGCTATCAAACGCAGCCACTGTGCCATCAATTGTCACCACTGTGCCATGCTTCAAAATGCAGCCACTGTGCCATGCCATCAAACGCAGCCACTGTGCCATGCAATCAAACGCAGCCACTGTGCCATGTCATCAAACGCAGCCACTGTGCCATCAATTGTCACCACTGTGCCATGCCATCAATTGTCACCACTGTGCCATACCATCAAACGCAGCCACTGTGCAATGCCATCAAACGCAGCCACTGTGCCATCAATTGTCACCACTGTGCCATGCTTCAAAATGCAGCCACTGTGCCATGCCATCAAACGCAGCCACTGTGCCATCAATTGTCACCACTGTGCAATGCCATCAATTGTCACCACTGTGCCATGCAATCAAACGCAGTCACTGTGCCTTGTCATCAAACGCAGCCACTGTGCCATCAATTGTCACCACTGTGCCATGCCATCAATTGTCACCACTGTGCCATGCCATCAATTGTCACCACTGTGCCATGCTATCAAACGCAGCCACTGTGCCATCAATTGTCACCACTGTGCCATGCTTCAAAATGCAGCCACTGTGCCATGCCATCAAACGCAGCCACTGTGCCATGCAATCAAACGCAGCCACTGTGCCATGTCATCAAACGCAGTCACTGTGCCATGTCATCAAACGCAGCCACTGTGCCATCAATTGTCACCACTGTGCCATGCCATCAATTGTCACCACTGTGCCATACCATCAAACGCAGCCACTGTGCAATGCCATCAAACGCAGCCACTGTGCCATCAATTGTCACCACTGTGCCATGCTTCAAAATGCAGCCACTGTGCCATGCCATCAAACGCAGCCACTGTGCCATGTCATCAAACGCAGTCACTGTGCCATGTCATCCAACGCAGTCACTGTGCCATGCAATCAAACGCAGCCACTGTGCCATGCCATCAAACGCAGCCACTGTGCCACTAATTGTCACCACTGTGCCATGCCATCAAATACCATGCCATCAAACACAGCCACTGTGCCCTGTAAAATGCCCCCCCCCCCCCGGCCGGCACTTACCTTTTCCTTCCACGTCCCTCGATGACGCTTCAGCCAATCAGGTTACTGATAACCAGAACAGGTGAACCTGATAGGCTGAGACGGCCGTCAGTCTTATCCAAGGAACGCACCCCCCGTACGTCCCCTGGATAAGAACCCGATAAGGATAAGGCACTTCCGCACAGCCAACCAGCTGCCGTTATTCAGGTGGTTGGCCCTCACAGTGGCGGTGCGTGAGCGAGAGGGGGCGGCGCTCCAGCGCCCTCTATAGACGCACCGCCACTGACTAATATTCAGAACTGATGGGCACTGATAGGTGGCACTGATGGGCACTGATGAGGTAAACAAGTGACATTCCTGCCTGCCATCATTTTTCTATACGCCAGGCGGAAGGTGGTTAATTTGATATTAAACCCTCTTTCCTTGGGATAAAGCTGACCATTGTAAACACCCCTGCCAGTGTTAAATGGTTTGTCTCATCTCTGCAATTAATACATTCTGCTAGAGATCTTGTGCTTTTGAAAAACAACAAACTTACTGGCTGGATCACCAGATGAACAGAGAAGAAAGAAAGCCAAAAAAAAAAAAAAGAAAACAAATGCAGCCATCACGTCTAAGAATTGGTAAGCAGCAATATAATAAATGTTTGCTACTGCAATTTAACCGCACTACTCCGGTGTGCCACATCCTCCTTCATATCCTGGTTGTATGCAGCATATGTGTCACCTGAGTTAAACTTTGCTCCTTTTACTTATCATTGTGTATCTGACCTCGTGTGTACTTTAGTTCTTTGGAAATCACTGACAAAGTGCACAGGTCAGATTTAGCAGATTACCTTTTTTTTTACTCTTCTCCACTCCATCTAGATTCTAGAACAAAAAAAAAATAGAAACACAGCTGGAGTTGCACTTCATGTCCCCAATGTCCAAATCCCACAAGGCGGGCAGGGTGGAGCTCCTTCACCGGTTGTTCTCTAAGATTTGATCAGGGTGGAGCTTCTTCACCAGCCACACCCTCTCTGGGTTGATCAGGGTGGAGCTTCTTCACCAGCCATCCCCTCTGGGTTGATCAGGGTGGAGCCTCTTCACCAGCCACACCCTCTCTGGGTCGATCAGGGTGGAGCCTCTTCACCAGCCACACCCTCTCTGGGTTGATCAGGGTGGAGCTTCTTCACCAGCCACCCTCTCTGGGTTGATCAGGGTGGAGCTTTTTCACCAGCCACACCCTCTCTGGGTTGATCAGGGTGGAGCTTCTTCACCAACCACCCTTTCTGGGTTGATCAGGGTGGAGCTTTTTCACCACCCACCCTCTCTGGGTTGATAAGGATGGAGATTCGTCACCAGCCACCCTCTCTGGGTCGACCAGGGTGGAGCCTCTTCACCAGCCACACCCTCTCTGGGTTGATAAGGATGGAGATTCGTCACCAGCCACCCTCTCTGGGTCGACCAGGGTGGAGCCTCTTCACCAGCCACACCCTCTCTGGGTTGATCAGGGTGGAGATTCTTCACCAACCACCCTCTCTGGGTCGATCAGGGTGGAGATTCGTCACCAGCCACCCTCTCTGGGTCGATCAGGGTGGAGATTCTTTACCAGCCACCCTTTCTGTCTGGGTTGATCAGGGTGGAGCTTCTTGACAAGCCACCCTGGGTTGATTAGGGTGAAGCCTCTTCACCAGCCACCCTCTCTGGGTTGATAAGGATGGAGATTCGTCACCAGCCACCCTCTCTGGGTTGATAAGGATGGAGATTCGTCACCAGCCACCCTCTCTGGGTTGATAAGGATGGAGATTCGTCACCAGCCACCCTCTCTGGGTTGATAAGGATGGAGATTCGTCACCAGCCACCCTCTCTGAGTTGATCATGGTGGAGATTCTTTACCAGCCATCCTCTCTGGGTTGATCAGGGTGGAGCTTCTTGACAAGCCACCCTCTCTGGGTCGATCAGGGTGGAGACAAGCCACCCTGGGTTGATTAGGGTGAAGCCTCTTCACAAGCCATTCTCCTTGGGTTGATCAGGGTGGAGCTTCTTATGCTATCTGCCCTTCCAGGGTTGATCAGGTTGGAGCTACTTTAGCTAACCACCTTCTTCACATGCTTCCAAGTATGCGTTGACTTGATTCTGAGCATGCGCGGCCTTTAAACCGATGCTTTTGCATACTAACGATCAGTTTTGACCCATCGGTTAGCCGTCCATCGGTTCAATTTTAAAGCAAGCCCAAAGGATAACGGACTAATGGGGCCTACACACGATCGGTTTGGACCGATGGGAACCGAACCTCAGTCCGTTTTCATCGGTTTGAACCGATCGTGTGTACGCAGCCTTAGGGTTGATCAAAGTGGAGTTTCTTCCACCAGCTTCTCTCTTATGGTTGATCAGAGAGGAACTCCTTCCACCATCCACCCTCCTATGAATCTGACCACACACAGTAAGATCGGCTCTTATCTAACGATCGCATCTGGAAGTTGCAACAAAGTTCTGGATCTTCCAAGAGGCATAAGAAACCTTTAGCATCTTCTTGTGCAGATATGAGTTCCAAATGTGATCTCCACCCAAACATCTGTTTGGATAAGGGTGGAGTGAACAAGGTCAGTCTTCTCACCTACCAATCAGCTGTAAAGCGGCCCTTAAGATGCTGAACAAAAAATAAAATTGACTGACCAATCACATTCTTCAGCTCACTGTGCGACCGGCGTGGGAGGAATGATAGCTGTGATTTGATTGGCCCTCCGTATATAGGTAATCCGGTGTATCCCGCAGCGTTGAGACTTTTATGAGCAGCAGAAACATTTCCCAGTGCAGTAGTCCACGGCGCTGCCAGTTCTGGATCCGACTGGCAGCGTTTTACGACACCTATAAATCGCATTCCAGAACTGTCACACAATGGGAAGAACTCCAACTCTGCCGGAGCCCTCCGCCCAGATCGCATTGATTTCAGCAAAGTAATCAAACACACATATAGCAACAGATCAGCACCATACTGATACGAGTGGCCCTTTTGCCTTGCAGGGCTGGGGTCCAGGGCTCTGTCTGCATGGAGTTTGTATGCTCTCCCCATGTTATTGCAGGTTTGGTCCGTGGGCTTCTTCCCATGATAAACCAGGAATGTCAGACCCCAGACCGAAACCGCGCACAAGGCGCTTACCCCGACTTGTTCATTCCCCGACTTAGTTGGGGTAGGCGGTACACTTTGGTGGGGGTGGGTCAGCCACGCCCTGTGACCTTTGACCTCTGGGAACCCGCCTTCTGACCTTTGACCTCTGGGGGAGGTCCCTGTTCCAATTCCTGAGTCCTAGCCATATTCTTTAATGGGAAACCCTAACCCTACCCCTAACCCTACCCATAACCTTAACCCTACCCCTAACCCCTACCCATAACCCTATCCATAACCCTAACCCTAACCCTACCCATATTCTTCAATGGGAAACCCTACCCCTAACCCTACCCATAACCCTACCCATAACCTTAACCCTACCCCTAACCCCTACCCATAACCCTATCCATAACCCTAACCCTACCCCTAACCCTACCTATATTCTTCAATGGGAAACCCTAACCCTACCCATAACCCTACCCCTAACCCCTACCCATAACCCTATCCATAACCCTAACCCTACCCCTAACCCCTTCCGATATTCTTCAATGGGAAACCCTAACCCTACCCATAACCCTACCCATAACCTTAACCCTACCCCTAACCCCTACCCATAACCCTATCCATAACCCTAACCCTACCCCTAACCCTACCTATATTCTTCAATGGGAAACCCTAACCCTACCCATAACCCTACCCCTAACCCTACTAATAACCCTATCCATAACCCTAACCCTACCCCTAACCCCTACCCATATTCTTCAATAAGAAACCCTAAACCCTAACCCTAACCCCCTAACGCCCAAACCCCTAACCCTAGGTCTGACATATCACAAATAACGCAAACCTGTCATGAGGGATAGGACGGCTGCTGACCTTCTGAAAATGCTAGTTGCTTGGTTGTTATCCTGATCCTCTGGATTCAATACTTGGCTTCACCCAGTGCTGGGACAAGGTCATCCAGTGCCCAGGGCAAAGATGCCAAATTGCGCTCTCCCTCCACTGCTCACAATATGTAAGCTTAGGGGATCCTATGCCCAGCAACAGAAGGAAAGCGCCCCCTTCCCTACAGTAAACCATTACACCCAGGGCAGCCGTCCCTCCTGCCCACCCCTTGTCCTGGCCCTGGCTTCACCTCACGCTTGTCCGATCTTCCATGGATACAGATGAAGACGTGTGTGGGGCCTCAGTGGTCCCTATACAGTGGAACTTTGGATTACGAGCATAATCCGTTCCACGAGAGTGCTTGTAATCCAAGGCACTCGCATATCAAATCGAGTTTCCCCATAGAAGTCAATGGAAACGAAGACAATTCGTTCCACATTGACTTTTATTGTATGCAGTACAGCGTGTGGCCAGAGGTGGGCGCCAGAGAGACTCGGAAATACTCGGAGACCACTTGGATGCCCTCGGAAACCCTCGGAGAGACTCGGTGCGTCCGAATGGCTCTGAACGGCTCAGAGTGTCACCAGCACCCCCTGTAACTCTGGCCAAATGCGGTACTGCACACCGCAGAGGCTTGAATCCTCAGTCAGGATTGTTTTTTAAATGATAGCTCGTATTGCGAAACGCTCGTTAATCGCACTACTCACAATCCAAGGTATTACTGTATAGGGTTCCACTTAATAAGGTGTGGGAGGAGGGCGGTGATGGAGCACACATACCCTGCACATCAGTGGCACCTCATTAGCTGATAGTGAAGGCGCAGAGACGCCGCCGGATGGTGCGGCCAAGAGAGAAAAAAAATTCGGGTGAATTCCTATGACCTGCGAGGAACGGGATTGACGCCAAGAGAATAAAGCACATCGCCAATGTTCCTCCAAAATATTCCTCCCGCAGCGTCCAAGCCGGCCAAGGACCAGGGTTATGGAAAGATTTAATAATTTAACAGTACAAGCCAATATCCCCCCCCCCCCCCCTGCACACGCAGCGATCCCACACACAGACTCCTATCGCTGGTATCACATGATCCCTAAACACCGTACGGAGGAAATTACATGCTCATCTATTGGCTTAACCCCATCCTGACCGCAGGCGTTCCACGATCACGGGATATCCTGGGGCTCAAGTCACCTCTGCGATCTGATTTTGATCCGACTTTCAGTGCGATTTACGTAGTGCAACTCGGATGCTCAGTCCAAAAGGCTCCAACTATATTGCCATATCCCCAGATCCTCTATGAATGTCCAATCACAGCACCCTGTACCATGTGATTAGCTGTAGCCAATCACAGATCACTAGTAACGGAAGCTGCCATGAATGAAACTCATTCATGGCAGTTAAAAGCCTCTCTTCATGTTAACAAAAAAAAATGTGACCAAAAAAACTACAAATTCAAACAACTCGCTATTAACCACTTCGGCCCCGAGCCTGTTTTTGAGATTCAGTGTTTACAAGTTTTTCTAGAAAATTACTTAGAACCCCCAAACATTAAGGGCCAGATTCAGGTAGAGTTAGGCTGGAGTATCAGTGATTCATAACTCTCACTTTGAGCCGGCTTATCTGTTTTCTGTAGTCAGAAAACAAAATACGCCGGGATTGAGTTCAGATACGAGCGGCGTAATTGTATTTCGCCGTCGTATCGGAACTGCAATTTGAAAATGGGCGCTCAGGGCGTTCCCGCTGATTAACGCCGAGAATATGCTAATCAGCGAGAATCGGCAATTCACGATCGTACTCGGGCCCGACGCAGTGACTTTCCGACGTTTCCGTAAGCGATACGCGGCGTAAAGAAAAACCAGCCCCCTAGGTCATGGGTCTTCAAACTACGGCCCTCCAGTTGTTCAGGAACTACAATTCCCATAATGCCTAGTCATGTCTGTGAATGTCAGTGTGTTACAATGCCTCATGGGATGTGTAGTTCTAGAACATCTGGAGGGCCGTAGTTTGAGGATCCCTGCTGGAGTATCCTATGTTAAGTATGGCCGTCGTCATCGCGTCGAATTTAAAAATGTTCGCGTCGTTTGCGTAAAACGTCCGTGAATGGGGATTGACGTCACTGACGTTCACTGACAGAATTTGGAGCATGCGCACTGACAGTCGACGCATGCGCAGTACGTTCGCCGCGGGACCGCGCCTAGTTTAAATAATACACGCCCCCTACCCGCCCAATTTGAATTCCGCTGGCTCATTTTCGCGACGCCGCCGCAACTTTAGGAGCAAGTGTTATGTGAATACAGTACTTGCTCCTAAAGTTTCGGCGGAGTAACGTAAATGAGAAACGTTACTCCAAAATAAAGATTCGCTCATCTACCTGAATCTGGCCCTGTATATATTTTTCTAATGCCGCGTACACACGACCATTTTTTCGGGTTCTAAACAATTACCGTATTTATCTTCGTATAGCGCGCACCCCCGACCTAGAAGGCAAATTCCTGCAAAAAAAATAAAATACTTACAGTTTGGATGCCCCTCGTCGGTGTCTTGCCCGGCGTCCATCGGCGGCCTTGTCTGGTCCGGCGTCCGTCTGCGGCCTTCGTGGGGTCCTCCCCGCTGTTTCTGAGCCGATCCCCGCTTCCCGCGCTGTGTTTGAACGCCGCCGCCGACATATACCGAGCGCAGTAGACTTGGTCACGCTCGGCCACGCTCGGCTCCTTTCGCATAGAGGCTAGGAGGTGTGACCGAGAGGGGAGCCAAGCCTGGTCGAGTATACCCGAGTGTACTGCGCTCGGTATATGTCGGCGGCTCAGTTCAAACACAGCGCGATTTTCAGGGGGAAAAAGTGTGCGTTATTCGCCGATAAATACGGTACATTTTTAAGGGTCTAGAAAAAACAATGTTTTTTTTCAACCCGATTATTAAAACGGCCTTGCCTACACACGATCGGAAAAAAAAATGCTCTAGCAAAGCGCAGTGACGTACAACACGTACGACGGCACTATAAAGGGGAAGTTCCATGCGGATGGCGCCACCCTTGGGGCTCCTTTTGCTGATTCCGTGTTAGTAAAAGACGATTCGCGCTTTTCTGTCTGTTACAGCGTGATGAATGTGCTATCTCCATTACGAACGGTAGTTTTACCAGAACGAGCGCTCCCGTCTCATAACTTGCTTCTGAGCATGCGCGTTTTTTTCACGTCGTTAAAGCCCACACACGACCATTTTTTACAACCCGAAAAACGACAACGTTAAAAACGTTGTGAAAAAAATAGAGCATGTTCGGAAAAAAAATTGCCCATTTTTTAGATCGTGAAAAATGCTCTGAAGCCCACACACTATCGTTTTTAATGACATTAAAAAAAGCGTCATTTTTTAGAACCCGAAAAAAGTCGTGTGTACGCGGCATAATACCCAAAGGAATAAAATGTTGGTCATTGCAATACTTTTTGTCACACCGTATTTGTGCAGCGGTCTTACAAGCGCACTTTTTTTGGAAAAATAAAATCACTTTTTATAATTAAAAAATAAGACAACAGTAAAGTTTGCCCAATTTTTTTTATTGTGAAAGATAATGTTACGCCGAGTAAATTGATACCCAACATGTCACGCTCCAAAATGGCGCCCGCTCATGGAATGGCGTCAAACTTTTACCCTTCAAAATCTCCATAGGCAAAACATTTGAAAAACATTTTTTTTTTTTACTTACCCGAAACACCTGTTGCTAGGCAGTCTTCCTAATCCGCCACTTCCTTCTCTGCTGAGCTATTCCTTCTCTTCATCCCTCCCATGGTGTTCTGGGAAATCTGGGACATGTGTGTGTCCCAGAAGACCTGCCGCCCATTCACAAAGCGATGTGCGGCTCGCGCATGTGCAGTAGGAAACAGGCAGTGAAGCCGCAAGTCTCCACTGCCTGTTTCCCCTAGATAGAATAGAGGCGCCGACACCCGATCCGATGAACCGATTTGCCTCTGGGGGGCCGACGTCACCAGCTGGAGGTAAGTGTCTTTATTAACCACTTAAGACCCGGACCAAAATGCAGGTAAAGGACCTTGCCCCTTTTTGCGATTCGGCAATGTGTCGATTTAACTGACAATTGCACGGTCGTGCGACGTGGCTCCCGAACAAAATTGGCGTCCTTTTTTCCCCACAAATAGAGCTTTCTTTTGGTGGTATTTGATCACCTCTGCGGTTTTTATTTTTTGCGCTATAAACAAAAATAGAGCGACAATTAAAAAAAAAATGCAATATTTTTTTCTTTTTGCTATAACAAATATCCCCCAAAAATATATAAAAAAACATTTTTTTTCCTCAGTTTAGGCCGATACGTATTCTCCTACCTATTTTTGGTAAAAAAAATCGCAATAAGCGTTTATCGGTTGGTTTTCGCAAAATTTATAGCGTTTACAAAATAAGGGATAGTTTTATTGCATTTTTATTAATTTTTTATTTTTTACTACTAATAGCGGCGATCAGTGATTTTTTTTCGTGACTGCGACATTATGGCGGACACTTCAGACAATTTTGACACATTTTTGGGACAATTGTCATTTTCACAGCAAAAAATGCATTTAAATTGCATTGTTTACTGTGGAAATGACAGTTGCAGTTTGGGAGTTAACCACAAGGGGGCGCTGTGACTTTGAGTGTTCCCTGTGTGTGTGTTTACTACTGTAGGGGGGTGTGGCTGTAGGTGTGACGTCATCGATCGCGTCCCCCTATAACAGGAAAGACGCAATCGATGCTGCGGCCACAGAGAAGCACGGGGAAGGTGTGTGTACACACGGCTCTCCCCGTTCTTCAGCTCCAGGGACGGATCGCCGCACTGCAGCGGCGATCGGGTCCGCGCGCCCGTGACCCACGGCTGGGTACAGGGGCGGACTGACAACTCATGGGGCCCCCGGGCAATAGAAGACCATGGGGCCCCCAGGCAATAGAAGACCAATAGAAGACCACTGTAACTTGCGGTCACCTGTTAGTCTGTGTCCACTTGGGAGGGGAGAGGGGCTTGGTGTGGGTGAGAGAGGGTGGATGAGAGAGAGAGAGGGTGGATGAGAGAGAGAGAGGGTGGATGAGAGAGAGAGAGGGTGGATGAGAGCGTGAGAGAGAGGGGGGTGGATGAGAGCGAGAGAGAGAGAGAGAGGGGGGGGGGGGGGGGTGAGAGAGAGAGAGAGAGAGGGGGGGGGTGGGTGAGAGAGAGAGGTGGAAGAGAGAGAGAGGTGGAAGAGAGAGAGAGAGGTGGAAGAGAGAGAGAGGTGGAAGAGAGAGAGAGGTGGAAGAGAGAGAGAGAGAGAGAGGTGGAAGAGAGAGAGAGAGGTGGAAGAGAGAGAGAGAGAGAGGTGGAAGAGAGAGAGGTGGAAGAGAGAGAGAGAGAGAGAGAGAGAGAGGTGGAAGAGAGAGAGAGAGAGAGAGAGAGAGAGAGAGAGGTGGAAGAGAGAGATAGAGAGGTGGAAGAGAGAGAGAGAGAGAGGTGGAAGAGAGAGAGAGAGAGAGTGAGAGAGAGAGGTGGATGAGAGAGAGAGAGGTGGATGAGAGAGAGAGAGGTGAATGAGAGAGGGTGAATGAGAGAGAGAGAGAGACAGAGAGAGAGAGGGGGTGAATGAGAGAGCGAGAGGGGGTGGATGAGAGAGAGCGAGGGGGGTGGATGAGGGAGAACGAGGGGGGTGGATGAGAGAGAGCGAGGGGGGTGGATGAGAGAGAGCGAGGGGGGTGAATGAGAGAGAGCGAGGGGGTGAATGAGAGAGAGTGGGGGATGGATGAGAGAAAGAGAGGGATGGATGAGAGAAAGAGAGGGATGGGTGAGAGAAAGAGGGGGATAGGGGGATGGAAGGGAGAGATGGGGGTGGATGAGAGAGAGCGAGGGGTGGATGAGAGAGAGCGAGGGGGGTGAATGAGAGAGAGCGAGGGGGGTGAATGAGAGAGAGCGAGGGGGGTGAATGAGAGAGAGCGAGGGGGGTGAATGAGAGAGAGCGAGGGGGGTGGATGAGAGAGAGCGAGGGGGGTGGATGAGAGAGAGCGAGGGGGGTGGATGAGAGAGAGAGGGGGATGGATGAGAGAAAGAGAGGGATGGATGAGAGAAAGAGAGGGATGGGTGAGAGACAGAGGGGGATAGGGGGATGGAAGGGAGAGAGGGGGGTGGATGAGAGAGAGAGCGAGGGGTGGATGAGAGAGAGCGAGGGGGGTGAATGAGAGAGAGCGAGGGGGGTGAATGAGAGAGAGCGAGGGGGTGAATGAGAGAGAGCGAGGGGGTGAATGAGAGAGAGCGAGGGGGGTGGATGAGAGAGAGAGAGAGAGAGAGAGGGGGATGGATGAGAGAAAGAGAGGGATGGATGAGAGAAAGAGAGGGATGGATGAGAGAAAGAGAGGGATGGATGAGAGAAAGAGAGGGATGGATGAGAGAAAGAGAGGGATGGGTGAGAGAAAGAGGGGGATAGGGGGATGGAAGGGAGAGATGGGGGTGGATGAGAGAGAGCGAGGGGTGGATGAGAGAGAGCGAGGGGGGTGAATGAGAGAGAGCGAGGGGGGTGAATGAGAGAGAGCGAGGGGGGTGAATGAGAGAGAGCGAGGGGGGTGGATGAGAGAGAGCGAGGGGGGTGGATGAGAGAGAGCGAGGGGGGTGGATGAGAGAGAGAGGGGGATGGATGAGAGAAAGAGAGGGATGGATGAGAGAAAGAGAGGGATGGGTGAGAGAAAGAGGGGGATAGGGGGATGGAAGGGAGAGAGGGGGGTGGATGAGAGAGAGAGCGAGGGGTGGATGAGAGAGAGCGAGGGGGGTGAATGAGAGAGAGCGAGGGGGTGAATGAGAGAGAGCGAGGGGGGTGGATGAGAGAGAGAGAGAGGGGGATGGATGAGAGAAAGAGAGGGATGGATGAGAGAAAGAGAGGGATGGATGAGAGAAAGAGAGGGATGGGTGAGAGAAAGAGGGGGATGGGTGAGAGAAAGAGGGGGATGGAAGGGAGAGAGGGGGGTGGATGAGAGAGAGCGAGGGGTGGATGAGAGTGAGGGATGGATAAGAGAGAGAGAGGGGGTGGGTGAAATTGACCCCCTGGCCTGGCCTGCGGTCTTTCCTGTCCCAGCCCCTGTCTGTGGTGGGTAGGTATGTGTGATGCACCTACCTCCCGCCCATCCTCGTCCCCTGGGCACTCGGCCAGATCATCTTGCTTCTTGACGGGCTGTCACAGCTGGGACTGGGAGCCGACGTTGGAGGTGGTGTACATGCTCTGGGAGATGCCGGAGATGCCAGGGATGCCGCGCTTACTGCTGCTCAGCCTCAGGTCAGGGTGGCGATTCTCCCACTCCCTCTCGCGCTGTTTCTTCAAGCCAGCCTCACACTTGACCCGGAGCTCAGCTGCGTTTGACCCCAGCCTCCCAGGAGCAGTAGCGCGGAGGAGGAGGAGGAAGTAAAATCCTTCATGTGATGTGCCTCGCTTTCAACGCTGACCATGTAGGGGATTGCAGCCGTGACGTCACTGGTTGCTACACGCCAAGCGGCTCAGGCGTTAGCAACCAGGGCAGGGGAAGACCAGCCAGCAGCGCAGCTCCACCCACCTCCTCCCTCCAGCGCGGCGTAATGACCAGAGTCGGTCGGGACTGCAGTAAGATTTTCGGGGGGGAACCTCCAGGGGCAGACTGAGCCGACCGGGCCCCCCCCCACCACGGGCCCTCGGGCAGTGCCCGACTGACCGAATGGTCAGTCCGCCCCTGGCTGGGTACTAAAATCAACGCATATATACGTTGATGTGCCCAGCCGTGCCATTCTGCCGACGTATATGTGCAGTGGGCGGTCCTTAAGTGGTTAAAAGTAAGCAGTAGGGCTGGGGAAAAAAAACAATTTTAATCTAGAATCGAGTTGAGAGTTCAAATCGATTCAGATTTTCAGCAAATCGATTTTTCCGATTTTTTTTTTCACCAGGACCGGCACTGACACCGTGCCAGCCCTGCGGAGCTGCGGGCAGGAATTTTCAGGCGAGGCTGCGGCTTCAGCCTAGTCTGTGAGGCCGGCCCCCGCAGACTAGGCCTTGCCTAAAAACTCCTGCCCGCAGCTCCCCAGGACCGGTGCTGACACTGCCCAGTCCTGAGGAGCTACAGGCAGGCCACGGCTTCGGCCTAGTGCGCGAGGCGGCGGCCGGACACCGCGGACTAGGTCTAGGGTGACCATATTTCCAAACTGCCATTCATTTTACACCCCGCCCCCCCCCCCCCCCCTAGGGTGGCCACATTTCCAAACTACCATTCAGGGACACCCTCCCTTCCCAAAAATCAGCTTGTGCTGTAACGAATCACAGCACAGTGATTGAACACAAGAGGCAGGATTTATGATTTCTCCAATCACAAGCAGGGGGCGGGATTGTGCTTCCCCAGGCATTCCCGGTCAGAACAAGTACTGTCAGTGAGTAAAGCGGTGATGTTGCGGCCTTTTTTGGGGGCATCAGATTGGCCCGGGGGGTTGGCTGTGTCAGTTTCATTCTGGGACACTGTGTTGTCCTGGAATGAATGTGCCCGGGACAGACCTGTAAAATGCGGGACACGTGGTCACCCTATCTGGAGAGTAAAGATCACACCAGTCCCTGCTGCTTGCCGCTGGGTGCCAGAGAAGGAGGAGGTGCCGAGGTGGGTGGGGACATCGGTGCTGCACTAGGCGCAGGCCTCGCTCCCGGCCTCACTGTCTGAAAGTAAATTGTCACTGGTTGCCAGATGCCAGGCAGCGCCGGCCCTAGCAACCAGTTCCGGAAAAAAAGTTACTAGTTAGTAGGGGGTGACTGTGTCCTCTATTTCACTGTGTTGTCCCGAAATGAAGGTGCATGGGACAGCCATGTCAATTGCGGGACAGTCCCGGGCAATCCGGGACACGTGGGCACCCTAACTAGGCCGAAACCGCGACCTCGCCTAAAAACTCCTGCTCGCAGCTCCGCAGGACCGGCGCGGTGTCCAAAAAAGAAAAGAAAAAAAAACACGATTTGAATCGTGAAACAATATTTTTTTTTAAATCGCAGATTTTTTGGGGAGAGAAAATCGCTCAGCTCTAGTCAGCAGCTGGAACATCGCTTTAACCCCTTGCTGACCTTTACCTCTTTAACCGCACCATGATTAAAGGTCAACAGTCGAGTTGGCGCGAGGAATCACAATCCATACAAGGGACCACTATCATCTGAGCACATCGGCCAATCGTCTATTAAATGGTCCAAGAACGGACAACCCCCCCCCCCCCCCTCTCGTCAATCGCTCCATATGGGAAACATTTACTAAAAAAAAATATATATCCAGCCAATCCCTTGGTCCCATGTGGTTGGTGTCTCCTGAATCAGACGTAGCAATCACCATCAGATGTATATCATTCCACCATGTGGAGCAGATCGCGGCGCTCGACAGACGTGATAAATGCGCGATTGTACATAACGGACCCGTCCCTGGAGATACGCCCAATGTTATTATTCTCTATACCAGACGGGTAAACAGAGTCGGGCGGAGTCCCTCCATTTCCACCGGTATTTGGATTATACACGGAGGATGAGATCACGTTGGGGGGGGGGGGGGTGCGTGTCATGGCTCAGCGATATGTATATACAGTGGAACCTCCGATTGCGAGTAACGCGGTTAACAAAAGTTTCGCAATACAAGCATTTTATTAAAAAAAAAATCCTGACTCGGTTTGCGAGTGTTGTCTCGCAAAACGAGCAGGATTCAAGCCACAGCGGGGGGCAGTACCGCATTTGGCCAGGGGTGCGGGGGCGCCGGAGCCGAGTGGAGCTGTTCGGAAATACTCATAAATACTCCGTTCCCGAGCCTTTCCGAGGTTTTCCGAGTTCAGCTGAGCTGTCCCAGAGCCATTCGGAGTATTTCCGACGCCCCCCCACCTCTGGCCACATGCGGTACTGCCCATACCTCCCAACCATTAGAAAAGCTATTTTTTTTTTTTTCAAATTGATTTCTCAAAAAAATAAAGCACCCTCTTCCATTACTTCCTTCTACGCCACCCCCTTCTTCCATCCTCTGTAGATATTTCACTGTTTTTCATTTGCCTTTTTTTAAGGGCAACAATGTGTAGACCCACCTCCCCATGCACAACAGTTGCCCTAGGCCAGGGATCTCCAAACTACGGCCCTCCAGCTGCTGTGGAACTACACTTCCCATGAGGCATTGTAAAACTCTGACATTCGTAGACATGACTAGGCATGATGGGAATTGTAGTTCCTGAACACCTGGAGGACCATAGTTTGGAGACTCCTGCCCTAGGCAAATGATGTGCAGACTGCCAATCCCTTGGACAGGTTTGTTGGTGGCGGGAGGTGTCTGTGGAGACACCA
The DNA here is from genome assembly GCA_029574335.1 of Rana kukunoris. Lineage (NCBI taxonomy): Eukaryota > Metazoa > Chordata > Amphibia > Anura > Ranidae > Rana > Rana kukunoris. Next base: position 551,940,158 of record CM056052.1, on the reverse strand, counting down.
ATTACTTCAATGGCATGTAATACTGCATGTGGCCAGAGGTGGGGGGAGGGCGCCAGAGAGCCTAGGAAACACTCGGAAAGGCCAGAGGACAGCTCAGCTGAACTCTGAAAACCTTGAAAAGGCTATTGAACGGAGTATTTCCACGTTTTCTGAGCATTTCTGAACAGCTCCGATCGGCTTCACTGGGCTCCGGCACCCCCCCCCCCCCACCTCAGGCCGCTGTAGTTTAAATCCTTCTCGTTTTGAAACCAAGTCAGTGTTGCGAAACGCTCATTAAATTAATTTTTTTTTTTAATTGCCCCGTCACAACGCGCATAAGTGAACGCATACGTGAGCAGTACCCTCATATGAAAACGGTGTTCAAACCGCACATCTGAGGTCTTGCCGCGATCGTTAGAGCGAGAGCAATAATTCCAGCTCTAGACCTCCTCTGTAACTCAAAAGATGCAACCTATAGAATTTTTTAAACGTCGCCTATCGAGATTTTTAAGGGTAGAAGTTCGTCGCCATTCCACGACCAGACGAAATTTTGAAGCGTGACATGTTTGGTATCAATTTACTTGGCGTAACATTATCTTTCACATTACAGAAAAAAATGGGCTAACTTTACTGTTGTCTTATTTTTGAATTAAAAAAAAGTGTTTTTTTTTTCCCAAAAAAATGTGCGCTTGTAAGACCGCTGCGCAAATACGGTGTGACAAAAAAGTATTGCAATGACCGCCATTTTATTCTCCAGGGTGTTAGAAAATATATATATATAATGTTTGGGGGTCCTAAGTAATTTTCTAGCAAAAAAAAAAAAATGGTTTTAGACTTGTAAACACAGACGGCCAGATTCTCATATATATTCGGCGGCGTAGCGTAAGCCATTTACACTACGCCGCCGCTGCGTACTAGAGCAAGTGCTTTATTCTCAAAGCACTTGCTCCGTAGTTTTCGCCGGCGTCTCGTAAATCGCCAAGCGTAAACCCGCGCAATTCAAATGGGGCGGCTTGTATTTAAATTAAGCGCGCCCCCGCGTCGAACGAACTGCGCATGCGCCGGCCGGGGAAAAAGCCCAGTGCGCATGCTCCAAAGGACGTCACATTTTCTCAATGTAAACGACGTAATCGCAGCGTACGCCAGCCCCATTGAGAATCGACGTACGCAAACGACGTAAACGACGCGGTCCCGAGGCCATACTTAACATGGCATCCGACGGGACACGACGGCATCCGACGGGACCTCGTAAGGTTACTCCACATAGAAGCTGGGGTAACCTTACGCGAACGAAAACGACGTACGCGACGACGGGGCGGCGTAAAAGCGATCGAGAATCGGCGTACTACTTCATTTGCATATGCAAATGAAAAACCAACGTAAAGGCCACCTAGTGGCCGGAGTTGTCATTACACCTACGATCCGAAAGTGTAATGCTTTTACACTTGTCGGATGTAGAAGCGTATCTATGCAAAAGTGATGCTAAGCATCACACGCATAGATACGAGACAAAAAAAAAAGGCGATACGACGGGGTATCTGAGATACTCCGTCGTCACGCCTCTGAGAATCTGGCCCAGAGTCTGAAAAACAGGCAAGATCCTTAGTGGTTAAAAAAAAAAAAAAAGCCACATTCGAATTGTAAAAAATTCTAAATTGAATGCCGATTAAAATTTTCCGAATTCGGTCGAATTCCACAAATTTGACTCGAAAACAATTTGATTTTAACCAAAAAAATTTGTAAGTAAACAAATCCAAACAAAACATTTTTTTTGTTCCGCACATGTCCAGTAATGCTCTTTTATGCCGCGTACACACGATCGGATTTGACACTATGCACAGCCACCGGCCGCCACTGCCAAATGCTGTTTTTGCAGAGCAGGAATATGCCTGCTGGAGCTCTTTTAACATAGGTCACAGCTGCTGCTCACCTCCCACTATGCAGCCATGCCTGTGTCAGCTCCGAGGTAGATGGCAGCAGGGTTGAGCTATGTCTCGTCTCACACATAGCTCAGCCTCAGCGCACACCAGTGCTGACCTCCCCTTCTCTCTCTGCACAGACACAAGGACTCTGATGTAAGGGGGAGGCTCTGTGCGGACTCTGATGTAAGGGGGGCCTCTGTGCGGACTCTGATGTAAGGGGGGCCTCTGTGCAGACTCTGATGTAAGGGGGGCCTCTGTGCAGACTCTGATGTAAGGGGGGCCTCTGTGCAGACTCTGATGTAAGGGGGGCCTCTGTGCAGACTCTGATGTAAGGGGGGCCTCTGTGCAGACTCTAATGTAAGGGGGGCCTCTGTGCAGACTCTGATCTAAGGGGGGCCTCTGTGCAGACTCTGATCTAAGGGGGGCCTCTGTGCAGACTCTGATCTAAGGGGGGCCTCTGTGCAGACTCTGATGTAAGGGGGGCCTCTGTGCAGACTCTGATCTAAGGGGGGCCTCTGTGCAGACTCTGATCTAAGGGGGGCCTCTGTGCAGACTCTGATATAAGGGGGGCCTCTGTGCAGACTCTGATCTAAGGGGGGCCTCTGTGCAGACTCTGATGTAAGGGGGGCCTCTGTGCAGACTCTGATGTAAGGGGGGCCTCTGTGCAGACTCTGATGTAAGGGGGGCCTCTGTGCAGACTCTGATTTAAGGGGGGCCTCTGTGCAGACTCTGATGTAAGGGGGGCCTCTGTGCAGACTCTGATGTAAGGGGGGCCTCTGTGCAGACTCTGATGTAAGGGGGGCCTCTGTGCAGACTCTGATGTAAGGGGGGCCTCTGTGCAGACTCTGATGTAAGGGGGGCCTCTGTGCGGACTCTGATGTAAGGGGGGCCTCTGTGCGGACTCTGATCTAAGGGGGGCCTCTGTGCGGACTCTGATCTAAGGGGGGCCTCTGTGCGGACTCTGATCTAAGGGGGGCCTCTGTGCGGACTCTGATCTAAGGGGGGCCTCTGTGCGGACTCTGATCTAAGGGGGGCCTCTGTGCAGACTCTGATCTAAGGGGGGCCTCTGTGCAGACTCTGATCTAAGGGGGACCTCTGTGCAGACTCTGATCTAAGGGGGGCCTCTGTGCAGACTCTGATCTAAGGGGGGCCTCTGTGCGGACTCTGATCTAAGGGGGGCCTCTGCGCTAGGGTGACCAGACATCCCCAGTTTCAGGGGACAGTCCCCTGATTGAGGACACTGTCCCTGGACCAAGTCTGTCCCTGGTTTTGTCCCCAGATTGGATTTAATAGGGGGCAGGGGCAATTTCAAAGACAGTCAGTGCAGAATTAAAATAAAAAAATTAGAATCACACACCCCCGCTCCGCCGTGCCTACTAGCATAGGGGGGTTGTATTTTTCCCATTATCTGTGCCTCTTTCTGATGATCATGTGCTGGTCGGAGCGGAGGGAATATTTCTTCAGTTTCGGGTGCCCATTCAGCTCCGCTCGCATGTTCTTCTGCCTTGGCACAAATCTTGGCCAGCCACCTCCTTATCTCCTTGCCTTCCTTGGGGGAGTGATCTTCCTCCGCTCCCCACCCAGTAGTAGTCGGGGCATGAAGAGTAAGACTTGAGAGGCTGTGAGGCGGCGGCAATGGGCAGAGAGTCGCTGATTGTTGCCATTACTAGTAAACAAAAAATATGTCCCCGGATTTCATTATAAAAATCTGGTCACCTTACTCTGCGCGGACTCTGATGTAAGGGGGGCCTCTGCGCGGACTCTGATCTAAGGGGGGCCTCTGCGCGGACTCTGATCTAAGGGGGGCCTCTGTGCGGACTCTGATGTAAGGGGGGCCTCTGCGCGGACTCTGATGTAAGGGGGGCCTCTGCGCGGACTCTGATCTAAGGGGGGCCTCTGCATGGACTCTGATGTAAGGGGAGGCCTCTGCATGGACTCTGATGTAAGGGGAGGCCTCTGCATGGACTCTGATCTAAGGGGGGCCTCTGTGCGGACTCTGATCTAAGGGGGGCCTCTGTGCGGACTCTGATCTAAGGGGGGCCTCTGTGCGGACTCTGATGTAAGGGGGGCCTCTGTGCGGACTCTGATGTAAGGGGAGGCCTCTGCATGGACTCTGATCTAAGGGGGGCCTCTGTGCGGACTCTGATGTAAGGGGGGCCTCTGCGTGGACTCTGATGTAAGGGGGGCCTCTGTGCGGACTCTGATCTAAGGGGGGCCTCTGTGCGGACTCTGATCTAAGGGGGGCCTCTGTGCGGACTCTGATGTAAGGGGGGCCTCTGTGCGGACTCTGATCTAAGGGGGGCCTAAGGGGGGCCTCTGTGCGGACTCTGATGTAAGGGGGGCCTCTGTGTGGACTCTGATGTAAGGGGGGCCTCTGTGCGGACAAAATATATTTATTTTATATATTTTTTATTAAAGGGCCAACTTTTTTTTTTAGAGGTCTGGAGGTGCCCAGGGGCCCGTAGTTCCCCAGGGCCCCAGATGACAACCCCACTTTTTTTTATTAAAAAAAAAACTTGTTTTATATAAAAAAAAACACACACATATATATAGGGCTCAGAGGTCCCCAGGGCCCCATGTGCAAACACGCTTTTTTTTTTTTATATATATATATAAATGTTTATTTTTAATATATATTATTTTTTTTTTTTATTAAAGGGCCCAGATGTCCTGGATGGCAACCCCCTTTTTTTTTATATATATATATAAAAAAGAAAAAAATATATAAAAAAGGGGGGTTGCCATCCGGGGCCCTCTGGGTCCTTTAATAATAATAACAACATTAATATTATATGAGATATAATATAAATGTTATTATTATTAAAGGACCCAGAGGTCCCCAGGGCCCCGGATGGCAACCCCCCTTTTTTTATATTTTTTTTCCTTTTTTATATATAATATATATATTATTAAAGGGCTCAGAGGTCCCCAGGGCCCCATGTGGCAAACACCTTTTTTATTTTTTTTTATAAATGTTTATTTTTTTTATTTTTGTTTATATATTTTATTTTTTATTAAAAGGCCCAGAGGTCCCCAGGGCCTTGGATGGCAACCCCCTCTTTTTTTTTATAAATGTTTATTTTTAATATATATTTTTTTATTTTATTTTTATTAAAGGGCCCAGAGGTCCCCAGATGGCAACCCCCTTTTTAAAAAAATAATATATTTTTTATATATATTTTTATTTATTTTTTTATTTTTATTAAATGGCCCAGAGGTCCCCAGGCCCCCTGGATGGCTACACCCCTTTTTTTATATACATTTTTCTTTATTTCTTCTTTCTTTTGTAAAGGGCCCCCGCTTCTAAATTCCCGGCAGCCCCCCCCCCGCTTCTCAATTTCAGACAGCAGCACCCCCCCCCCCGGTTCTCTGCTCCAGGGGGCCCATGCCTGAAGCTGTGTAAGGGGCCCCATAATTCCTGATGGCGGCCCTGCCGCCCGTTAAGCCCCTGTGCTGCCCACAAATCAGCGCTGAAAATGATCAGCGGCATGCAGTAATGCTTCCCATCCCAGTGTTTTAAAATGTACAGCACCCCTGGCTTCCCTTTAGACGTGCACTTCTCCCTTCCTGCCACTGGGTGCTGCTTGTATATAAAAGTGAATTAGAATGCGATTTTATAACATCCCCAGTTTGCTCTTCCCGAGGCTGACTTCTTCATGTCCTGCTCCTCAAGGTATGTCACTGTTTGCTAATCTATATTGTAAATAGAAGTTTTCTGTAGAGTGTGCCCAAAGTCTTTATAATATTTGATGATTCACTGCAGGTCTGGTCAGTGTTTTAAAAAGTTCCTGTATTTTACACATGGCATGGCATGGGGTCACAGCACCGTCTGTCCATTCTGCTTTAGCACCATGGGACCCCAGGTCATGCCATGTGTAAAATAGAGGAACTCTTTAAGTCACAGAGCAGACCTGCAGTCCAGGCTGAGTGAGGCCTCAGAGCACATGGCATTACTGTCTGTATTTAACTGCTTGATGGGCTTATTTTGAGCCTGGCTGGTTCACATGTATGTGTTTTGGCGGCCCACATTTGAATGGGCCGCCATGCCTGCATTTCCTGCAAAGAAAAGCGCATGCCTCATGTAATAGGCTGAGCACACGGCACACCTATGCCCATCAAGCAATGAAATACAGCACTGTCTGTCCATTCTGCTGTCTGCTGTGACTTATCTGCAGTTCCTGCACTGTCAAACTTGCTGCATTTTTAGACGTTTAGGTCACGCTTTTAAAAACACAGTGCGTTTGTGTGTGCAAGAACTGCTGGTAAGTAGCATGGTGCAAAAGCAGAATGGATTTCAAGGCAACTGTATTTTTAAAATGCTGAATGCACCTTTTTTCTGCAGGAAACAAAGGCATGGCAGCCCATTCAAATCAATGGGCTGCTGTGCCTGCACAAATGAGGGCCGCCAAAACACATACATGTGAACCAGCCAGGCCCAAAATAAGCTGGAGGGGGGCCCAAAAAAAATGTTTGCCCAGGGCCCAAACCATATTAAAGACGGCCCTGCCCCCAGGCCTAAGGCTGCCAGCCCTCCCCTGGACGTACAATACTCTGACGAGCCGAGAAAATTAAGTTCAGTGCTTCCGAGCATGCATCAAATGGTTTCCGAGCATGCGATCGGAATTTCCTGCTCTCAATCTTTTGCTGGCAGAAATTCTGACAGCAAAAGTCCGATGGGGCCTACACACAGTCGGAATTTCCAACCAAAAGCTCACATCAGACTTTTGCTGGCGAAATTTACGACTGTGTCTACGGGGCATAGGAAATGCGGCAGTTCATCTGGGAACAATCTTCATGGGAAAGACCTTCTATGCCAGCCTTTCTCAGCCCTTTCAACTCGGTCTCCGGGGACCCCTTCTATAAATGACTATCTACAACTCATAATATATTAGTGTGATGATCAGTGGGAAGAATGTTCCTTACATTGGTGATCAGTGAGAAGAATGTTCCTTACATTGGTGATCAGTGGAAAGAATGTCCCTTACATTGGTGATCAGTGAGAAGAATGTCCCTTACATTGGTGATCAGTGAAAAGAATGTCCCTTACATTGGTGATCAGTGAGAAGAATGTCCCTTACATTGGTAATCAGTGAGAAGAATGTCCCTTACATTGGTGATCAGTGAGAAGAATGTTCCTTACATTGGTGATCAGTGAGAAGAATGTTCCTTACATTGGTGATCAGTGAGAAGAATGTCCCTTACATTGGTGATCAGTGAGAAGAATGTCCCTTACATTGGTGATCAGTGAGAAGAATTCTCCTTACATTGGTGATCAGTGGGAAGAATGTCCCTTACATTGGTGATCAGTGAGAAGAATGTCCCTTACATTGGTGATCAGTGAGAAGAATGTCCCTTACATTGGTGATCAGTGAGAAGAATGTTCCTTACATTGGTGATCAGTGGGAAGAATGTTCCTTACATTGGTGATCAGTGAGAAGAATGTTCCTTACATTGGTGATCAGTGGGAAGAATGTTCCTTACATTGGTGATCAGTGAGAAGAATGTTCCTTACATTGGTGATCAGTGAGAAGAATGTCCCTTACATTGGTGATCAGTGAGAAGAATTCTCCTTACATTGGTGATCAGTGAGAAGAATGTCCCTTACATTGGTGATCAGTGAGAAGAATGTCCCTTACATTGGTGATCAGTGAGAAGAATGTCCCTTACATTGGTGATCAGGGGGAAGAATGTCCCTTACATTGGTGATCAGTGGGAAGAATGTCCCTTACATTGGTGATCAGTGGGAAGAATGTCCCTTACATTGGTGATCAGTGAGAAGAATGTTCCTTACATTGGTGATCAGTGAGAAGAATGTCCCTTACATTGGTGATCAGTAAGAAGAATTCTCCTTACATTGGTGATCAGTGAGAAGAATGTCCCTTACATTGGTGATCAGTGAGAAGAATGTCCCTTACATTGGTGATCAGTGAGAAGAATGTCCCTTACATTGGTGATCAGGGGGAAGAATGTCCCTTACATTGGTGATCAGTGGGAAGAATGTCCCTTACATTGGTGATCAGTGAGAAGAATGTCCCTTACATTGGTGATCAGTGAGAAGAATGTCCCTTACATTGGTGATCAGTGAGAAGAATGTCCCTTACATTGGTGATCAGTGGGAAGAATGCTCCTTACATTGGTGATCAGGGGGAAGAATGTCCCTTACATTGGTGATCAGTGAGAAGAATGCTCCTTACATTGGTGGTCAGTGGGAAGAATGTCCCTTACATTGGTGATCAGTGGGAAGAATGTCCCTTACATTAGTGATCAGTGAGAAGAATGTCCCTTACATTGGTGATCAGTGGGAAGAATGTCCCTTACATTGGTGATCAGTGGGAAGAATGTCCCTTACATTGGTGATCAGTGAGAAGAATGTCCCTTACATTGGTGATCAGTGAGAAGAATGTCCCTTACATTGGTGATCAGTGGGAAGAATGTCCCTTACATTGGTGATCAGTGAGAAGAATGTTCCTTACATTGGTGATCAGTGAGAAGAATGTTCCTTACATTGGTGATCAGTGAGAAGAATGTCCCTTACATTGGTGATCAGTGAGAAGAATGTCCCTTACATTGGTGATCAGTGAGAAGAATGTCCCTTACATTGGTGATCAGTGGGAAGAATGTCCCTTACATTGGTGATCAGTGAGAAGAATGTCCCTTACATTGGTGATCAGTGAGAAGAATGTCCCTTACATTGGTGATCAGTGAGAAGAATGTCCCTTACACTTGTGGCCGTTGGGAAGAATTACCTCCTTAGATATAGATAAAAAGATCAAATGGGAACTTATCTGAGAGGCAGAAATGACTCATTGCTCATGGAACCTCTGGAGGAACCCGGATTGAAAAACTCTGCTCTAGATGGATGATACCAAAACCTCGTCCTGTATAAGTCAATTCTCCACCCCTTTCTATTATTTCATCCTAAAGAGAACCTGTCTTCCCATAAGATTATATGAGACTATAATGTATTTAATGCATCTTATTCATCTGTAAAAGTATTGATTGTGTAGACATTCAAAAGCCCTGAGACTGCTGCTGCATCTTGGGTGTGATCTCGGCAGGCTAAGAGCTGTCACTAAAGTGATGCTTTATAGTATCTTCACTGCTCCCCTACAGCTACATAAAAGGTTATTTAAAGAAGTAAGGAGGAGGGGCAGTGGAGCTGGGCCAGCACAGACATCATTTAGATACTCGCAGAAGAAAAGGGATATGGAGGGAGCAGCCCGGGGGCGGGGGGTGGGGTGACACGGCGGTGGCGCTTCGCGGCAGCAGTTAATGATGGGATGTGTGGTTCCAGCACGCTGTACCTCTAGTCCCCTTTACAATACACAGCACCCTGGACCCCTTTACATTACACAGCACCCGCACCTCTGGGACCCTTTACATTACACAGCATCCGCACCTCTGGGACCCTTTACATTACACAGCATCCGCACCTCTGGGACCCTTTACATTACACAGCATCCGCACCTCTGGGACCCTTTACATTACACAGCACCCGCACCTCTGGGACCCTTTACATTACACAGCACCCGCACCTCTGGGACCCTTTACATTACACAGCATCCGCACCTCTGGGACCCTTTACATTACACAGCACCCGCACCTCTGGGACCCTTTACATTACACAGCACCCGCACCTCTGGGACCCTTTACATTACACAGCACCCGCACCTCTGGGACCCTTTACATTACACAGCACCCCGCACCTCTGGACCCCTTTACATTACACAGCACCCTGGCCCTGTTTACATTACACAGCACCCGCACCTCTGGACCCCTTTACATTACACAGCACCCTGGCCCTGTTTACATTACACAGCACCCTGCACCTCTGGACCCGTTTACATTACACAGCACCCTGCACCTCTGGACTCCTTTACATTACACAGCACCCTGCACCTCTGGACCCCTTTACATTACTCTGCACCCTGCACCTCTGGACCCCTTTACATTACACAGCACCCTGCACCTCTGGGCCTCTTTACATTACACAGCACCCTGCAGTATATTGTAGTGTGCCAGTTCAGTTTTACTGCAGTGTATTGTAGTGCATCAGTGTAGTTTTACTCTAGTATATTGAAGTACGTCAGTGCAGTTTTACTGCAGTATATTGAAGTGCGAAAGTGCAGTTTTAATGCAGTATATCAGGGGTGGCGAACACGCGGCTCTCGAGCCGCATGCGGCTCGCGGCCAAAATGAATGAGGCTCTTTGCCTCCTATCATTGTTTTGTATACCTGTGGCTCTTTGCCAAGTTTGGATTTGGTTTTGCTGTATCTGAGGAGGGACCTCTGAGGAGAGATCTCCGAGCGCGTAGTCCCGCCCCCCCAGGCTGCGTCATCACTGCACGGGCAGGACGCAGCACACCCTCACCATCACTGAGGAGAGATCTCCGAGCGCATAGTCCCGCCCCCCCAGGCTGCGTCATCACGTCTCAACAACTGCACGGGCCAGAGAGCGTGGGGACCCGTGTGTCACATGTTGTCATTAGTGTGGAGGACGCAGCACACCCTCACCATCACTGCAGGATTTTTACCCTCACTCAAAATGGCAAAATGCAAAGCTAAACGAAAATATGAAGATGAACACAGGACATTTTTGGAAGAATGGGAAGATGCTTTCTTCTTTATTGAACAGAATGGGAAAGCGCTGTGTTTATTATGCAATACTATGATATCACATTTCAAGGCTTCAAATCTTCAGCGTCATTTTAGCACTCTCCATGCTAATATTGACAAGGAATTACCCAAAGGTACTGATCTACGCAAGCAAAAATTGAGCACCTTGAAAAGCCATGTAAAAAGACAGTCTCAAATGTTTCAGCAATTAACCAAGCATGGAGAAACTGTGACCCTTGCATCCTATAAAGTGGCGTGGAACAGTGGCGTAACCAGAGTCATGGGCGCCCGGGGCAGATTTTTTTTTTCGCCCCCCTTATATAAACATGATATCAGGGCTGCAGTGTGGAGCTCCCTATTAAGCTATGGACCGGGCTGGGCCAACACTCTACTCCAGCGGAGTCCCAGCCTCAGCCTGTGGTAGAGACAGGGTGTGCGCTGGGGAAGACTTGGGACAGGCAGCCTGTATCAGGTCTTCCCCAGCGCACACCCTGCCTCTGCTAAACCATTTTCCCCCTGCATCACATCCCAGCGACACTTACTTGCTTGGCTAAACGGGAGTCCCTGCAGGCGCCGCCGACTGCAGATCGCGTCGCCATCTTGGAGCCTTCCGCAGCGCGTGCCGGTGTTATGCCAAACAGGGCATCCCCTGCATCCTTCCAGGCGTGCCCATGCCGGCCGCTGGGAGGTACCAGCGGGGAGCTGTGCGCTCAGTGGAGGAGCCGCTCAATATACTATCCGCAGAGCTGACGGTCGCTGGTGCCCCCCTCAGCTCAGCGCCCGGGGCAGACGCACCCCCTGCCCCCCTGGTTGTTACGCCACTGGCGTGGAACATTGCCCGTGCTAAAAAACCATACAATGATGCCAGAAATCCCACTAAGATTATCATCCCATCACTCCAACAAGGTAACAAAAAACACCTGACTGAGCATGTTATATTATGTGTTTAATATATTATTGTTAAAATTATATGCTTTTGTGTGAGTGTTTGTCTGTTTTGGCAGGTCACTGCGTGGTGTGGCTCTCCGACTCTCACAGTTTAAAATTTTGGCTCTTTTTGTCGAACTTGTTCGCCACCCCTGCAGTATATTGTAGTTGGACCAGTTCAGGCCCCGTACACACGTACGAGAACCTCGACGGGCCAAACACATCGTTCCGCCCGACGAGGTTCTCGGGCGGCCGTCGAGTTCGTCGACCAGGCTGTCGAAAAAGGCATCGAGCCATTAGTCCCGATGGCCCATCAAGCAAATAGAGAACCTGCTCTCTATTTTGGCTCAACGCCTCGCTCGTCAGTTTGCACGGTGAAAACGTACACACGACCGAGTATCTCGGCAGAATATGGATCCCAGCCAGCTTCTCGCTGGATTCTGCCGAGGTTCTCGGTCGTGTGTACGGGGCCTCAGTTTTACTGCAGTATATTGTAGTTGGACCAGTTCAGTTTTACTGCAGTACATATATTGAAGTGCGAAAGTGCAGTTTTACTGCAGTATATTGTAGTGCGTCAGTGCAGTTTTACTGCAGTATATTGTAGTGCGTCAGTGTGGTTTTACTCTAGTGTATTGAAGTACATCAGTGCAGTTTTACTGCAGTATATTGAAGTGCGAAAGTGCAGTTTTACTGCAGTATATTGAAGTACATCAGTGCAGTTTTACTGCAGTATATTGAAGTACGTCAGTGCAGTTTTACTGCAGTATATTGAAGTACATCAGTGCAGTTTTACTGCAGTATATTGTAGTGTGCCAGTGCAGTTTTACTGCAGTATATTGTAGTACGTCAGTGCATTTATACTACCGTGTATTGTAGTGCATCAGTGCAGTTTTACTGCAGTGTATTGTAGTGCGTCTGTGCAGTTTTACTGCAGTATATTGTAGTTGGACCAGTTCAGTTTTACTGCAGTATATATATTGAAGTGCGAAAGTGCAGTTTTACTGCAGTATATTGTAGTGTGCTAGTGCAGTTTTACTGCAGTATATTGTAGTGCGTCAGTGCAGTTTTACTCTAGTATATTGAAGTACGTCAGTGCAGTTTTACTACAGTGTATTGTAGTGCGTCAGTGCAGTTTTACTGCAGTATATTGTAGTGTGCCAGTGCAGTTTTACTGCAGTATATTGAAGTACGTCAGTGCAGTTTTACTGCAGTATATTGTAGTGTGCCAGTTCAGTTTTACTGCAGTATATTGTAGTGCATCAATGTAGTTTTATTCTAATATATTGAAGTACGTCAGTGCAGTTTTACTACAGTGTATTGTAGTGCGTCAGTGCAGTTTTACTGCAGTATATTGAAGTATGTTTGTGCAGTTTTACTGCAGTATATTGTAGTGCGTCAGTGCAGTTTTACTACAGTGTATTTTAGTGCGTCAGTAGAGTGTGTCAGTGTAGTACAGTGTTTTACACAGCATTACATAGCATTTAGTGCTGTATACTCCACCTTTTTTTTTTTTGGTTGCTGCGTGTAATGTTTTTTGATTTTTTGTCCCGTGTCTGCCATCTTTTTTGAAATTGTGAGCCACAGTTTTTCTGACTGCAGTGCTGCCAAATTCTTTTTACCACGAACATGTAGAAGAATACATATCGGCCTAAGCTGAGGAAGAGCTGCTCCTTTATCTGGAGCGGTGCGCTGGCAGGACGGTAAAAAAAGTCCTGCCAGCCTCATCTTTGAGGCTCTGAACCACCCACAAGGTGCTGCTGCAGCGGCATTTTGCGAGCGGTATTAACCCTTTTTTGGCCGATAGCAGCTGAAAATCTCAGCATAGATAGATAGATACAATGGCCCAGATTCACAGAGCGATTACGCGTGCGCAACTGCTGTTGCGCGTGCGTAAGTCTAAATGTGCGCGTGCGTATAGTTGGACGCGATTCACAAAACAATATACGCCAGAAATCTACGTTTTTTGGTCCGGCGTAATTGAGTTAGACATTCGCTTCCCTTCGCGCAAAACTGCGCTAGACACACCATTGATTTGCTAGTCAAATATGCTAATGAGGGAGTTACGGGGATCCACAAAAAAACGCAGTTGCTGCGCAGGCTACGCGATGTGCGCAACTGCAAAATGTCCTGTCTAAAGTTAGAGCCCATAAAAGCTGATCTAACTTTTGAAAAAAAGTCTAATTGTCAGATAAAGCAACACCGTTACTGAGGAGCAGACCACACACACGTGTTGCACTACAATTTGACTGCCAACATGCTAGGGGCATCGTCGCTCATAGCTGCACTAGTGAATATAGATGACCAAAGAAGGAGGAGGGCACGGAGGATGGCACGGGAGAGGGTATACCGCACCCGCATACACCTGTTTGGCATGAATGATTCAGAGGTCTTTCGCATCTTCAGATTCCCCCCTCATGCCATCCTGGAATTAACCACAACCTTGCAGGAGGACATCACCAGCCCAACACAACGCTCACATGCAGTGCAGCCACTGGTCAAGGTCCTGGCAACACTCCATGTCCTTGCCAGTGGCTCTTTTCAGCGTACAAGTGGAGTGGTGGCTGGGATGTCACAATCCTCCATGAGCAGATGTGTGCACCAGGTTGTCCCTGCAATCCTCACACGCTTGGCCAACCAAATCATCAAACCCACCACTGAGGAGCTTCGAATCAAGGCAATGGCAGATTTCTACCGAATTGCCAGATTCCCACGCACCATCGGGGCCATTGATTGCACACATGTGGCACTCCAGCCCCCCCATGAGACCGAGCACATGTACCGCAATCGGAAGAATTGGCACTCCATCAACGTACAGGTGATAGTTGATGCCCAAGGCCTCATATGGCACGTCCGTGCCAAACACCCAGGGTCCAGCCATGACAGCTACATCTACAATCAAAGCCACATCCGAACAGAATTCGAACAGAACGTGTATGGGAACACCTGGCTGGTTGGTGAGTGACATGGGAGTCAGGCATGACTATCCCCTCCCGTGATGCACAACAGAAGTGGCACATGCATGACTAACATTCTCCTGTCTTTTCCTTTACAGGTGACTCTGCATATGCACTGGGACCCCATCTCATGACTCCTATCCGGAACCCCCAAACCCCAGGAGAGGAACGATACAATGAAGCACACATCAAAACCCGTGCAGTGGTGGAGCGCACCTTTGGCCTCCTGAAGTCACGTTTCCGATGCCTGGATAAGTCTGGGGGTACACTGTTGTATTCCCCAAACTTCGTGTGCCATATCATCGCTGCATGTTGCATGCTACACAATCTCGCAGTGAGGAAGGGCCTGCAGGTTGAGCTACGTGATGATCTGACCCCCCAACCAGAAAATCAACCCCTAACCGAGGATACCCCGTCTTCTGAGGGAAGAGCAGTCAGGAGGCAACTCATATTGGGCATCTTTGCACGTTAAACACACACATTAATCATGGCACAATGAGAATGCATGCATGCACACCACTATGGTCCCTAGCACACACACCCCACATCCTCATCAAATTGGATTGGCACCAGTCCACCATGCAAGACTGGTGAGCAGTAACGCCACGTCAAGGCTCCAATTATGTCACTGTACATTCATACACCATTCACACGGACCTGGGAATCACTTCTCCCTGGTCCTGGGGAACCCTTCTCCACCAAAATTGAGGGTGACACCCCTTTTCCAGCAGGAATGTCACCCCCACATTCAAACATCATTCACAACCCAAAATATGCCAAAAAAGTCAAACAAACAAAAATGCATAGAAACAAAAAATGCATAGTAAAAAAAAAATGCTTAGAAAAAACAAAAACAAGCAGAGAGCAAAAATAAAAAAGCTTTCAAAACAAACAAAAGGTGGAAAAAAAAATTATTGCCCTCTGCCTGAGCCACGCCTGGGGCGCCCCCGGCCACGGCCCCGGACCCTCAGGGGAGACGCATGGGGGAGGGGAAAAGCCGGGGAAGGAGGAGCAGCCCCTGAGATCTGCCCACCTGGCGGCCTGCCCTCCAAGGCCACGGCTATTCTGTCCAGGGCAGCACCAAGTGTTGCCGTGTTGCCCTGGATAGCCTGGGTAAGGGCCCTCACATCCTGCCCAACGCCTGCTGCTGTAGTTTGCAGGTCATTAAGGCAGGTTGTGGAGGCCCGGGAGTGGGAGTCCAGGTTACCCAGGCTATCATTAATGGAGGACAGGCTCTGATCCACCCGCCCCATAGTCTGGCAGAGCTGTCTCAGAAGGCGGGTCTGGGTGGCCAGGTTCCTTCTCAGACAGGCGGGCATGAGATTGGGCGCCCCCCTGGTGCTTGGGGATGACCTCCTGGCTCCAGCTGATGGTTGTGGCCGGGGAGAAGGGGAGGCCCTTGTGAGGGGAGCCATGTTGGGGGAGGAGGGGGGGGGGGCTGACCCTTAGGGAGGGCAGGCTTCTTGCAGCCAGAGGGGAAGAGTCCGCAGAAACCAAAGGGCCAGTGCCTTCCATGGACTCCTCCTCCTCATGATTCTGCTCCTCCTCATGATCGTCCTCCGCATGATCCTCCCCCTCCTCTTGTTCCTCCTCTGCGGACTCTGGCCTTGTTGGGGGGGCCTCATTAGGCTGCTGTCCTGGGGTTGGAGCGGTCAGTCCAGATGGCCCTGCACCCTCCTGCACAGCTGTGGATGACACAAAACATTCACAGGTTGGAGGATCCACACACTTGCCACATATTCCCTTTCACCCCCTCCCCCACACATGCTACACACCTGAGAGAAATAAAAACCTTACCTGGCACCGCAGGGACCGGACTTGTGTCAAAGCCTGGCAGGCCCTCCACTTCATGCCGGTGAAAGGTCAGGGCCACCACACGCTCCGTCTCTGAAAATCTAACCCGGCATGGTGGGCCCCCTCCTGTGCCCCTGGCATGGGCATTTATTGCGGCCAGTTTTTTTTTCACCTCACGCCGGAGGTCATTTATTTTCTTTTCTATCCCAGAGCGGGTCCGTGTCTCCCCCTCCCCCGATGAATTGACCTGCTCTGTGATCATATCCAAGATCTCCCTCCTCCTGGCCGGGGTGGTGGTGGCACTCTGCGGGCCGTGGAGAAAACGCCCATAGTCGGTAATGGCCCGGGCAAGAATTCTTTTTTCCCCCACAGTAAAATTGAGCTTTCTTTTTCTCTCAGTCATACTTCCAAACAAACTCACTAGCAGTCACCAAAAATCTGTCACAAATACAAGCACAACCAATCAGACAAGAACACACACAAAGAGAAAAAGAACAGCCAAAAATCACACTAGCACTCAGCAAGAAACACACACAAAAAAATCAGATGAAAAAAAAAAGCAAGAAAACAAACGCTCAGAAATCTATCAATCAAACAAACAGTCTCAAACACTTATCAAAATACACTTTCACAAAACTACCAACAAGCACAAGATCACACAGAACACTAATCTCACAACTACAAAACACACTCTAACGAACAACAGAGCAAAAGCACTTGATTCAATGGGAAGGGACACAAAGGGATGTACTTTTGCAATGGAAGGGCGTTTGTGTGTGTCTATTTATGCTGTCTGCGTAGTTCACAACGTTGCCCTAGTCCATGTCCAATTTCAATGATTGCGCCGCTCCCGAGTTGTGAGCATGCGCACAACGGAGCTGACATGGTTTCCTTCACGCGCGCATGCGCGAGTCGGCCGGCCCTTCATTTGCATGGGGTCACGGCTCATTTCAATGTAACACGCCCACGTCCCTCCCAATTTGTATTACTCCTCCTTACGCCTACGGAAAAAACCTTACGTTTGCGCAAGCTCTTGCGTAAAAGCTACGTGAATCGCCGGATTACGCGGCTAGATTGCGCAAGTCTAACGGAAAAGTGGTGCGCTACGCCGGAATGATAATGCGCCGATCTACGTGAATCTGCCCCAATATATAGATAGATAGATAGATAGATAGATACAATATATAGATAGATAGATAGATACATTGGGCCAGATTCAGAGAGCCGTAACTCCTGTGTAACTGGTGTTAGACTGGAGTAATTTCAAATTACGCGCGTTTTCTAGCTAGTCGGAAACCTCAAACCATGAATAGACGGCTTTGCGCTTCAATTCGACTGGATTACGTGTTCGTACGCCTTCGGATCTACACTGCAATAAAATTGCGGCCACTGGGTGGACTTCCCGTCGTTTTCCGCGTCGGGGTATGCAAATGAGCTTTTGCCGGCGATCCCCGAAATTACGATCTTCATTCGCAATCTCTTACGGCACCTTTAGTCATCTTTTTTTTGCGTAACACTATACCAGCTTTTTGCTGCTCTAATATTAGACAGCCCATGTTAAGTATGGCCGTCGTTCCCGCGTCGAATTTCTACGTTTTCCGACGTCTTTTATATAAGGCCTCGTACACACGAGGGGATATATGTATATATATAGATAGATAGATAGATAGATAGATAGATAGATAGATAGATAGATAGATAGATTTTTGTTTTTTAAAAGTAATAACATACTTTATTTTTACAATATAATTTGTGTATGTGTGTATATATATATAACTTTAAAAAAAATACTTTTTTAAAAGTGATAACATAATTTCTGTTCTCAGATGCATAAAAGGCTCAGAGATCTGGGGTTTGAGAAACAGTTCTACACTGATCTTCCCAGTAAATAGCTGTGCAGGGGGGGTGTCCGGTCCGCACAACTCTTGGCCATTGGAGGACAGGTAGGCTGTTTTCCCAGCACAGCCAGAAAACTGACCAGGCTGGGATGGATGTGCTCTTATGCCTAGTGTGGTCAGTTTTAAATAAGGCAACAGGGGGATTGGCAGGATCTCCAGGTATTTCATGCAAATGAAACACAACAAAGGGAAGAGGAGTACAAGTGCATGGTACAACGTACACATATAAGGAATATGAAACGTTGTGGGGGGGGGGGGGGTCATATAGGCTTTCCAGGGGAGACCAAATAACATGGACATCTCAAAAGAAAGATATAAAAATCTGTGTTACAATAAAAAACACTCCCTAATATCGTAAATGTCGATCTACAGATGGAAGAAGTAGACGTTACATTGATGACATTCTTCTGAGATGTAGCATTGTACATAGGGGGCCAGATTCAGACACATCTGCCTATTTTTAGGCAGGCGTAGCGTATCTCAGATACACTACGCCGCCGTAACTATCAGCGTCAGGTTCCTTTTTCAGAAACTACTTACGCCGTAAGTTACGGCGGCGTAGTGTATCTGTGGCGGCGCAGGGCCGCGCAATTCAAATTTGGAAGATGGGGGCATGATTCATGTAAATGAATCATGACCCCACGTAAGTGAATTTTTTTTTTGGACGGCGCATGCGCCGTCCGGGGACGTTCCCAGTGCGCATGTGCAAAAACACGTTGCTTTTTCTCAATGTAAACGACGTGAACTTAACTAACGTCGAGCCCCATTCCCGAACGATTTACGCAAACGATGTAACCGACGTACAATTCGACGCTGTCCCGAAGTCCATACTTAACATTGACTGCGCCTCCTATAGCAGGGGTAACGTTACGCCGCTATAAGGCTCCATTCACACCTTGGCGTATTTACGTCCTACGCCCGACGCTCGTGCCGCTTGAGGGGTGATTTAACATTGATGTCTATGGAGATGGTTCACATCTCCACGCCGAAACGCCGTACGCCTAAAGCTCAAAAGAAGTCCCGGACCTTTTTTTTCAGGCGGCTTTCGGCATTCGGCGTAGACAACAATGTTTTGTCAAAAAAAAAAAAAGTTAAAAACGACCCGTTTTGTCGCGGCAAATTGCGGCAAAATACGCCGCGTTATAGTGTGAATGCAGCCTAAGGCTAACGCAAACGACGTAATCTACGACGCGCCGTCGCAAGTACGTTCGGGAATCGGCGTAAATCGCTAATTTGCATATTTTACGCGAAAACCGCCGTAAGCGCCACCTAGCGGCCAGCGTAAATATGCAACTAAGATACGACGGTGTAAGCGACTTACGCCGCTCGTATCTTAGAAGAAAGCCGGCGTATCTTGTTTTCTGAATAGCAAAAAAAAGATACGCCGGCTATTCTTAGTATTTACGCGGCGTTTCTCTAGATACGCTGACGTAAATGCTTTCTGAATCCGGCCCAGGAAGTGGTGAGCGTTTCAGGACACACATAAGGCTCTATTCACACCTTGGCGACAAAACGCCCGACGCCCGACGCTCGATACGCTGGAGGGGCGAATTTCCATTGCGGTCTATGAGATGGTGCACATCTCACGCCGAACGCCGAAACGCCGTACGCCTGAAAAAAAGTCCCGGACCCTTTTTTTCAGGCGGCATTGGCGTTTGACCATAGACAGCAATGGAAAGGATTTGTTAAAAAATAAAAGTTAATCGGATCGCGGCAAAATAAGCCGCGTACGCGGGGTTACTTGTCGCCTAGGTGTGAATGCAGTCTGTTGGTGATTTTATAACATTTCTCAGATGAAAAGTGATGTGTTTGCACAAATGGTATCCTGTCTACGCAATGCGTGGAATCTCACCCCTGACCCTTTAATGAGCTTGTAAAAGATCTCTATTCAGTGTGCCACCAGGAAAATCCGGTTCCAAAGAATCTTTACATGCCATATCAATTTGTTTGTTGCCATATTTAACCGCTTGCCGACCGCCGCACGAACTTTTACGTCAGCAGAATGCCACGGGCACGCAAATGGGCCTACATGTACATCCCTTAAAAATGTGCCGGTGTCCCGCTGAAGAACGGGGAGAGGTGAGCAGGGGCGGACTGACAACTCATGGGGCCCCCGGGCAATAGGAGATCCTGGGGCCCCCTGTCACCGCCCATGTGTTCCCACCCGTACTCAAGCCACACCCACACAAATCATATTGCACTGCCCACACTACATGCGTTCGTCACAGAATTTCTCTACACTATGTTCAAAATAAAATGGTAATTATAAAATATAAAGAAAAATAAACTTATATTAAAGAAAGTGCAACAATGGTACATTTCCAAAATGAAAGTGATTGTAAAGGCTCTTTTTTTTTTTTTTTAAATAACAAACATGTCATACTTACCTCCACTGTGCAGTTCGTTTTTCACAGAATGGCCCTGAACCTGGTCTTCTGGGGTCCCCGCGTGGTTCTCGCGGCTCCTCCCCACATCAGATAACCCCCTAGGAGAAGCGCTCTCCCGGGGGTTACCTTGAGGGACATTCTTCCCACTGACCCCCAATGTAAGGAACATCCCTCTGGTGACCACCAATGCAAGGAACATTCTTTCTGGTGACCACCAATGCAAGGAACATTCTTCTGGTGACCACCAATGCAAGGAACACTCTTTCTGGTGACCCCAATGTAAGGAACATTCTTCTGGTGACCACCAATGCAAGGAACATTCTTCTGGTGACCACCAATGCAAGGAACATTCTTCTGGTGACCACCAATGCAAGGAACATTCTTCTGGTGACCACCAATGCAAGGAACATTCTTCTGGTGACCACCAATGCAAGGAACACTCTTTCTGGTGACCCCAATGTAAGGAACACTCTTCTGGTGACCACCAATGCAAGGAACACTCTTTCTGGTGACCCCAATGTAAGGAACATTCTTCTGGTGACCACCAATGCAAGGAACATTCTTCTGGTGACCCCAATGTAAGGAACATTATTCGCACAGACCACCAATGCAAGGAACAATTTTTTTCTGGTGACCACCAATGCGAGGAACATTCTTTCTGCTGACCACTAATGTAAGGGACATTCTTCCCACTGATGGTTCTTTTTGCCGAAGTGTACAGATATATCAGTGTTGTATACAAGGAATAGCTCTCAATATACAGATATCAGTGTCAGGGAAAACACTCACGTGTATAGATGTCAGTTATACATAGGGAATAGCACTAAGTGCTATTCCTTATGTGTTACACTGACATCTATACACGTGAGTGTTTTCCCTGACACTGATATCTGTATATTGAGAGCTATTCCTTGTATACAACACTGATATATCTGTACACTTCGGCACTCAGTGTACATACTGTATACCCGTGTGTTAGGGAATAGCTCCTGGTAGATGGGCACTGGGGAAGAAGGAACACTTAGCCTGGCTGATGATCACAGACATGCTGTGATTACACACTGACCTGCTGCTGCACAGTGCACACAAGAAGGCAGGTCAGGTGACTGTCTCCGACATGATGACTCCACTGTGTCTTCCCTCTCCAGCCTCCAGCTCTCTCACTGGCTTTCCCCCGCGGCATGGATGTATACTGTGGCCCCGCCCCTCTGCTGAATTCTCTAGGAGGATAGGTGGCCAGAGCGCCTGTCATTGCAATAATCCTCATGGCTCCACGATCGCTCTGTAATCCTGGCCAGCACTTAGTCCTCTCATACAGCCTCATCATCTGCAGGCAGGGATGATATCACTCACTACCTCTGCGGTGCACACACTTTCCTAATCCTGCATAATAAACTGTGGGCACATCCAGGGGCAGACTGAGCAGCTCATGGGGCCCCCCTGACTCTGGGGCCCTCGGTTTCTGCCCGACTGTCAGTCCGCCCCTGGAAGTGAGTGTAAACACACCTTCCCTGCTCTTCTCTGTGGCAGTGTCACTGATCGTCTGTTCCCTGATATAGGGAACGACGATCAGCGACGTCACACTTTTAGTCACGCCCCCCCCCCCCTACAGTAAGAATCACTCCCTTAGGACACACTTAACCCCTTAGCACCCTCCTTCCCTGCCACTGTAATTTTCACAGTAATCAGTGCATTTTATTAGCACTTTTCGCTGTGAAAATGACAATGGTCCCAAAAATGTGTCAAAAGTGCCCGCCATAATGTCGCAGTCACGAACAAAATCGCTGAGCGTCGCCAGTCGTAGTAAAAATTTTTTTTTTTAATATAAATGCCATAAAACTATCCCCTATTTTGTAAACGCTATAAATTTGGCGCAAACCAATCAATAAACGCTTATTGCGATTTTTTTTTTTTTACCAACAATAGATAGAAGTAGGGTTGTCCAGATACCAATACTAGTATCGGTATCGGGACCGATACCGAGTATTTGCGGGAGTACTTGTACTCGCACAAATGCTCCCGATACCTAAATAGAATACTTTTTTTGTATTTATCAACATGTTCTGTGAAAAAAGGACGCAAATTTTGTTTGGGAGCCACGTCGCACGACCGCGCAATTGTCAGTTAAAGCGACGCAGTGCCGAATCGCAAAAAGGGGCAAGGTCCTTTACCTGCATAATGGTCCGGGTCTTAAGTGGTTAAGCAAAGTCTGGACTGAACTAAATGACATACACAGAAAAGACAAACAGGAGAAATCCGAGTCCTGAGACGAGTCTGGAGATCCCAGACAGTAAATATGTCGGTAATCGCCCCGGCCGGATCTGACTCACACCCCAGGAGGACCAGAGTCAGAGATTCCACTAATATGGGGACAATATCAGTAATTCCAAGGAACACAGACACAGGGGACGTCCAGGTGAGAGGACGGCGGGCAGGACTGAGTGATGTCCCAGAGCCGGACCGTGGGGGTCATTCACTGCCACTGTGATCTGTAACCAGGAGTGACTGCAGCATAGGAGGAACAACAGAGAGGAAATGTCTGCACACTGGGCTGTCAGTTAGGGTCTCACAGTGCTGCCCTTCCAACCCCCCCCAAATCATAGGAACACCTCCCCCATCATGTGCAGGACAGTCAAGTTCCTCCGCTCTAATTCATCCCAAAGGTGTTCTATTGGGTTGAGGTCAGGACTCTGTGCAGGCCAGGCAAGTTGCTCCACCCCAAACTCGCTCCTCCATGTCTCTATGGACCTTGCTTTGTGCACTGGTGCGCAGTCATGTTGGGACAGGAAGGGGCCGTCCCCAAACTCCTCCCACAAAGTTGGGAGCATGAAAATGTCCAAAATGTCTTTGTATGCCGACGCCTTGAGCAGTGCCGGGACAAGGTCATCCAGTGCCCAGGGCAAAGATGGCAATCTGCGCCCCTCTTTCCCTTGGGGTCAGGGTGCCCACCCCATCCCTGCAATAAACCATTGTGCCAGGGGCAGCTGTCCTTCCTGCCCACCCCTTGTTCCGGCCCTGGCCTTAAGAGTTCCCTTCACTGGAAATAAGGGGCCAAAACTGAACCCCTGAAAAACAACCCCACATCATAATTCTCCCCTCCCCCCCTCCACCAAATGATTGGGACCAGTGCACAAAACAAGGTCCATAAAGACATGGTTGAGTGAGTTTGGGGTGGAGGAACTTGACTGGCCTGCACAGAGTCCTGACCTCAACCTGATAGAACACCTTTGGGGATGAATTAGAGCGGAGACTGCGAGCCAGGCCTTCTCATCCAACATCAGTGCCTGACCTCACATATGCGCTTCTGGAAGAATGGTCAAACATTCCCATAGACACACTCCTAAACCTTGTGGACGGCCTTCCCAGAAGAGGTGAAGCTGTTATAGCCGCAAAGGGCGGGGCCAACTCAATATTGAACCCTACGGGCTGACTGGGAGGTCATTAAAGTTCATGTGTGTGTAAAGGCCGGTGTCCCAATACTTTTGGTAATATAGTGTGTATATATATATATATATTTTGTTTTTACTGCATATCTATTTTTATGTACTTTATATACACAATATATATACACAGTATATATAAACAGTGCTTTTAAAAAGTATTCATACCCCTTGTAATTTCCCACATTTTCTCATGTTACAACCAAAAAACATAAATGTATTTTATTGGAATTTTCTGTGATGGACCAACACAAAGTGTCACATCATTGTGGAAGGAAAATGATAAATGGCTTTCAACATTCTTTACAAATAAATCTGTGAAAAGTGTGGGGGGAGGGGCATTTGTATGGCGCCCCCCGGAGTCAATACTTTGTAGAACCCCCTTTCTCTACAAGTACTTTTGGGGGTGTCTCTACCAGCTTTGCACATCTAGAGAGGGACATTTCTGCCCATTCTTCTTCTTTGCAAAATATCTCAGTCTCTGTCAGATTGGATGGAGAGCGTCTGTGATCAGCAATTTTTATGTCTTGCCACAGATTCTCAGTGGGATTTAGGTCTGGACTGTGACTGGGCCATTCTAACACATGGATAGGCTTTGATCTAAACCATTCCATTGTAGCTCTGGCTGTACTTTAGGGTCGTTGTCCTGCTGGAAGGTGAACCTCCCCCCCGGTCTCACGTCTTCTGCAGACTGTAACAGGTTTTCTTCTAAGATTGCCCTGTATTTGTCTCCATCCATCTTCCCATCAACTCTGATCAGCTTTCCTGTCCCTGCTGGAGAAAAGCATCCCCACCACATGATGCTGCCACCACCATGTTTCACAGTGGGGATGGTGAGTTCAGGGTGATGTGCAGTGTTAGTTTTCCCCACACATAGCGTTTGGCTTTTAGGCCAAAATGTTGCATTTTGGTGTCATATGACCAGAGCACCTTCTTCCACATGTTTGCTGTGTCCCCTCCCCCACATGTTTGCTGTGTCCCCTCCCCCACATGTTTGCTGTGTCCCCTCCCCCACATGTTTGCTGTGTCCCCTCCCCCACATGTTTGCTGTGTCCCCTCCCCCACATGTTTGCTGTGTCCCCTCCCCCACATGGCTTCTCACAAACTGCAATCAGGACTTCTTATGTCTTTCTTCTTGTCACTCTTCCATAAAGGGCAGATTTGTGGAGAGCACCACTAATAGTTGTCCTGTGGACAGATTCTCCCCCCTGAGCTGTGGATCTCCTGTGCAGCTCCTCCAGAGTCACCATGGGCATCTTGGCTGCTTCTCTGATGAATGCTCTCCTTGCCCGGCCTGGTCAGTTTAGGTGGACGGCCATGTCTTGGTAGGTTTGCAGTTGTGCTATACTCTTTCCATTTTCCGATGATGGATTGAACAGAAGCTCCGTGAGATCTTCAAAGCTTGGGAGATTTTTTTTTATAACCTAACCCTGCTTTATACTTCTCCACAACTTTATCCCTGACCTGTCTGGTGTGTTCCTCGGCCTTCATGATGCTGTTTGTTCACTAGTGTTGCTCACTAATATTCGCATTGCGAATATTCGCTACGAATATTGCATATTCGAGTATTCGCGAATAACACGAATATTCGCTATTTCGAATATTCGCTATTTCGAATATTCGAATGTTTTCAATTTTTTTTTTAGAACAGATCACATCCTAGAGATCCCCATCGACGTCTAAAAGCATTGCTGGTATGATTAGAGACCTTGGGCCGAGTAGCTGCAGCGCTCATTTTATATTGCCGAAAAATCGCAATGCGATTATTCGGCAATAGCGATATCGCGCGATTATTTTATATTGTAATATATCACGAATATTCTGAGCCAATCAGAGTGCTCCATTCCGCATTTCTCGAAATTTCGCAATTATTTTGTATTGTAATATATCACGAATATTCTGAGCCAATCAGAGTGCTCCATTCTGCATTTCTCGAATATTCGCAATTATTTTATATTGTAATATATCACGAATATTCTGAGCCAATCAGAGTGCTCCTTCCGCATTTCTCGAATATTCGCAATTATTTTATATTGTAATATATCACGAATATTCTGAGCCAATCAGAGTGCTCCTTCCGCATTTCTCGAATATTCGCAATTATTTTGTATTGTAAAATATCACGAATATTCTGAGCCAATCAGAGTGCTCCTTCCGCATTTCTCGAAATTTCGCAATCGCAATTCGCATTCGCAATAGCGAAAAATCGCAATAATTTCATTTCCAAAAAATATCACGAATATTCGTATTTAGCGAATATATCTCGAATATTCGACTATATATTCGAGATATATCGCGAAATCGAATATGGCATTATCTGCTCAACACTATTGTTCACTAAGGTTCTCTAACAAACCTCTGAGGGCTTCACAGAACAGCTGTATTTATACTGAGATTAAATGACACACAGATGGGCTCTGTTTACTAATTAGGTGACTTCTGAAGGCAATTGGTTCCACTAGATTTTAGTTATCAGAGTAAAGGGGGCTGAATACAAATGCCCCTCCCCCCCACACTTTTCACATATTTATTTGTAAAAAAAATCTTGAAAACCATTTATAATTTTCCTTCCACTTCACAATTATGTGACACTTTGTGTTGGTCCATCACATAAAATATCAATAAAATACATTGACGTTTTTTGGTTATAACATGAAACATTTGGACAATTTCAAGGGGTATGAATACTTTTTCAAGGCGGTGTATTAGTGACATATCTGGGATTCTCATTATTTTCTCTCCCAGCTTGTACCATAGTACTATATTCTTGCTGGCTATGAGTGCCCTCTAGTGTCAGTCTGTTGAATCCTCACTTTAGAAATTCTGCACTATTGACACTGCAGAGCCGCGCACATGCGACCGGATTTTCCAACGGGAAAAGTGTGACGACGGGCTGCTGTCGGATAATCCGACCGTCTGTACGCTCCATCGGACAATTGTTGAGGTAATTTCCGACAACAAATGTGGGATAGCATGCTTTAAAAATGCATTTTCTTTGCTGCGTGACCTCGTGGGGACGGACGGGGGCACTTTAAATAAAACATTTAAAAAAATCTATTTCTTTTATTTCTTTTTTTTTTTTACATTTTGTTTAACCGCTTCCATACCAGGGGGCACTTATACACCTTCCTGCCCAGACCAATTTTCAGCTTTCAGCGCTGTTGCACTTTGAATGACAATTGCGCGGTCGTGCAACACCGCACCCAAATGACATTTGTATAATTATGTTCCCATAAATGGAGATTTTTTTGTTGGTATTTGATCACCTCTGCGATTTTTATTTTCTGCAAAAAAAAAATAATAATTTAAAAGACAGAAATTTTTGAAAGACAAATGTTTTTTTTTTGTTTCCGTTACAAAACTTTGTAAATAAGAACGTTTTCTTCTTCACTGATGGGCACTCATAGGCGACACAGATGGGCACTGATAGGTGGCACGGATGGGCACTGATAGGTGGCATGGATGGGCACTGATAGGTGGCACAGGTGGGCACTGATAGATGGCACGGATGGGCACTGATAGGTGGCACAGATGGGCACTGATAGATGGCACGGATGGGCACTGATAGGTGGCACAGATGGGCATGGATGGGCACTGATAGGTGGCATGTATGGGCACTGATAGGTGGCATAGCTGTACTGTATTGTACTTATGGATGCCAATCAGTGCCAAACAACAATGCCTGCCAATCAGTGATGCACTGATTGGCATCCATTGTGGGCAGGGCCGATCTTAGGCAGGGTGCACAGGGTGCTCTGCACCCAGGCGACGCAGAGGTGGGAGCGCCGTAGCTCCAAAGTGCTCCCCTCCTGATAGTCTGTGTCCAGAGGCGGGGGCCGGGCGCATGTAGCGGGTGCTGCGGTTTCCCATCCCGCTAGCTCTCTCTGATGGCAACTGACAAGAGTGCATACCTCCCGCTGTCCCCGGAATCCGGGCTGGGTACCACAGCGGAGTCTAGAACTGGAACACGTTTCGGCACTAGGCTCCACTAATTCATTCTGTCTCCTATCTGCCCCGCCCCCTCTGCTTGTGTCGGCTCTTTTCCCATATGCGGTGTGATGAGACGCTTCCGGGTTGGCCGGAGCTGCTGCCAATCATCCAGTGCACTCCCAAAAATGCTTTCCAAGTGCCACCCTCCAAGTAGCCAAAGATGCCATGTATGCCCCGCCCCCTGTAATGTGCTTCTGCTCCCAGCGCGCCCGAGCTACAGGGATCTATTGGACAAGTACTGATCTATGGGGACACCTGATGTGGGGGGCTCTGATGGGGGGGCACTGATGGGGGACCCCTGCTGGGAGGCTCTTATGGGGGACACCTTCTGTGAGGGCCTCTGATGGGGGACACCTGCTGGGGTGGACTCTGATGGGGGACACCTGCTGTGGGGGGACACCTGCTGTGGGGGACTCTGATGGGGGATACCTGTTGGGGGGGACTCTGATGGGGGACACTAATGAAGACTTCTTAGGGGAGCATCTCTGTGTTTGAGTCTTAGCCATAGAAACATTTGTAAAGGGGAGGAGTTAGTAAGATGACCACACCCATGTGGGGGCGCCATAAATATTTCTGCACCCAGGCGTCTGTGACCCTAGAATCGTCCCTGATTGTGGGCACTGATTGGCATCCATTGTGGGCACTGATTGGCATCCCTGGTGGTCTAGGGTGGCATACCTGGTGGTCTAGTGTGGGCATCCTTGGGGGGGCTGTGCTGATAATCGATCAGCACAAAGCACAAACCCCCCCCCTGTTAGAGGAGCAGCCGATCGGCTCTCCTCTACTCGCGTCTGACAGACACGAGTGAGGAAAAGCAGATAACCATCTCTTCTTGTTTACATCGTGATCAGCCGTGATTGGACACGGCTGATCACGTGGTAAAGAGTCTCCACCGGAGACTGACACCCCGCAACAACAATCGCCGCCATGTGCGCCCCCGGGGGCACGCAGCAGCTCAATATCCTGAGGACGTCATATGACGTCCAGTCAGGATATTGAAACCACTTTGCCGCCGTCATTGTGCAATAGGGCGGGCGGCAAGCGGTTTAAAAAAAAAAATGTTTGATCACTTTTATTGCTGTTACATGGAATATAAACATCCCTTGTGACAGTAATAGGTGGTGACAGGTACACTTTATGGGGGGATCGGGGTGTCTAAAAGACTCCAAGCCCCTCCTTTGCACTTCAAAGTATTCAGATCGCCGAGCCCCAGACCATTATGCAGGTTAAGGACCTGGGCCCTTTTTGCGATTCGGCACTGCGCCGCTTTAACTGACAATTGCGCGGTCCTGCGACGTGGCTCCCAAACAAAATTGGGGTCCTTTTTTCCCCACAAATAGAGCTTTCTTTTGGTGGTATTTGATCACCTCTGCGTTTTTTATTTTTTGCGCTATAAACAAAAATAGAGCGACAATTTTGAAAAAAATTTAATGTTTTTTACTTTTTGCTATAATAAATATCCCCCAAAAATATATAAAAAAACATTTTTTCCTCAGTTTAGGCCGATACGTATTCTTCTACATATTTTTGGTAAAAAAAAATTGCAATAAGTGTTTATCGGTTGGTTTGCGCAAAATGTATAGCGTTTACAAAATAGGGGATCGTTTTATTGCATTTTTTTTTTTATAACTAATGGCGGCGACTGCGACATTATGGCGGACACTTCGGACAATTTTGACACATTTTTGGGACAATTATCATTTTCACAGCATTGTTTATTGTGGAAATGACATTTGCCGTTTGGGAGTTAACCACAAGGGGGCACTGTAGGGGTTTTGTGTGACCTAATGTGTGGGGGGTGTGGCTGTAGGTCTGACATCATCGATCGTGTCCCCCCTATAAAAGGGATGACGCGATCGATGACGCCGCCACAGTGAAGAACGGGGAAGCCGTGTTTACACACGGCTCTCCTTGTTCTTCAGCTCCGGGGACCGATCGCCGCACTCCAGCAGCGATCAGGTCCGCGAGTCCCACGGTCCCGGAGCTTCGGACCAGGTCACAGGAGCGCACCGCGGGCGCACGCCCGTGACCCGCAGCTGGGTAGTAGTACAGGACGTACCTGTATGTCGATTTGCCCAGCCGTGCCATTCTGCCGACGTATATGTGCAGGAGGCGGTCCTTAAGAGGTTAAACTGGCGCCATTGTTTCTTTGAAGCAATTAAAATGAAAGCCACTTCCGGACCGCTGCACGGCTATATACGGAGGCTCTTTGAAGAGGAATAGCTTTGTTATGGCAGCAGCTAGCTACCATATGCCAGCTACCATCTTCTTCAGCCTGCGGACTGGTTTGTGATAATGGTGGTCTTTGTGTCGGATCCGCCGCAAGATCACCATTATCGGTGGTGGGAGAGGCCCCCCATCCCGCATTCTCCGCCCCTTACCGGAGCCGTCAGCAACAGCGGAGGCGATCGGGTCCTCTTCCTAGCAGGGTATAGAGATGAGTGAGGGGAAGATGGCCCCCACCTGTCTCCATACCATAGCAGGGCGGAAGCAACATCAAAACGTCACTTCCGCCCATAGCTCTTAGGCCGCGTACACACGGAGGGACATGTCCGCTGAAACTGTCTGACGGACCGTTTCCAGCGGACATGTCTCCTCCGGATTTTGGTCCGATGGCGTGTACACACCATCGGATCAAAATCCCCGCAGGCAGACAGCGCGGTGATGACGCCGCCACGTCACCGCACCAGGAAGTAAAAAACGTCCACGCATGCGTCGCATCCATTCGACGCTTGTGCGGGCAGATATGTCCGCTGGTTAGTGTACTAACCAGCGGACATATCCGACGGACATGTCTCCTGCGGACAAATTTTAAAGCATGCTTTAAAATTTGTCCGCCGGTCAGACATGTCCGTTGGACCAGTTTCAGCGGACAAATTCGATCGTGTGTACGCGGCCTTAAAGGGACATTTTGTTTTTCAAATGAAATTTTTTTTATTACATTTTTTTATTGCATTTTAGTGTAAATATGAGATGTGAGATCTTTTCGATCCCAAATCTAAGATTTAAGAGGACCTGTCATGCTTTTTTTTCTATTACAAGGGATGTTTACATTCCTTATAATAGGAAAAAAAGTGACACCATTTTTTTTTAAAACAGTGTAAAATATAAAAATAAAAGGTAAAATAAATAATAAAACATTTTTTAAACGTGCCCCGTCCTGCCGAGCTTGCGTGCAGAAGCGAACGCATATGTGAGCAGCGCCCGCATATTGTTCAAAGCATACATGTGAGGTATCGCCCCGATCGTTAGAGTGAGAGCAATAATTCTAGCCTAATGCCCTGTACACACGATCGGTCCATCCGATAAAAATGGACTGATGGATCTTTTCCTCGGTTATCTGATGAAGCTGACTGATGATCAGTCGTGTCAGAACGCGGTGACGTAAAACACATTGATGTGCTGAGAAAAAGTTCAATGCTTCCGAGCATGCGTCGACTTGATTCTGAGCATGCGTTGATTTTTAACCGATGGATTTCCCCACAGACGATCGGTTGTTTCTATCGTTTTTTTTAACCATCAGATTATTTTAACCACTTAAGCCCCGAGTCTGTTTTTCAGATTCAGTGTTTTTCTTGCTATAGAACTACTTAAAACCCCCAAACATTATATATATTTTTTTCTAACACCCTAGAGAATAAAATGGCAGTCATTGCAATACTTTTTGTCACACCGTATTTGCGCAGCGGTCTTACAAGCGCACTTTTTTTGGAAAAAAAATTCACTTTTTTAAATAAAAAAATAAGACAACAATAAATTTGGCCCAATTTTTTTACATATTGTGAAAGATAATGTTACGCCGAGTAAAATGATACCCAACATGTCACGCTTAAAAATTGCGCCCGCTCGTGGCATGGCGTCAAACTTTTACCCTTAAAAATCTACAGGTTGCATTTTTTGAGATACAGAGGAGGTCTAAGGCTAGAATTATTGCTCTCGCTCTAACGATCGCGGCGATACCTCACTTGTGTGGTTTGAACACCCTTTTCATATGCGGGCGCCACTTGCGTATGCGTTCGCTTCTGCGCGCGAGCTCGTCGGGACGGGGCGATTAAAACACATTTTTTGTTTGTTTTCGTATTTATTTTTATTTATTTTACCAATTTTTAACACTGAAATAAAAAAAAATAAAAAAAAATTATCACTTTTATTCCTATTACAAGAAATGTAAACATCCCTTGTAATAGAAAAAAGCATGACAGGTCCTCTTAAACATGAGATCTGGGGTCAAAAAGACCTCACATCTCATATTTAGGCTTAAATGCAAAAAATTTTTTCAAATGACCAAAAAAAATATGTCTCTTTAAGACGCTGGGCGGGACTGACGTTTTCACGTCACTTCCGCCCAGCAGAGCTACGGGGACGGATGAGGGAAATTTTTTCCTCACTCGCATCCCACTGAGCACGGGAGAGGACCCGATCGCCTCCGCCACTACCGACGGCTTCGGTAAGCGGCGGAGGGCGCGGGAGCGCGGCGGGAGGGGGGGCCCCTCTCCCGCCACCGATAACGGCGATCTCGCGGCGAATCTGCCGCGGAGACCTCCGTTATCGTTTCACCGACCGCCCACTGAAGAGATGGATATCTCGGTTGTGGCAGCAGCTGCTGCCGTTACCGAGATATCCATCTTTAAAGCGGAGGTTCACCCTAAATATAAGATCTCCCATGCGATCCAGCATACTGGCGTCAGCGCCAGTATGCTGGGTTTTTTTTTTTTAATAGCACACTTACTGTATTATTGTAGAATTCCTTTTCTGTCCCCCGCGGTGGACGGCTGTAGTATAGCGCGTCACATCTTCCTAAAATACCCGATATGGACTCGGGTAATCTCGGCGAAAATGCGGCGCCTGCGCACAGACCTAGGAGCTGACTGCGCAGGCGCCGTATTTCTCCGAGTCCTATTTTGGAGGGTGTGACGCGCCATAGCCGTAGGACTCGGAGAAATACGGCGCCTGCGCAGTCAGCTCCTAGGTCTGTGCGCAGGCGCCGCATTTTCGCCGAGATTACCCGAGTCCATATCGGGTATTTTAGGAAGATGTGACGCGCTATACTGGCGCCGTCCACCACGGGGGACAGAAAAGGAATTCTACAATAATACAGTAAGTGTGCTATTAAAAAAAAAAAAAACCCAGCATACTGGCGCTGACGCCAGTATGCTGGATCGCATGGGAGATCTTATGTTTAGGGTGAAATACCGCTTTAAAGTCATGACGTATAACGACGGTGGGCGGTCGGCAAGTGGTTAAAACAAGATCCTATTTTTTTAACCAATGGATAAAAAACCGATGGGGCCCACACACGATCGGTTAGTCTGAGGCCGCGTACACACGATCAGACATGTCCGATGAAACATGTCCGACGGACCGTTTTCATCGGACCAGGCTAAAGTGGTCTGTTGGTCTGATGTGCGTACACACCATCGGACCAAAATCCCCTCGGACCAGAACGCGGTGACGTAGAACACAACGACGTGATGAAAAAACGAAGTTCAATGCTTCCAAGCATGCGTCGACTTGATTCTGAGCATGCGCGGGATTTTGGTCCGATGATTTTGTGTACTAACCATCAAACCTGTCCGACGGACATGTTCCATCAGACAGGTTTCTAAGCATGTTTTAAAACCTTGGTCTGACGGACAACGGTCTGATAGGCCGTACACACGATCGAACATGTCCGCTGAAACTGGTCTGCGGACCAGTTTCAGCGGACATGTTCGATCGTGTGTACGCGGCCTGATAAAAAAGGGTCCATCAGACCGTTTTCATCAGACAAACCGATCGTGTGTATGCGCCATTAGACCTCCTCTGTAACTCAAAACACGCAACCTGTAGAATTTTTTAAACGTTACCTATGGAGATTTGTAAGGATAAAAGTTTGTCGCCATTCCACGAGCGGGCGCAATTTTGAAGCGTGACATTAATTTTCACAACATAAAAAAAATTGGGCTAACTTTACTGCTGTCTTATTCAAAAAAGTGTATTTTTGTTAAAAAAAAAAAAAAGTGCGCTCGTGTGACCGCTGCGCGAATACGGTGCGACAAAAACGATTGCAAGACCGCCATTTTATTCTCTAGGGTGTTAAAAAAAAAAAGTATAATGTTTGGGAGTTCTAAGTCATTTTCTAGCACAAAAACATGTTTTTAACTTGTATAGCGCCGGCGGCAAGAGGTTAAATTGCAGTAATCATATTTTTCTACTTATTACTTCCTCTGGAATAGGTTTTAAATATTTTGCATTCCAATGCTTGTATTGTATGTATGAGCATGAACTATTTTTTTTTGTTCCACTGTTGGGTCATGAAAGGTTTTTGAAAGAATTTACCCAGCCTGAATTCCACCAAGCCCCCTTTCACACTTGAACGACTTCAAAGTCGCGTGACTTTACCGCGATTTCGCGCCCGCGATTTCCCTGCAGTAGTTTGTGTCTCTGCCCCTCCCACAATGATGAGATTTTCTGCAGTAGTTTGTGTCTCTGCCCCTCCCACAATGGTGAGATTTCCTGCAGTAGTTTGTGTCTCTGCCCCTCCCACAATGGTGAGATTTCCCTGCAGTAGTTTGTGTCTCTGCCCCTCCCACAATGGTGAGTTTTTCTGCAGTAGTTTGTGTCTCTGCCCCTCCCACAATGGTGAGATTTCCTGCAGTAGTTTGTGTCTCTGCCCCTCCCACAAAGGTGAGATTTCCCTGCAGTAGTTTGTGTCTCTGCCCCTCCCACAATGATGAGATTTTCTGCAGTAGTTTGTGTCTCTGCCCCTCCCACAATGGTGAGATTTCCTGTAGTAGTTTGTGTCTCTGCCGCTCCCACAATGGTGAGATTTCCTGCAGTAGTTTGTGTCTCTGCCCCTCCCACAATGGTGAGATTTCCTGCAGTAGTTTGTGTCTCTGCCCCTCCCACAATGGTGAGATTTCCTGCAGTAGTTTGTGTCTCTGCCCCTCCCACAATAGTGAGATTTCCTGCAGTAGTTTGTGTCTCTGCCCCTCCCACAATGGTGAGATTTCCTGCAGTAGTTTGTGTCTCTGCCCCTCCCACAATGGTGAGATTTCCTGCAGTAGTTTGTGTCTCTGCCCCTCCCACAATGGTGAGATTTCCTGCAGTAGTTTGTGTCTCTGCCCCTCCCACAATGGTGAGATTTCCTGCAGTACTTTGTGTCTCTGCCCCTCCCACAATGGTGAGATTTCCTGCAGTACTCTGTGTCTCTGCCCCTCCCACAATGGTGAGATGGAGAATCCATTGGGTAGCTCTGCAGAACTGTGATTTCTCACCACCAAGGGTCTAATATATTAATAATATACAAATAAATATGCCCAACCTGTCAACATCAACACAAAACTGAAATATCAGTTTTGGGTGGAGCTGACCTTGAACATATACACTTAAAGCGGAGGTCCAGCTGTAAAAAAAAAAAAAAGATTCACCGATCTCATGCTGACAGCCGCGATTGTGGCTTTGTTTACTTTCAGGAACCCGGGCGTGACGTCATAACGTCGTGCCCGGGCCTTGGACTGTCATAGAGGTGACTGTCTCTATCGTCGTGATCCGGTGGCGGCCGATTTGTTCTCCGAGTCCCTAGTGGCACAAGAGTGCCCGGAGAAACACTGGATGGTGGCGGGAGGGGTTTCACCTCCCGTTGCCTATAAGAATGATCAAGTGGCAGAACTTTCACTATGATCATTCTTATGGTGCGTAGAATCGCCGACTGAAAAGAAAGATATCTGAATGATGCCTCTAGCTGCTACCATCATTCAGATATCCCAGCACAAAGTGAAGGACGTCATATGACGACACGTGGTAGGGAACTCCAGCCGACCTCCCAATTTGTTTTTATTTTTCTCCCCACTTACCTGATGGTGGTATCTGTACAATTTAGATACTCACCCATCCGGTGGATCCAGCGTTGACCCCCTGAGGTTATCTCATGCCTGGCCACAGCTCCGTCCCATGTTCTATCTGACATCATCGAACCCGGAAAGGCCCCCCCCCCTCTTTCTCTTCCGGGTTCAGCGGACGGGCCCTTCGGTGATGCACCAACAGGTTCAATGAAAGCCTATGCCTCTCAGGATATGTGACGTACATATCTTGGGAGGCACCGCAGGCAGTGTGCGTGTCATTCACAGAAGGCGAGGGAACTTTCAAATGAAAAAAACACATAAAAATAAAGAAAAAAAAAAAAGGAGGAGTGGAGAGGCAGGATTTTCCTCATGAGGGTGAAGGTCCACTTAAAGGGCTAGACTAATGTTGGCATTTACTGAATAAAACCTTGCTAAAATTTCTCCCAGTAGTTTGTGTCTCTGCCCCTCCCACAATGGTGAGATTTCCTGCAGTAGTTTGTGTCTCTGCCCCTCCCACAATGGTGAGATTTCCTGCAGTAGTTTGTGTCTCTGCCCCTCCCACAATGGTGAGATTTCCTGCAGTAGTTTGTGTCTCTGCCCCTCCCACAATGGTGTGATTTCCCTGCAGTAGTTTGTGTCTCTGCCCCTCCCACAATGGTGAGATTTCCTGCAGTAGTTTGTGTCTCTGCCCCTCCCACAATGGTGAGATTTCCTGCAGTAGTTTGTGTCTCTGCCGCTCCCTCAATGGTGAGATTTCCCTGCAGTAGTTTGTGTCTCTGCCCCTCCCACAATGGTGAGATTTCCTGCAGTAGTTTGTGTCTCTGCCGCTCCCTCAATGGTGAGATTTCCTGCATTAGTTTGTGTCTCTGCCCCTCCCACAATGGTGAGATTTCCCTGCAGTAGTTTGTGTCTCTGCCCCTCCCACAATGGTGAGATTTCCTGCAGTAGTTTGTGTCTCTGCCCCTCCCACAATGGTGAGATTTCCCTGCAGTAGTTTGTGTCTCTGCCCCTCCCACAATAGATATATATACATTGTATAAATAAAAGAAAAGATATTTTGTATAATGTATACAATAAATAGTATACAATTTGTGTGTGTGTATATATTGGGCCAGATTCAGGTACATTGGCGCATTTTTTGACCGGAGTAGCGCACCTCCTTTACGTTAGACCGGCGCAATGTAGAGGCGCAATCACCGTATCCTCGCAGTATTTGCTCAGAAATTTGCGCCGGTGCAACGTAAATTCCGAGGCGTTAGGCGGAGTAATTCAAATTGGGAAGGACGTGGGCGTGTTACATTGAAATGAGCCGTGACCCCATGCGAATGAAGGGCCGGCCGGATCGCGCATGCGCACATGAAGCAGACCATGGTCAGCACCTCTGTGCGCATGCTCACAACTCGGGAACGGCGCAATCAGTGAGATTGGAACTAGGCCCGTCAGACTTAGTGAACTACGCAGACAGCATAGACAGACACAAACGCCCTTCCTTTGCAAAAGTACATCCCTTTGTATCCCTCCCTATACAGCAAGGTGCTTTTGTTCTGTTGTGTGTTCGCGTTTGTCGGTTTGTGACTTGTGTTGGATATATTTCTTGACTGTTTAGTATAGTGTTTTTGATAGTGGTTTTCAGTGTTGTTTGGTGACTGTTTTTGATACTTTTTTGCTGTCTGCTTTTTGGTGTTTGTTTTTTGGTGTCTGATTTTTGGTGATTGTTTTGGTTCCAGGTTGTGGGAACATGAGTGAAAGGAAGCGAAAGCTACATTTTTCTTTAGGGGAGAATGCAATTCTTGCCCGGGCCATTACCCAATATGGCTTCCTGCACGGCCCGGAGAGGGCCAGGAAGGCACAGATATTGCAGCAAATTACCGACCAGGTAAACACATTTGGGGGGGGAGACCTGCACACGCCAGGGGGTCGCCAAGAAGATCAATGATCTCCGGCATGTGGCATGTGGTCCGTGGGAAGCTGGCCAAGATTGCCGCCCATGCCAGGGGCACTGGAGGGGGCCCGCCATGCCCTGTTAGGCTGACTGAGGATGAGCGTGCGGTGGCCCAGACCTTCAACAGGCAGCAAGTGGAGGGGCTGCCTGGCTTTGACTCCAGTCAGGAGGCCGTGAGGACAGGTACGCTTTTTTTTTATATCTGGTGTGTAGCATGTGTGGGGGGGGGGGGGAATATGTGGCAAGTGTGTGGATCCTCCAACCTGTGAATGTTTTGTGTCATCCACAGATGTGCAGGAGGGTGCTGGGCCATCTGGCCTGACCGCACCATCCCCAGGACAACAGCCTGATGAGGACCCCCCGACAAGGCCGGAGTCCTCTGAGGAGGTTGAGGAGGAGGAGTTTGAGTTGGAGGTGGAGGGCTTGTAAGGGAATGGCTTGTTTATTTTGGAGGAGTCTTCCCCTTTTGGCTGGCAGCAGCCAGGCATTCATCCGGGGTAGCCCCTCCCACTCCTCCCCCAACAGGGCTCCCCTCCCAAGGGGCTCCCCTTCTCCCCGGCCACAAGCCTCATCTGGGGGCAAGAAGGCGACCCAGAAGACCAGGGGGGTGGCCAAGGTTCTGCCTGCCAACCTGAGAAGGGACCAGGCCCTTCAGACCCGCCATCTGGGACAGGTCAGCCAGACTTTGGGGCGGATGGAGGAGAGCCTGTCCTCCCTAAAGGATACACTTGGGGAAATGGACTGCAACTCCCTGGCCCTGATCAATTGCCTAAATGAACACCAGGCTACCACAGCAGGCGTTGGTCAGGATGTGAGGGCCCTCGGTCAGGATGTGAGGGCCCTCACCCAGGCTATCCAGGCCAATACGGCAACAATAAATACTGGCCTGACCAGAATTGTCGTGGCCATGGAGGGCAGGCCGCCAGGTGGGCAGAGACCAGGGAATGCTCCTCCTTTCCCGGATTACCCCCCCCCCCAAGAGTCAGCCCCAAGGAGACGGGGCCGTGGCCGGGGCCGCCCCAGGCGTGGGTCATGCTAGCGGCGGTAATTTTTTTTATTATTATTTTTATTATTTATTTATTTTGCTGGACATTTTTTTTTTGGGTGCTGGTCATTTTTTTTGGGGGGGGGGGGGGGTTGTGAATGATTTTGGAATGTGGGGGTGACATTCCTGCCGGAAAAGGGGTGACACCCTCATCTTTGGTGGAGAAGGGTTCCCCAGGACCAGGGAGAAGTGATCCCCAGGTCCGTGTGAATGGTGTATGAATGTACAGTGACATAATTGGAGCCTTGACGTGGCGTTGCTGCTCACAAGTCCTGCATGGTGGACTGGTGCCAATCCAATTTGATGTGGATGTGGGGTGTGTGTGCTAGGGACCACAGTGGTGTGCATGCGTGCATTCTCATTGTGCCATGATTAATGTGTGTGTTTAATGTGCAAAGATGCCTAATGTGAGCTGTCTCCTGGCTGCTCTTCCCTCAGAAGACGGGGTAGCCTCGGTTAGGGGGGGATTGTCTGGTTCAGGGGTCAGGTCATCACGTATGTCAATCTCCAGGCCCTTTCTCACTGCGAAGTTGTGCAGCAGGCAACATGCACCGATGATCTGGCACACAAAACTTATCCAGGCATCGGAAACGTGACTTTAGGAGGCCAAAGGTGCGCTCCACCACTGCACGTGTTTGGGCGTGGGCTTCATTGTATTTTTCCTCTCCTGGGGTTTGGGGGTTCCGGATAGGAGTCATGAGATGGGGTCCCAGTGCATATGCAGAGTCACCTGGAAGGGAAAAGACAGGAGGATGTTAGTCATGCATGTGCCCCTTGTGAGGTGTGCATCATGGGGGGGGGACAGTAATGCCTGCCACTCATGTCACTCACCAACCAGCCAGCTGTCCCCATACATGTTCTGTTCGAATTCCATTGGGATGGGGCTCTGATTGTATATGTAGCTGTCATGGCTGGACCCGGGGTGTTTGGCACGGACGTGCCATATGAGGCGTTGGGCATCGGCTATCACCTGTACGTTGATGGAGTGCCAATGCTTCCGATTGCGGTATATGTGCTCTGTCTCATGGGGGGGCTGGAGTGCCACATGTGTGCAATCAATGGCCCCCACGGTGCGTGGGAATCTGGCAATTCTGTAGAAATCTGTCATTGCCCTCAGCCGCAGGTCCTCAGTGGTGGGTTTGATGATTTGGTTGGCCATGCATCTGAGAATTGCAGGGATAACCTGGTGCACACATCTGTTCATGGAGGATTGTGACATCCCAGCCACCACTCCACTTGTTCTTTGAAAAGAGCCACTGGCAAGGACATGGAGTGTTGCCAGGACCTTGACCAGTGGCTGTACTGCATGTGAGCGGTGTGTTGGGCTGGTGATGTCCTCCTGCAGGGTTGTGGTTAGTTCCATGATGGCAGCAGGGCTAAATCTAAAGATGCGAGACACCTCAGAATCACTCATGCCAAAGAGGTCTATGCGTGTGTGGTATATCCTCTCCCGTGCCCTCCTCCGTGCCCTCTTCCTTCTTTGCTCCTCTAAAGTCAGTAGTATAGCTATGAGCATGGATGCCCCTGGCATGTTGGCATACAGATTGTTGTCCTGCAAGTGTGACTGCTGAGCTCCTCACTAACAGTGTTGCTTTAGCTGACATGTAGACGGATTGTCTAATTTAAGGCAAGCTTTTATATTGCCTAATTTTAGACAGAACGTGCAGCTGATGCAAACTTACTTTTGTGGATCCCCGTAACTCGCTCATTTGCATATTTGCCTAGCAAATCAATGGTGTGTCTAGCGCATTTTTTGCGCGCACGATGCGCCGGTCTATCGAAATTACGTCGGTCTAAAAATTCTAGATTTATGGCGTATATCGTTTTGGGGATACGGCACATAGATATGCAGGTGCATATTTCCAATTACGCAGGCGCATCTCCTGATACTCCAGCGTAATGGCTTTGTGAATCTGGCCCATTGTTATTATTTTATTTATACAAAATATATTTTCTTTTATTTATACAATATATATTTTTTCATTTATACAATATATATGTATATATAATTTTCATTTATACAATTATATATATATATATATATATATATATTCATTTATACAATATATATATATATATATATATACACACACATAAATATATATTTTTTCATTTATACAATATCTATATATATAGATATTGTATAAATGAAAAAATATATATATATGTGTGTGTGTATATATATATATATATATATATATATTGTATAAATGAATATATATATCTATATATATATATATATATAATTGTATAAATGAAAATTATATATACGGTACATATATATTGTATAAATGAAAATATATATATATATATATATATATATATATATATTTCTTCCATTTATACAAATATATATATATATATATATATATATATATATTTTTTTTTTTCATTTATACAATATATATATATATTTTTTTCATTTATACTATATATATATAAATATATTGTATATATAGATATCTATATCTATATACAGAGCTTTTTTTCTCAGAAAATAGGTGCAGGAACTCAACCACGACCCGTTCAGATTTCACAAACAGTAGAAGGGTCTTAAAGGGGCATTTAATACCAGAATTGCATTACATACAGTTTGCAGAGTTCAGGGGGTTACAAAGCAGTCACTTGTAAACACAGAAACCAGACTTCTGTGTTCACAAGTGATTGTGGTGAGCGGGCACCAAAGGGTCTGAGCCAAAGGTGGTGGAACTGAGTTCCCCCAAGTTCCCCCAGAAAAAAAGCCCTGTCTATATATATATATATACAGTACATAAAAATAGATATGCAGTAAAAAAAAATTAAGTACATTTGTATAAAAGCAACCCCCCCCCCCCCCCCCCAAAAAAAAAAATTCAGCATCATCCAAAACTTTGCTGGTTTAATCTAAACCGACAACAAGCATTTATTGGTACAAACATGTACATCACTACGGACAGTGTTGGTGCTATTTACAAGGTGTCGCTTGTATTGTACTGTATAAAGGCTTAATCTACCCTCCCCCTCCTCAATAACACCCCAGACCCCATCAGGGAAAAAGCTCATTATCCCCCCCCCCTCCCCCCATGTTAGCGTGCTGCCAGTCACATGAAGGGAGTGTGAACAGTTGTGTGTGGGGGTGGATTAGATGGGTGAGTTGGGGGATGGGGGGGTGGTGAATTTAGAGACAGGTGGAGAGGAGACACTGAAATCAATAAATTAATGCATTTTTTCCTCGCAGTCACTTTCCTGGTTCTTACATGGCGCCATACGTCAGAATACACACCAGAAGTACGATCGAAATAAATACAATCTTCCCGCAACACCATCCACGCAATCATCACTGCCACCCCATCTGGGAGATCTGTCCGAGGATTGAACTAAAAAATCATATTAATGTGCACTTAATAAAATATATAATTTTTGATGCCACTTGAATATCTTTTGTTACAGTGTATATTGTATAATATTTCATATATTTAAAGGACACGAAAGAGATACATAATAACGCCGTGTATCCACTTCCAGTCCGGGACTTTTTGTTTACATGAAAATTACCTGGAACCCCCAAACAATATATATATTTAAAAAAAAAAGCAGAGGCCCTAAAGTAAAAATTGGTGGGTGTTGCAATTTTTTATATCACATGGTATTTGCACTGCAGTTTTTTAACCACTTCAGATCTTAAATAAGACGGCCGCAGCGCAGACCTGAACTGCCGGGTGGACATCCCTGGACGTCCTGCTGTCCTCTTCCGTGTTGTGGTGCCACCGAGGGTGCATCGCGCAAAAGCTGTGCCCGCTGTGTCGATTTGCGTGCTTGGCCGCCGCGATGTCCGGCAGATACTCGCGATCGGCAGTCACAGAGCCAGGGACGTGGAGCTCTGGGTGTAATCCCAGAGCTCCACGTCCTGTCAGGGAGAGGAGACCGATGCTGTGTCCCTTCTACATAGGGACAGATCGGTCACCTCCCCCAGTCAGTCCCCTCCCCCCACAGTAAGACTCACTCCCAGGGCATACACTTAACTCCTTCCCCGCCCCCTAGTGTTAACCCCTTCCCTGTCAGTCTCATTTCTAAAATGTGTCACATTTATAAAATTGTAATATCACACAATAATCGCATTTGCTTCCCCGGACAGGAATGAGGCTGTGGACTCCCTCCTCTCTAAAGGGGCTACATCATAACAAGTGCTACAAAGTAAGCATAGGATATAAAATGTAATACATTCAATATACAGTGGGGTAGATTCACATAGATCAGCGGATCTTTAGATCCGCGTGATCTATCTTATTTACGATCCGCCAGCGCTAGTTTTTGAGGCAAGTGCTGTATTCACAAAGCACTTGCCTCTAAAGTGGCGCCGGGCGGATCGTAAATCCCCCGGCGGAATTCAAATTCCGCGGCTAGGGGGAGTGTATTATTTAAATCAGGCGCGTCCCCGCGCCGATTTAACTGCACATGCGCCGCCGGCAAAATTTCCCAGCGTGCATTGCTCCAAATGACGTCGCAAGGACGTCATTGGTTTTGACGTTAACGCAAATTACGTATGGCCGTATTCGCTAACGACTTACGTAAACGACGT
Source organism: Rana kukunoris (assembly GCA_029574335.1). Lineage (NCBI taxonomy): Eukaryota > Metazoa > Chordata > Amphibia > Anura > Ranidae > Rana > Rana kukunoris. Next base: position 551,896,883 of record CM056052.1, on the reverse strand, counting down.
AAGAAATTCAAAACTCGACGCGGGAACGACGGCCATACTTAACATAGGATACGCCGCAGTTACCCCTCATATAGCAGGGGTAACTATCCGCCGGAAAAAGCCGAACGCAAACGGCGTAAAAAAAAAGCGACGTTTCTGAATCGGCGGTTCTCCTCATTTGCATATTCGTCGCGTATAGAAACGGAAGCGCCACCTAGCGGCCGGCGGGAGATTGCAGCCTAAGATCCGACGGTGTAAGTCACTTACACCTGTCGGATCTAAGGGAGATCTATGCGGAACCTGATTCGATGAATCAGCCGCATTGATCCGACCGTCGGAACTCGGAGATACGACGGCGTATCAGTAGATACGCCGGCGTATCTCTATATGAATCTACCCCAGTGTCTCTTATACTTGTATTTCCGCGGTGCAGAACACTGCCCCTAATGGTCAGCGCTCTGGTACTGCAACCGTCCACACACAAAAAAAAACAACTCAAGAGGCACGGAAATAGCTGCAAAGAGGAGGACAGAAGTTCTTCTTCCCCCTTTTTTTCGCCAAAACATAGTAGAACCAATGGGCCAGATTCCCAAAGGAATTTGGCCGGTGTATCTACACATACACCGGCGTAATTCGAAAATCCCGCCGGCGTATCATTGTTTTGTATTCACAAAACAAGATACGCCGGTTTTACACTAAGATCCGACTGGCATAAGTCACTTACACCGTTGGATCTTAAATGCAATGTTACGCCGGCCGCTAGGTGGCGTTTACGTCGACTTCTCATTTGCCTATGCAAATGAGCCTGATGCGCTGATTCCCGAACGTTTTTACGCCGCCTCGTCGTCGTTTATGTCGTTTACGTAAGCGTAAAGTTACCCCTGCTATATAAGGGGTAACCTTCTGTCGGTCCGTCGTATGCCATGTTAAGTATGGCGTCGGGACAGCGTCGTCTTTTTCCGTCAAGTCATTCGCGAATAGGGATTTACGTTAATGACGCTCACGCCGGCTTCAGTGACGTTTTCCGACGTGAGCTGGAGCATGCGCACTGGGCTTTTTTCCCGGCCGGCGCATGCGCAGTTCATTCGGCGCGGGGGGGGCACTTAATTTAAATACAAGCCGCCCCCTTTCATTTACGCGGGGATACGCCGGGCCATTTACACTACGCCGCCGCAAGTTACGGAGCAAGTGCTTTGAGAATACGGCACTTGCTCCAGTAAGTTGCGGTGGCGTAGTGTAAATGGCTTACGCTACGCCGACGCGGCCGGTACGTGAATCTGGCCCAATGTCTTTTGCAAGAGCCCTCCCCATTCTAACTGACTGAACCCAACCCCTCCCGAAAAGTTTATTTCACAAAAGTTTTGTGGTTCTGGAGAAGAAGGGGGGAAATGGGGAAATCGGGACAAAACAAAACAGTTCAGCTCACACAGAATGGGGCATACTCGTCCGTAACTTCCCTGGATCACGAACACTTGCAGTGGGCAACACCCGCAGCTCGTCCGGCCGACAACAAACACAGAAGGCCTAACGCGGACGGCATGGGACGTCATGTCCTTGGTTAGAGGAGCGGTGGGTCAAAAAGCAAACTCATGGCATCACTCACCCACTCCTCAGGGTAGTTCAGAAATTGTCGGCTCACGCGGCACACTCTGGATAGGGAGTGAGCTGAACTGTTTTGTTTGTCGCGGTTTTCCCCATGTCCCCCCTTCTTCTCCAGAACCACAAAGACTTTTGTGAAATAAACTTTCGGGAGGGGTTGGGTTCAGCAGTTATCTCAGCCGGGTGACAGCGGAGCGTACCTGTCTATGGCCCGGGCGCCGGATCCTCTCTACGGCATCGGGAACCCAGTAAGTCACTGGGGTCCCTTTAGTTTCGTCCCAGACCGAGTCTCAGCAGGGCCTGGAAGCTTGGCCAGGAGAGCCACGCCGGCAAGGTCCATGGATGCACACACCCTAAAGGTGGGTGCCGCACCCCGACTATGGGACCCTGCGCAGGAGAAGGAAAAGAGCCCCGAACACATGACCTCCATCACAGATATTCCCCTCCCCAGCATGCCCAGCGGGGAAAACCTCCTCCAATTGGCTGCTGGGGAAGACTCCATCCTCCAGAAACCCCTCTGGCTCCCACTGCCGGCCAAAGATGAACTCACATCCCCAGAATGCAGTCCGAGCCAGTGGACCTTTCCAGAATGACACAGGTCATTAACCCTAACAAATCACGACTGGGAGCAAATATAACTCTCCCAGTCAACTAGTTTTTAGCGTAGTGCCCATGCTACGAGCAAGGGGGCGCTACACATGGTTTGAATATCGACCACTCCCTGCTGAATAGGCCGGATTTCCACCCATCTTTGGCCTCCTTAAGATACACAGACCTTCTGGGGGGGGGGGGTATTAGTAGCAGCCAGTAATTCGATGTTGTAGTGATGATATAATAGAGATGAGAGGGGACGGTAACTAGAGAACTGGAGATCATTATCTGCAGATTTGCACACTGACTAGACGTGTCTAATTTATCAAAGTCCAGCTGAGAACTGCAATTAATTAGGCCAATCAGAGTCCCCGGCTGCGTCATCTGAATACCCCAGAGACCCCCCTTATTATCACCTGTCACCACTGAGATCAGCGCTGCCAGATTCCAACATGGCCGAACCAAGAGATCTCCTGTATTCAATTTAAGCCAACTTTTTTTGCTAATGTTCTCATGGATTATTTAATTATTATTTATTTAGTAATTAATATTATTTATTAATATTATTGTTCTCATTGATTATTTTATTATTATTTATTATTATTTGTTTTGTTATTGTTCTTATTGATCCTTTTATTATTATTTTGTTATTGTTCTCCATGATTATTTTATTATTATTATTTTGTTATTGTTCGCATTGATTATTTTATTAGTATTATTTTGTTATTGCTCTCATTGATTATTTAATTATTATTATTTATTTTGTTATTGTTCTCATTGATTATTTTATTATTTTTATTATCTATTTTGTTATTGCTCTCATTGATTATTTTATTATTATTATTATTATTATTATTATAATTATTTTGTTATTGTTCTCATTGATTATTTATTACTATTATTATATATTTTGTTATTCTCATTGATTATTTTATTATTGTAATTATTATTATTATTATTATTATGTTATGGTTCTAATTGATTTTTATATTATTATTATATATTTTGTTATTGTGTTCATTGATTATTTTATTATAATTTAATATTACTATGTATTGTGTTATTGTTCTCATTAATTATTTTATTATTTTGTTATTTTTCTCATTGATTATTTTATTTGCTATTATTATTATTATTATTATTATTATTATTATTATTATTATGATTATCTATTTTGTTATTGTTCTCATTGATTATTTTATTATTATTTAATATTACTATTTATTTTGTTATTGTTCTCATTGATTATTTTATTATTTTGTTATTGTTCTCATTGATTATTTTATTATGTTTTTATTGTTATTTATTTTATTATTGTTCTCATTGAATATTTTATTATTATTTAATATTACTATTTATTTTGTAATTGTTCTCATTAACTATTTTATTATTGTTCTCATTGATTATTTTATTATGTATTATGATTATCTATTTTGTTGTTGTTCTCATTGATTTTTTTTATTATTTTGTTATTGTTCTCACTGATTATTTTATTATTATTATTATTCTCATTGATTATTTTATTATGTTTTTATTGTTATTTATTTTATTATTGTTCTCATTGAATATTTTATTATTATTTAATATTACTATTTATTTTGTAATTGTTCTCATTAATTATTTTATTATTGTTCTCATTGATTATTTTATTATGTATTATGATGATCTATTTTGTTGTTGTTCTCATTGATTTTTTTTATTATTTTGTTATTGTTCTCACTGATTATTTTATTATTATTATTATTCTCATTGATTATTTTATTATTTTTGATTATTATTATTATTTTGTTATTGTTCTCATTGATTGTTTTATTATTATTATTTATTTTGTTATTGTTCTCATTGATTATTTTATTATGTATTATGATTATCTATTTTGTTGTTGTTCTCATTGATTTTTTTTTATTATTTTGTTATTGTTCTCACTGATTATTTTATTATTATTATTATTATTCTCATTGATTATTTTATTATTTTTTATTATTATTATTATTTTGTTATTGTTCTCATTGATTGTTTTATTATTATTATTTATTTTGTTATTGTTCTCATTGATTATTTTATTATTATTGTTTTCATGGATTGTGATCTGCTATTTTGTGGCCCTCAGGCCAATTCTGTCCACTTTTCATCAATAAAGCTTTTTTTGCAAAAAAAACAACAACTCGTGTTGCTAATAAAAAGCACAAACTTTACCCTGCAATTTGTCCCATTTATGATAACACTAAAATGACACAAGTGTAATAAAGAACATAAAAACTTTTTAGGTTGCTTATTTCACATGACACAAAAAGGTTCAAAAAGAAAAAAAAAAAGTTTGTATGAATGATACAAACATAGGAAGAACATGGGGGGGGGGGGGGGGTTAATTATGAATTATTAAAGCGAAGCTCTACCCAAAAATAACTCTTTGCCTATTTGTCTCCTCCCCCCCTCCAGTGCCACATTTGGCGCACCTTTCAGGGGGAGGCGGGGGTATCTGGTTTTGACTGATATCAGCTCCCACTTCCGGGTGATCTCGTCGCGGTCCCCCTCCTCCAGTGTCCATCAGTGCCACCTCTCAGTGCCCATCCATGCCACCTATCAATGCCACCGATAAGTACCCATCACTGCTACACATAAGTGCCCACCAGTTCCGCCTATGTGTGCACATCAATGTTGCTTATGAGTGCCCATCAGTGCCACATACCAGTGCCATCTATCAATGCCCATCAGTGCTGCCTCTCAGTGCCCATCAAACTTACTTATTTACAAAAAAAATTAAAAGAAGCAAAGAAAAACTTGTTTAACCACAAAGGTGATTAAATACCACCAGAGAAAAAAACGTCAGTTTTTAAAACTTTTTTTCCATTGATACATGTTCCCTCGGGCAAGACCCGGGTTCTCAAAGACGTTTTCACAGGCAAACTATAGACACCCAGCAGGTATAATATTTAAAGGAATCTTTCCCTTTTTTTTTTTTTAGCATCATTAAAATCACTGCTCCTGAGGAGCAGTGATTTTAATAAAGCTTAAATGTAAATATTGTACCTGCTGGGTGTCTATAGTTTGCCTGTGAAAACGTCTTTAAATAGCACAACCACCTGCCTGCCAGTAAATTAGGAAGAACTGATCTAGCTAAGCTATACAGTGTGTAAATATATGTACAACACCTGGGATGTATATATATCCTCTACACACTGTAACATTAACTGACTAGCCTGCCTGCCTGCTCTACCTACCTGCAAAAAATGACACTCTCTCTGTCTCTCTCTGTTCTCTCTAACCACCGCCGTAACACACTAGACAAGGCCGACCTGCAGGCGGCCTTTTATAGTGTGGGGCGTGTACTAAACCCCCTGAGCCATAATTGGCCAAAGCCACCCTGGCTTTGGCTAATTATGGCTCTTCGTTTTTTGCAAGCTGTGATTGGCCAAGCATGCGGGTCATAGTGCATGCTTGGCCAATTATCAGCCAGCGATGCCGCAGTGAATTATGGTCTGTGAAACGTAACTCAAACGACCCATTTTGTTTGTATTTCGACGAAAAACCGAACATGCGATGTTCGAGTCCAACATAATTTCGACTGGAATACGAAGCTCATCCCAATTTTCGAATGCCGATACTTGACCAAATGACTATCCCAGATCAGAACACCCCCCCCCCCCCCCCGCCGCATAGAAGAGGCCCTGCAATGCTTATCAGGGGCGAAATGGTTCAGTGTGCTGAGATTGACCGAATGCCACAAGGATTGAGAGGGGCTCCTGCCACCTTCCAGAGACTGATGGAGAACACTGGGGGAGATATGAATTTGGGAGAAGTGCTAGTGTATCTTGATGATATCATTGTGTTCGACAGAACATTGGAGGAGCATGAAGCTCGGTCGGAGAAGTTACAATTCTACCAGACTTTGGTCACGTAGGGCATGAAGTGTCAGCTAGACATGTGCACACTGAAATATTTCGTTTCAGAATTTCGTTTTCGTACGAAAATTCTATTTATTTAATTATTCCCGAAATTTGTTTTTGTTTATTTCGTTAGAAATTGCATTTGTCCGAAAATCTGAATGAATTAAGGTCGAATCTGTCATTGAAGGCTTATGGTGTCTGTCGAACGTTCAAAGAAGATTCGACGGAGCAGCGAAACTGTACGACGCCGCAATCGTACATTTCCGGTTGAATGTTCCGCCTACAAGCTATAGAAGAATTCTAATGTTGTATGACACTAGTAATAATTATATTTATTAATTATTATTACTAGTCAACCAACATTAGAATTCTTCTATAGCCTATGGGCGGAGCATTTGACCGGAAATGTAAAATTGCGGCATCGTATAGTTTAGCTGCTTGTCGAATCTTCTTAGAACTTTCAACAGACACCATAAGCCTTCAATGACAGATTTGACGTTTGTATGTTTTTCGATGCTTCGTCAAATTTTCGTCGTTCATGTCGAATTGTCAAGTTAGTTCTAGCTATATTACTGCTCCTCCTCTTTGGTTACAATCAGCCAATAACATTCATCATCATCATTATTTTTATTTTACTTCCCCCACCAAATTCCAGCACCGATCTTATCTATAATGTCGAATCTTTTCTCTTTATAATGTCGAATCTTTTCTCTCTATAAGGTCGAATCTTTTCATACTATAATGTCGAATCTTTTCTCTCTGTATTGTCGAATCTTTTCTCTCTATAATGTTGAATAGTGATGAGCGGAATACGCCATATTCGATTTCGCGATATTTCGCGAATATTTCGAAGAATATTCGCGAATATTCGTGATATTTTATAAAAAAAAAAATAGCGAATTTTCGCCAATGCGAAATTTCGCGATTTTTTTTTTTTTTTTATAAAATATCACGAATATTCGATATTTACGAATATTCGCTATATTTTATAAAAAAAAAAAAAATAGCGAAATTTCGCATATGCGAAAGCGAAAATGATTGCGAAATTTCGCTATTTTTTTTTTGGATAAAATATCACGAATATTCGATATTTACGAATATTCGCTATATTTTATAAAAAAAATGCGAAATTTATTGCGAAATTTATTGCGAAATTTGAAAAATACGAATATTCGAAATAGCGAATATTCACCGCGATATTCGAGTTATTCGCGAATACTCGAATATGCAATATTCGTAGCGAATATTCGCAATGCGAATATTCGTGAGCAACACTAATGTTGAATCCTTTCTCTCTATAATGTCGAATCTTTTCTCACTATAATGTCGAATCTTTTCTCTCTACAATGTCGAATCTTTCCTCTCTATAACGTCGAATCTTTTCTCTCTATAATGTCGAATCTTTTCTCTTTATAATGTCGAATCTTTTCTGTTTATAATGTCGAATCTTTTCTCACTATAATGTTGAATCTTTCCTCTCTATATGGCTGAATCTTTTCTCTCTATAATGTCGAATCTTTTCTCTCTATAATGTCAAATCTTTTCTCTTTATAATGTCGAATCTTTCCTCTCTATAATGTCGAATCTTTTCTCTTTATAATGTCGAATCTTTTCTGTTTATAATGTCGAATCTTTTCTCACTATAATGTTGAATCTTTCCTCTCTATATGGCTGAATCTTTTCTCTCTATAATGTCGAATCTTTTCTCTCTATAATGTCGAATCTTTTCTCTCTAAAATGTCAAATCTTTTCTCTCTATGGCCGCGTACACACTAGCAGACAGATTTGTTCAAATCGGTGGGACAGACCGATTTGAACAAATCTGTCTGCTGGGGACGTATTGGTTTGATCGTGTACACACGATCAAACCAAAATCCCCGCCGCCAGACGGCGCGCTGACGTGGCGGTGACGTTGATGCAGCCACGTCACTGCACCAGGAAGTAAAACACTTCCGCGCATGCGTCGGAACCATTCGGCGCCGGTGCGAGAAGACATGTCGGCTGGTTAGCGTACTAACCAGCCGACATGTCGGGCGGACGGGTTCCCAGCCGACAGATTTGAAAGCATGCTTTCAAATCTGTCGGCTGGCCAAATCCGTCGGCTCGCCCGTACACACGATCGAATGTGTCTGCTGGGACGGTCCGGCAGACCGTTTCCAGCAGACAGATTTGGTTGTGTGTACGCGGCCTTAGATGTTGAATCTTTTCTCACTATAATGTCAAATCTTTTTTCTCTGTAATGTCGAATCTTTTCTCACTATAATGTTAAATCTTTTCTCACTATAATGTCGAATCTTTTCTCTCTATAATGTCGAATCTTTGCTCACTATAATGTCGAATCTTTTCTCTTTATGTCGAATCTTTTCTATTTATGTCGAATCTTTTCTCTCTATAATGTCGAATCTTTGCTCACTATAATGTCGAATCTTTTCTCTCTATAATGTCGAATCTTTGCTCACTATAATGTCGAATCTTTTCTCTCTATAATGTCAAATCTTTTCTCTTTATGTCGAATCTTTTCTCTCTATAATGTCGAATCTTTGCTCACTATAATGTCGAATCTTTTCTCTCTATAATGTCAAATCTTTTCTCTTTATGTCGAATCTTTTCTCTCTATAATGTCGAATCTTTGCTCACTATAATGTCGAATCTTTTCTCTCTATAATGTCAAATCTTTTCTCTTTATGTCGAATCTTTTCTCTCTATAATGTCGAATCTTTGCTCACTATAATGTCGAATCTTTTCTCTCTATAATGTCAAATCTTTTCTCTTTATGTCGAATCTTTTCTCTCTATAATGTCGAATCTTTTCTCTCTATAATGTCGAATCTTTTCTCACTATAATGTCGAATCTTTTCTCACTATAATGTCGAATCTTTTCTCTCTATAATGTCGAATCTTTTCTCACTATAATGTCGAATCTTTTCTCTGTGTAATGTCGAATCTTTCCTCTCTATGTTGAATCTTTCCTCTCTATAATGTCAAATCTTTTCTCTCTATAATGTCGAATCTTTTCTCTCTATAATGTCGAATCTTTGCTCACTATAATGTCGAATCTTTTCCCTCTATAATGTCGAATCTTTTCTCTCTATAATGTTGAATCTTTCCTCTCTATATGGTTGAATCTTTTCTCTCTATAATGTCGAATCTTTGCTCACTATAATGTCAAATCTTTTCTCTTTATGTCAAATCTTTTCTCTCTATAATGTCGAATCTTTGCTCACTATAATGTTGAATCTTTTCTCTTTATGTCAAATCTTTTCTCTCTATAATGTCGAATCTTTTCTCACTATGTTGAATCTTTTCTCATTATAATGTCGAATCTTTTCTCTCTATAATATCGAATCTTTTCGCTCTATGTAGAATAATATTGGACTAATAGAGTTAAGGTTAGGCACATTCGACCGCAGGTTCGATAGACACAGATTGTTATTGTCAGCGTCATGTCGAATCTCCTATCTATATCGAACTGTTGTCACAACGAAAATGAAAATAAAGCATTTGTTTATGTTGGATCTTTCGATTTTTGGATTCTGCGCTTTCTTTGTTAAAACGATAACGAATAACCTGAAATTCGGACGAAAATGCATTTGGGCGAAAACGAATGCACATATCTGGTGTCAGCTGAGGGAGTCGCTACTGATCCCCAGAAGTTGGAAGCTGTTACTTCCTGGCCTTGCCCGAACACCGTAACTGAGTTGAGGTCGTTTCTGGGTTTCTGCTCTTACTATAGAAGATTTGTGAAGAACTTCTCACAGATTGCCCGGCTGTTGAATGAGCTTTTACTGAAACAAATGGAGGAAGATCATCAGAAAGTTCAGAAAGAAGGCCCTAAGAAGCCCCGTAAGTCTATTCAGGAGCAGTGGACTGTGAAGTGTGAAAAGGCTTTGGATCGACTGAAGAGGAGCCTTGTTGAAGCACCGGTGTTGGCCTACGCCGATCCATCTTAACCTTATGAATTGCATGTGGATACCAGTAGAGATGGCCTTGGGGAGTGTTGTATCAGGAGTCAGAGGGGAGACTCTGCCCGGTGGCCTACGTGAGTTGCAGTCTCACCATCCCCGAGAAGAACTATCTTGTACACAAATTGGAGTTCTTGGCCCTCAAGTGGGCTGTGGTAGACTAAATGACTATTTGTATGGAGCTACCTTCGTGGTGAAGACTGAAAACAACCCCTTGACTTACCTACTTTCCACTGCCAAGTTGGATGCCACTGGACATCGGTGGTTGACCACTCTGTCGGAATTCCAGTTCAGTTTGAAATACTGACCAGGAGTGGGAAATCGAGATGCTGAGGCTCAATCCTGAAGGCCTCATTTTTCCAACGCTGCCCAGAAGAGTTGAGTCCATTTACCCTTGGAAGTAGTACGGGCATAAACACAGGGGCCATGGGGGCCGAAGCTGTGGGAGTCACCCCTGCGGGAGTACCAAGATATTACTGCGATTTGACTCAAGAGCGCAGCCAAGAATTGCCTCAGCTGACAAGAGAGGATATGAGACGGGACCAACGGGAAGATCCGTTGGGGAGTCTTATAAATAAATCGTTAGCCACCCAGGACCCCCAGATACTGTTGATTATCCCCATTGAGGGGCCCAAAATAGTCCATAGAAAGTGGTAACGAATGTGGTTGGAAGATGGAGTTCTATACAGGAGAGGTCCATCTGAAGAACCAGGAGGTGTTCGTCAACAGTTCCTACCTATGAAACACTGACTACTAATGTTGACTGCTCTAAATGACAGATCAGACAGGCAGAGATGATGGAAGAGAGAGGAGAAAAAGAGAGAGATGATGGAAAACAGAGGAGAAAGAGAGAGATGATGGAAGACAGAGGAGACAGGCAGAGATGATGGAAGACAGATTAGACAGGCAGATGTGATAGAAGACGAGCAGAGATGATAGAAGACAGACAGAGATGATAGAAGACAGACAGAGATGATAGAAGACAGACAGAGATATTAGAAGACAGAAGAGACAAGCAGAGATGATAGAAGACAGATGAGACAGGCAGAGATGATGGAAGACAGATGAGACAGGAAAAGATTATAGAAGACAGAATAGACAGGGAGAGATGATGGAGGACAGAATAGACAGGGAGAGATGATGGAGGACAGAATAGACAGGGAGAGATGATGGAGGACAGAATAGACAGGGAGAGATAATGGAGGACAGATGAGACAAGGAGAGATGATAGAAGACAGAGGAGACAGGGAGAGATGATAGAAGACAGAGGAGACAGGGAGAGATGATAGAAGACAGAGGAGACAGGGAGAGATGATAGAAGACAGAGGAGACAGGGAGAGATGACAGAAGACAGAAGAGAAAGGCAGAGATGATGGTTGACAGATGAGACAGGCAGAGATGATAGAAGAGAGAGGAGACAGGCAGAGATGATAGAAGACAGATGAGACAGGCAGAGATGATAGAAGACAGACAGATGAGACAGGCAAAGATGATAGAAGACAGATGAGACAGGCAGAGATGATAGAAGACAGACAGATGAGACAGGCAGAGATGATAAAAGACAGACAGATAAGACAGGCAGAGAATATAGAAGACAGAAGAGACAGGCAGAGATGATGGGGGACATATGAGACAGGCAGAGATGATAGAAGACAGATGAGACAGGTAGAGATGATAGAAGACAGAAGAGACAGGCAGAGATGATAGAAGACAGGTGAGACAGGCAGAGATGATAGAAGACAGAAGAGACAGGCAGAGATGATGGGGGACATATGAGACAGGCAGAGATGATAGAAGACAGATGAGACAGGCAGAGATGATAGAAGACAGAAGAGACAGGCAGAGATGATAGAAGACAGGTGAGACAGGCAGAGATTATAGAAGACAGAAGAGACAGGCAGAGATGATGGGGGACATATGAGACAGGCAGAGATGATAGAAGACAGGTGAGACAGGCAGAGATGATAGAAGACAGAAGAGACAGGCAGAGATGATGGGGGACATATGAGACAGGCAGTGATGATAGAAGACAGAGATGATAGAAGACAGAAGAGACAGGCAGAGATGATAGAAGACAGAGATGATAGAAGACAGATGAGACAGGCAGAGATGCTGATGAGACAGATGCTGTGGGATGAGGCAGGCAGCGTTGGGATGAGTGAAGGTCAGGTTGGTCTCCTCCTCTTCCTCCTCCTCCTCCTCCTCTGGTCCTCGCTCTCCCTCCCATCTTCCCCGGGAATTTCTCCATCCTCCGGCTCCTGCAGCATCCTTCCCTCCACTCCCTCCTTACCCCGTCCCCCTCCCTCCTGCCCCCGCACCGCTCCGTCCGTCCATCCATCCATTAGTCCGTCTGTGTCTGTATGTATATATGTGTGTGTGTGTGTGTGTGAGGACGGTGTGACTGCGCGGTGTGCCATTGTCAGTCTGCGTGTTTGTTTACCTCTGTGTATGGTGTGAGTGTATGCGATGTGATATACAGTGTGTATACGGGGTGTGTGTACGGGGTGTATACAGTATACAGTATGTTTATCTGTACATGCAATACGCGTGTGTGTGTGCGGCGTATTTGAGCGCGGTGTGTATATTTGAGCGCGGTGTGTATATATGAGCGCGGTGTGTATATATGAGCGCGGTGTGTATATATGAGCGCGGTGTGTATATATGAGCGCGGTGTGTTTACATACCCCGTCGGTGTCAGGCGGTGTCGCGCGCTGCATGCGTGTTGGTGCGTGTGACAGGCGTGTGTGTCTGTCCCCCCCCTCATGTCACGCACACCGGCACACACGTGTGACCGCACAGCCATGGAGCGTGGCGCGGGGCGCAGGCCCCAGGGTTGCGAGGGCCCCGGGCCCCAGGTGGGGGTATGATTCTCTGCTGGGTTCTGCCTCTCACAGCTTGGATTTGCCCCTGGATTGGGCAGATTGCTCCTGACTTTGGTCATGTCCCCTCCGGCGTCTGCGGCCAGCGAGAGCAGCACCGCGTCCGTACCGCGAGAGGAGCCCGAGGCCGTGCGAGAACTGGTGAGTTACCTACCTCTCTGTATATGTACTGACTACCTACCTGTCTATATATATTTACCACCTACCTGTTTGCTATATACACCACCTACCTAACTGTATACTACCTTACTACCTATTTATGTCACCTACCTACCTCTGTATACCACTACTTACCTATGTGTATACAACGCACCTACCTACCTCTGTATACCACTACTTACCTATGTATACCATGCACCCACCTACCTCTGTATACTACTACTTACCTATGTTTACCACGCACCTACCTACATCTGTATACCACTACTTACCCATGTATACCACGCACCCACCTACCTCTGTATACCACTACTTACCTATGTATACCACGCACCCACCTACCTCTGTATACCACTATTTACCTATGTATACCACCTACCTATCTCTGTTTACCACCTACCTACCTACCTATGTATACCACCTACCTATCTCTGTATACCACCTACCTAACTACCTCTGTATACCACCTATCTATCTCTGTATACCACCTACCTATCTCTGTATACTACCTACCTACCTCTGTATACCACCTACCTATCTCCCTCTGTATACCACCTACCTATCTACCTCTGTATACCACCTACCTCTGTATACCACCTACCTATCTACCTCTGTATACCATCTACCTACTTCTGTATACCACCTACCTACCTCTGTATATCATTTACCTACCTCTGTATACCAGCTACCTACCTCTGTATACCATCTACCTACCTCTGTATACCACCTACCTACCTCTGTATACCATCTACCTATCTAGTTCTTTATACCAGCTACCTCTTTATACCACTTACCTCCCAATGTATACTGTCTACCTTCTCCTTTTCCAGTAGATCACCTACCTCTGCATTCCACCTACCTACCGATCTCTGTATACCACCTACCTAACTCTGTACACTACAGGTCTGTCTCTGCACCTCTCCTACCTACCTGTATATGTCAACTACCTTCCTCTGTAGAACATCTACCTGCCTACCTTTGTATACCAATTACCTGCCTCTGTGTACCACTTACTCCCCCCCCCCATACTATCTACCTTCACATCTTTCTGTGGATGACCTACCTCTACACCTCCCAACTTTTTGAGATAGGAACGAGGGATACCATTTAGCAAAAGTAGGTAGGCTTAAGACACACCCACTGCCACGCCCCCTTAAAGAATAATTATACAAATCATTTTTTTTTTAACCACTATTATTCCTTTATATTGGCTTCTGAAATTTACAAATGTAGCAATTTAGAGATCAGATGAAAGGTTTAGCACTTTTTGAGAGATAAAAAAAGTGCATTTTATATACAACTATAGGGATCAGACCAAAATGAGGAGGAAAGAGGGACAGAGGGACGTTGTTCCAAATCAGGGACAGTTGGAAGCTGTGTACCACTAAATTCCACCTACCTACTAATCTTTGTATACATCATACCTCTGTATACTGGATATCAATCTATGTACCGTATATACTCAAGTATAAGCCGAGTTTTTCAGCACATTTTTTTGGTTTGAAAATGCCCCCCTCGAGTCACTTTTATTTTCTCCTGGACTTTGGGGACCCCGTATCGGCTGGCCGTAGGTCCCCTGGACCCCAAACACACATGGACCTTGGCACACACGTAGCCCCACTCTTCCTCTACAAGTGTGCAAAGTTTGTTGTCCAAGGGGCCTACGGCCGGGGAGCACCGATTTTTCAAAGCCGGGCACCCCTTCCATAGACTCCCATGTTAAATGGTCATTTCTTTGGTGAATTTGGGGACCCCGGTACTGGCCGGTCGTAGATCCCCTGGACCCAAGACTTGGCACACATGAAGTGGAAGGAAAGTGATAAATGATACAAATAAATATGTGAAAAGTGTGGGGGAGGGGGGCATTTGTATGGCGCCCCCCGGAGTCAATACTTTGTAGAACCCCCTTTCTCTACAAGTCTTTTTGGGGGTGTCTCTACCAGCTTTGCACATCTAGAGAGGGACATTTCTGCCCATTCTTTGTAAAATATCTCAAGCTCTGTCAGATTGGATGGAGAGCGTCTGTGATCAGCAATTTTCAGGTCTTGCCACAGATTCTCAATGGGATTTAGGTCTGGACTGTGACTGGGCCATTCTAACACATGAATAGGCTTTGATCTAAACCATTCCATTGTAGCTCTGGCTGTACTTTAGGGTCGTTGTCCTGCTGGAAGGTGAACTTCCCCCAGTTTCAAGTCTTTTGCAGACTCTAACAGGTTTTCTTCTAAGATTGTCCTGTATTTGGCTCCA
The DNA here is from genome assembly GCA_029574335.1 of Rana kukunoris. Classification (NCBI taxonomy): domain Eukaryota; kingdom Metazoa; phylum Chordata; class Amphibia; order Anura; family Ranidae; genus Rana; species Rana kukunoris. Next base: position 551,881,578 of record CM056052.1, on the reverse strand, counting down.
TCCATCTTCCCATCATCTCTGACCAGCTTCCCTGTCCCTGCTGAAGAAAAGCATTCCCACCACATGATGCTGCCACCACCATGTTTCACAGTGGGGATGGTGTGTTCAGGGTGATGTGCAGTGTTAGTTTTTTCCCCCCTTTTAGGCCAAAAAGTTACATTTTGGTGTCATGTGACTAGAGCACCTTCTTCCACATGATTGCTGTGTCCCCTCCCCCACATGTTTGCTGTGTCCCCTCCCCCACATGTTTGCTGTGTCCCCTCCCCCACATGGCTTCTCACAAACTGCAAACAGGACTTCTTATGTCTTTCTTCTCGTCACTCTTCCATAAAGGGCAGATTTGTGGAGAGCACTACTAATAGTTGTCCTGTTGACAGATTCTCCCCCCTGAGCTGTGGATCTCCTGTGCAGCTCCTCCAGAGTTACCATGGGCCTCTTGGCTGCTTCTCTGATGAAGCAGCCAAGAGGCCCGGCCCGGTCAGTTTAGGTGGACGGCCACGTCTTGGTAGGTTTGCAGTCGTGCCATACTCTTTCCATTTTCCGATGATGGATTGAACAGAAGCTCCGTGAGATCATCAAAGCTTGGGAGATTTTTTTTATAACCTAACCCTGCTTTATACTTCTCCACAACTTTATCCCTGGCCTGTCTGGTGTGTTCCTTGGCCTTCATGATGCTGTTTGGTCACTAAGGTTCTCTAACAAACCTCTGAGGGCTTCACAGAACAGCTGTATTTATACTGAGATTAAATTACACACAGATGGGCTCTGTTTACTAATTAGGTGACTTCTGAAGACAATTGGTTCTCTAGATTTTAGTTATCAGAGTAAAGGGGGCTAAATACAAATGTCCCCACACACACACTTTTCAGATATAATTTATAATTTTCCTTCCACTTCACAATTATGTGACACGTTGTGTTGGTCTATCACATAAAATCCCAATAAAATACATTTACGTTTTTGGTTGTAACATGAGAAAATTTGGAAAATCTCAAGGGGTATGAATACTTTTTCAAGGCACGGTATCTCTGTAGGCCATTCCTCTGAGTATCTCTCCCCCTCTGCAGCGGGGGGGGGGGGGGGGGGGGGGGTATGGGTACGTACCTCTGTACAGTTCCTATAGATAATTTATGTTTTGTATTATTATCGGGATCCTCAGGCTGTCCACATTTGACCATTTGCTCCTTTAGAACATAACTTGTTGTCTTGTGGCGCCCCCTGGCTGCTGGACCTGTTAGGACAGATTTCAAGGCTTACCATTCTGTTCAGGGCGATTCTTCTATAAAAAAGAAGAAATTTAATTTTTCTCCAGAAGGATTTCCATCTCCCCCACAGAAAAAAAAAAAAAGCTTCCGGCGCACTCTCTGCACCCAGGTGCCCGTACATCATCCCTATCCTGGTGGCTGAGCGCGGGACGCGGCGCTGCGCGTGTTCTGTATACAATACACAGTGCTGACTATTTATAGAGCTGTAAATATATTCAGCGTAAATTTTATTATTAACTCACCAGGTGAGGATCACACCGCCAGCACGGCGCCGAAACAACCAATCAGATTATCCCCAGAGGGGGGGGGGTGCTTGTGGGAGGGGCCATCTGATATCAGTACAAAAATTACAGCAAAGAGAACCTGACTTCAGCTCCAGCTATTGACTTGGCCTAGATTTTGTCATCAGTCTGCTGCAAGCAGGAGGAAGCATTTCCTTAGTCTCCTCTCCCACCAGTGATCAGTCTGTACATTGTAACTTTGTAGAAGGAGGAGGAGGAGGCATTCCCTGCACCTCTGGACCCCTTTAGATTAAACAGCCCCCCACAGTTTGTTACACAGACAACCCCCTAACAGTTCTGGACCCCCTGCATGTTACACAGACCTCCCTATAGTGCAGACCCCCCTCCCTACAGTACAGACCCCCTCCCTACAGTACAGACCCCCTCCCTACATTACAGACCCCCTCCCTACAGTACAGACCCCCCTCTCTACCTCCCTACAGTACAGACCCCCTCCCTACATTACAGACCCCCTCCCTACAGTACAGACCCCCCCCCCTCTACCTCCCTACAGTACAGACCCCCTCCCTACATTACAGACCCCCTCCCTACATTACAGACCCCCTCCCAACAGTACAGACCCCCTCCCTACAGTACAGACCCCCCCTCTACCTCCCTACAGTACAGACCCCCTCCCTACATTACAGACCCCCTCCCTACATTACAGACCCCCTCCCAACAGTACAGACCCCCTCCCAACGGTACAGACCCCCTCCCTACAGTACAGACCCCACCTCCCTACCTCCCTACAGTACAGATCCCCTCCCTACAGTACAGACCCCCCCTCTCTACCTCCCTACAGTACAGACCCCCTCCCTACATTACAGACCCCCTCCCCTCTTTTTACTTTACAGACCCCCTCCCAACAGTACAGACCCCCTCCCTACAGTACTGACCCCCCTCCCTACCTCCCTATAGTACAGACCCCCTCCCCACATTACAGACCCCCTCCCTACAGTACAGACCCCCTCCCTACAGTACAGACCCCCCTCCCTACCTCCCTACAGTACAGACCCCCTCCCTACAGTACAGACCCCCTCCCTACATTACAGACCCCCTCCCAACAGTACAGACTCCCCTCCCTACATTACAGACCACCTCCCTACAGTACAGACCCCCCTTCCTACATTACAGATCACCTCCCTACAGTACAGACCCCCTCCCTACATTACAGACCACCTCCCTACAGTACAGACCCCCCTCCCTACATTACAGATCACCTCCCTACAGTACAGACCCCCCTCCCTACAGTACAGACCCCCCTCCCTACCTTCCTACAGTACAGACCCCCTCCCTACAGTACAGACCCCCCTCCCTACATTACAGACCCCCTCCCTACAGTACAGACCCCCCTCCCTACAGTGCAGACTCTCCCTACAGTACAGACCCCCTCCCTATTGACCCCCCCAGATTTCTCCATAAAGAGGACCTGTCACACACATTCCTATTACAAGGGATGTTTACATTCCTTGTAATGGGAATAAAAGTGATACAAAATAAATAAATAAATAAGTAAAAAAAACGCCCCTGTCCCCGGTAGCTCGCGTGCAGAAGCGAACGCACACACAAGTCCCGCCGACATACGTAAACGCTGTTTAAACCACATATGTGAGGTATCGCCGCATGCGTTAGAGTGACAGGAATAATTCTAGCACTAGGCCTCCTCTGTAAATCTAAACTGGTAACCTGTAAAAAAATTCAAAGCGTTGCCTATGGAGATTTTCAAGTATCGAAGTTTGGCGCCATTCCATGAGTGTGCGCACTTTTAAAGCGTGACATGTTAGGTATCTATTTACTCGATGTAACATCATCTTTCATATTATACAAAAAAATTGGGCTAACTTTACTGTTTTGTTATTTTTTTAATTCATGAAACAATTTTTTTCTCGCCAAAAAAAGGCGCTTGAAAAATTATTGCGCAAATAACGTGCAAGATAAAACGTTGCAATGATCGTCGTTTTATTTCCTAGGGTGTCTGCTAAAAAAAAACCATATATAATGTTTGGGGGTCCTGAGTAATTTTCTAGCAAAAGAATGATGATTTGTACATGTAGGAGAGAAGTGCCAGAATAGGCCCGGTATGGAGGTGGGTATAAAAGCCCCGTATTGAAGGGGTTAAAAAGAGGAAACGCTGCAATACTTTGTGACAACACATCGCACACACAGGCATTAGGCGCACCATAGCGCACGCCCGCCGCTGTGAAGGGGCCCCAAACCTCCTCGTGCTCCTGACATCAAGAAGCCCCACTTGTCTCTTTTCTCTCGGGCAGACACGCCCCTTGCGGACGGGTAAGGTGACGCGGTAATGCGGACGATGTTCCCCCAAATTTCTCCCGAGTCGTCTTACAAATGACCTCCCAGACAATTCGACTTCTGCTGACTCAGCTAAACTCAATCTATTCCCTGGGTAAAGTCTCTTCCTCGCCGCATTCCGACTTTTTGAGGGCAGAAGGATTGGTTTTGTTTTGTTACATTGTAGATTCTGTGAGGTGAATGTCATAAAGGTTTTCTCAGGTGTCGGTCCCCCAAGAACTGAAAATGGCCGAGACTCAAAAATCACCAAAACGTTCAAATCCCAATCCAGACTAAAGAATATTTACTAAAAAAAAAAAACATTTTTTGAAAGGTTGTACAATTAAAATTTTCCTGAATACAATCATCGGGGTGACACGGGATACTCTGGGGTCACCGGGTGACACATGATTGTCTAGGATCACCGGGTGACATGGGATACTCTTTGGGTGACACGGGATACTCAGGGATCACCGGGTGACACGGGATATGCTGGGATCACCGGGTGACACGGATAATGCTGGAATCACCGGGTGACATGGGATACTCTTTGGGTGACACGGGATACTCAGGGATCACCGGGTGACACGGGATACTCTTTGGGTGACACGGGATACTCAGGGATCACCGGGTGACACGGGATATGCTGGGATCACCGGGTGACACGGATAATGCTGGAATCACCGGGTGACATGGGATATGCTGGGATCACTGGGTGACACGGGATACTTTACTCTTTGGGTGACACGGAATATGCTGGGATCACCGGGTGACACAGGATACTCTGGGGTCACCGGGTGACACGGGATACTCTTTGGGTGACATGGGGTATGCTGGGATCACCGGGTGACAACGGATACTCTGGGGTCACCGGGTGACACGGGATACTCTTTGGGTGACACGGGATATGCTGGGATCACTGGGTGACACGGGATACTCTTTGGGTGACATGGGATATGCTGGGATCACCGGGTGACAACGGATACTCTGGGGTCACCGGGTGACATGGGATACTCTTTGGGTGACATGGGATATGCTGGGATCACCGGGTGACAACGGATACTCTGGGGTCACCGGGTGACACGGGATACTCTTTGGGTGACACGGGATATGCTGGGATCACTGGGTGACACAGGATACTCTGGGGTCACCGGGTGACACGGGATACTCTTTGGGTGACATGGGATATGCTGGGATCACCGGGTGACACGGAATACTCTAGGGTCATTGGGTGACTCGGGATACTCTGGGATCACCAGGTGACACTAAATACTCTGGGATCACCGAGTGACACAGGATACTCCTTGGGTGACACAGGATACTCTAGGATCACCGGGTGACACGGGATACTCTGGGATCACTGGGTGACACGGGATACTCCTTGGGTGACACGGATACTCTGGGATCACAGGTGACATGGAATACTCTGAGATCACAGGTGACACGGGATACTCTGGGATCACCGGGTGACACGGGATGCACAGGGGTCACTGGAGAATACTGGAGCCATAGAGGTCACTGGGGACATTGAGGACGTTGGAGACACAGAGGTCCCTAGTCCTGGGAGTCACTGAAAGTCACTGGAGACTCTGGGATACCTAGAGACACAGGCGTTACTGAAGACACCAAGGTTGTTGGAGATACTTTGGTCACAGAGATGTCTGGGGACCCAAAGGCCCCTGGAGACACTGCAATCAATAGAGATACCAGGTTTCCTAGAGAAACAGAGGTCCCTGGAGACCCTAGGGGTCACTGGAGTCACAGAGATCTCCAGGAACACAGAAGCACAGGGGTCCCTGGAAACACTGGGGTCCTTGGAGACACTGAGTTAGGTCCTTGGAGACCCTGGGGTCATCCAAATCACAGGTGTACCAGTCTCTGGAGGTAGAGGAGTGCAGTCACAGGAATACAGGGGAAGCTGGAGGCACAGGAGTCTCTGTGGTGGGCATCATGGGCACCGCTGCCTTCACATTACACCCGTAGGGTTGCCACCTGTCCGGTTTTGACCCGGACAGTCCGGGTTTGGACACATGTGCCCGGTTTTGCAGCCGTCTGAAACCCAGGCACATTTAAAAAAAAAAAAAAAAAATTTTTTGTTTACATTTTTTTTTCAGCCGGCCGCCCACTCCTGGCCTGGCCGCCACAGAGCTGCACTGCACATGATCCCGAGTGCCGTGGCCGCCCAGAGAAGTCCCACTCCCACCAGTGGTAGTGGAGTAGTGGGTGCTGCTGGCGTGAGCCGGGCCCCAGGCAACAAACACTGGAACTGTGGCATAAGCATAACATCTTACCCATGACCCCCCTACCTGTCCCATATGTCAGAGGAGTGTCCCAGTATTGGAACAGAATGGAGTGGCTCCTCCATAGAAATTAATGGTCAGCCACCGAGCCAAGCTGGCCAGCATAGCAGTGAATGAGTGACTGCCTGGGGGTCCTTGTACTTCAGGGGCCCCCCACTGACCAGTGACATTGGGGCACCACCAGTGCAGTACAGCCTCATCATAACTGGTTTAGTGATGATCAGGGACACTGACTGGTCATTGCAGGTAAAAAAATAACAATAAAAAAAAGTAACAATTATTTTAACTTTTTTTATTAATATACAGTAACCAGAGAAATACAGTGTTACCATAGTAACACTACGACTGTACCATAGTAACACTACTACTCTGGGGAGGTGATGAGCATTTTTTTTTTACACTCTATGATTAGTTATAACTGTACATTTTACAGTTACAGAGCCTTGAAAAAGTATTCATACCCCTTGAAATTCTCCACATTTTCTTATGTTACAACCAAAAACGTAAATGTATTTTATTGGGATTTTATGTTATAGACCAACACAAAGTGTCACATAATTGTGAAGTGGAAGGAAAATGATAAATGGCTTTTCTATTTTTTTTTACAAATAAATCTGTGAAAAGTGTGGGGGGAGGGGCATTTGTATGGCGCCCCCCGGAGTCAATACTTTGTAGAACCCCCTTACTCTACAAGTCTTTTTGGGGGTGTCTCTACCAGTTTTGCACATCTAGAGATGGACATTTCTGCCCATTCTTCTTTGTAAAATATCTCTGTCTCTGTCAGATTGGATGGAGAGCTTCTGTGATCAGCAATTTTCAAGTCTTGCCACAGATTCTCAATGGGATTTAGGTCTGGACTGTGACTGGGCCATTCTAACACATGAATAGGCTTTGATCTAAACCATGGGTCTTCAAACTACGGCCCTCCAGTTGTTCAGGAACTACAATTCCCATTATGCCTTGTCATGTCTGTAAATGTCAGAGTTTTACAATGCCTCATGGGATGTGTAGTTCCGCAACAGCTGGAGGGCCGTAGTTTGAGGATCCCTGATCTAAACCATTCCATTGTAGCTCTGGCTGTACTTTAGGGTCGTTGTCCTGCTGGAAGGTGAACCTCTGCCCCAGTCTCAAGTCTTTTGTAGACACTTTTCTTCTAAGATTGTCCTGTATTTGTCTCCATCTATCTTCCCATCAACTCTGACCAGCTTCCCTGTCCCTGCTGAAGAAAAGCATCCCCACCACATGATGCTGCCACCACCATGTTTCACAGTGGGGATGGTGTGTTCAGGGTAATGTGCAGTGTTAGTTTTATCCCCCCTTTTAGGCCAAAAAGTTGAATTTTGGTGTCATGTGACCAGAGCACCTTCTTCCACATGTTTGCTGTGTCCCCTCCCCCACATGTTTGCTGTGTCCCCTCCCCCACATGGCTTCTCACAAACTGCAATCAGGACTTCTTATGTCTTTCTTTCTCCAATGTCTTTCTTCTTGTCACTCTTCCATAAAGGGCAGATTTGTGGAGAGCACCACTAATAGTTGTCCTGTGGACAGATTCTCCCCCCTGAGCTGTGCTTCTCTGATGAACGCTCTCATTGCCCGGCCCGGTCAGTTTAGGTGGACGGCCATGTCTTGGTAGGTTTGCAGTTGTGCCATACTCTTTCCATTTTCCGATGATGGATTGAACAGAAGCTCCGTGAGATCTTCAAGCGGAAATATCTGAGATATTGGAGGGGGATGGATACAATGCTAAAAAAAAAAAATGTGATAAAAAGCCACGCAGGGTGCTGAATTCTTTGTATATGGCATGAATAATGTGCATATAATTATGTGTGTGGCTCTTTAAACTCAGCGGGGGGGGGGGGGGGTAGTTTACATTGTTAAATTATTAAACCGCTGGTACAGAATTCAGCAATATATAGTCACCAACATGACATTTCCCCACAAGATGTACGGGGTATATAGTGCAGTGGTCTCCAATATGTGGCCCAGGGGCCGGATGCGGCCCTTTGCTTGCCTTTATCTGGAACTTGGGGCATTATTTTATTCAATGACACCAACGATGAGGCCCAATTCCTCCCACTAACACCAATGATGGGGGATTGTTTACTCCCACTGATGTTTTGTTTGACGAATCAGTGGCTTCGGTGTCAACAAGGTAGCCAATTAGAGGCTTGGTTCACCTCTGAAGGCCCACCCCTTCTTCATTCAAAGGAACAGATTGAATAAGGAAAATACCGCATTATGACCACCAGGTGCAGCTAACAATCATAATAACTAAGGGCCAGATTCTCGCACAGACGCCTATCGTTGTGCGGGCGTAGCGTTTTTATTGTTTACGCTACGCCGCCGCAACTTAGAGAGGCAATTGCCGTATTCACAAAGAACTTGCGCCCAAAGTTACGGCGGCGTAGCGTAAATGGGCCGGCGTAAGCCCGGGTAATTCAAAATAGGCAGGTAGGAAGCGTGATCCATGTAAATGAATCGTGACCCCACATAATTGACGCTTTTTTCGAACGGCGCATGCGCCGTCCGTGGACGTATCCCAGTGCACATGCTGAAAATTACGCTGCAAATACTAATTTCTTTCAACGTGAACGTAACTTACGCAAAATTCTACGCTGTCCCGACGTCCATACTGAACATTACGTACGCCTCATATAGCAGGGGTAACTTTACGCCGGACTTACGCTTACGCAAATGACGTAAAAAAATGCGACCGGGCGCAAGTACGTTTGTGAATCGGCGTATCTAGCTCATTTGCATATTCGACGCGTAAATCGATGGAAGCGCCACCTAGTGGCCAGTGTAAATAAGCAACTAAGATACGAGGGCGTAAGAGACTTATGCCGGTCAAATTTAAGCAAAATTCCGGCGTATCTTGCTTTCTGAATACAGAAAAAAGATACGCCGGCGCATTATAGAAGTTACGCTGCGTATCTTCTCTGAGAATCTGGCCCTAAGTATTTATTCCCTAGGATCATCAGCTCCATCTAGTGGTCATATATAGTATATTTGAACACTAGGGGCCAGATTCAGGATGGCGAGCGGTTCTTTTGGCCGTCGTAACGTTTCTCATTTACGTTACGCCGCCGCAACTTTACGCGCAAGTGCTGTATTCACAAAGCACTTGCTCCTAAAGTTGCGGTGGCGTAGCAAAAATGGCCCGTCGTAATTCAAATTCGTCAGGTAGGGGGCGTGTAGTATTTAAATTAGGCGCGCCGAACGTACTGCGCATCTCCCGGCCATCAATGTATCCCAGTGCGCATGCTCCAAATTATGACGGTGTTTTCGACGTGAACGTAATCAACGTAAATCCCCATTCACGGACGAGTTACGCAAACGACGTAAACATTTTCGAATTCGACGCGGTCACGACGTCCATACTTAACATAGGATGCGCCATCTTTTTGGTGCTTTATCTTTACGCCGGGGCAACCCCTTACGGAAACGGCGTAAAGTCACTGGGGTAGATTCACAAAGAGATACGATGGTGTATCTACTGATACACCGTCGTATCTGTGAGATCCGACGCTCGGATCTATGCGGCTGATTCATCGAATCAGGTTCCGCATAGATCTCCCTTAGAGCCGACAGGTGTAAGTGAGTTACACCGTCGGATCTTAGGCTGCAATCTCCCGCCGGCCGCTAGGTGGCGCTTCTGTTATTATACCCGACGAATATGCAAATGAGGAGAACCGCCGATTCAGAACCGAACGCCCGGCCGTCGCTTTTTTTTTACGTTGTTTGCGTTCGGCTTTTTCCGGCGGATAGTTACCCCTGCTATATGCGGGGTAAGTGCGGCGTATCCTATGTTAAGTATGGCCGTCGTTCCCGCATCGAGTTTTGAATTTTTTACGTCGTTTACGTAAGTCGTTGGGGAATACGGCCATACGTTAATTGCGTTAACGTCGAAAACAATGACGTCCTTGCGACGTCATTTGAAGCAATGCACGCTGGGAAATTTAGCCGGCGGCGCATGCGCAGTACGATCGGCGCGGGGACGCGCATGATTTAAATAGTAAACTCCCCCTAGCCGCGCAATTTGCATTCCGCCGGGGGATTTACGATCCGCCAGGGCAACTTACGAGGCAAGTGCTTTCTGAATACAGCACTTGCCTCAAAAACTGGCGCAGGCGGATCGTAAAAAAGATAGATCACGCGGATCAAAAGATCCGCTGATCTATGTGAATCTACCCAACTGTGTCGGGCGGGCGTACGTTCGGGAATTGGCGTATCTCGCTGATTTACATATTCTCTGTGTAAATCAGCGGGAACGCCCCTAGCGGCCATTTTAAAATTGCAGTTAAGATACGACGGCGTAATACAATTACGCCACTCGTATCTTAGCTGCAACCCGGCGTATCTTGTTTTCTGAATACAGACAACAGATACGCCGATGCAAAGTCAGAGCACGCTCTCTTTTTGCTCGACGGCCCGCCTGGATGAATGGCTGGTTGCCATTCCCGACGGGCGGGTCGCCGAATCTGACGGCCGGCAGAGAACCTCGACGGGCGGAACGATGTGTTCTGCCCGTCGAGGTTCTCTGCCGTGTGTACGCGGCTTCAGAGTTATGTCGTTGTATGACTGATACACCGGCGTAATTCTACCTGAATCTGGCCCTAGATGGTTATATATACTGTATATACAGTGCGGAAAATAAGTATTTGAACACGCTGCTATTTTGCAAGTTCTCCCACTTGGAAATCATGGAGGGGTCTGAAATTGTTATCGTAGGTGCATGTCCACTGTGAGAGACATAATCCAAAAAAAAATTCCAGAAATCACAATGTATGATTTTTTTAACTATTTATTTGTATGATACAGCTGCAAAGAAGTATTTGAACACCTGAGAAAATCAATGTTAATATTTGGTACAGTCGCCTTTGTTTGCAATTACAGAGGTCAAACGTTTCTTGTAGTTTTTCACCAGGTTTGCACACACTGGAGGAGGGATTTTGGCCCACTCCTCCACACAGATCTTCTCTAGATCAGTCAGGTTTCTGGGCTGTCGCTGAGAAACACGGAGTTTGAGCTCCCTCCAAAGATTCTCTATTGGGTTTAGGTCTGGAGACTGGCTAGGCCACGCCAGAACCTTGATATGCTTCTTACAGAGCCACTCCTTGGTTATCCTGGCTGTGTGCTTCGGGTCATTGTCATGTTGGAAGACCCAGCCTCGACCCATCTTCAAAGCTCTAACTGAGGGAAGGAGGTTGTTGCCCAAAATCTCGCAATACATGGCCCCGGTCATCCTCTCCTTAATACAGTGCAGTCGCCCTGTCCCATGTGCAGAAAAACACCCCCAAAGCATGATGCTACCACCCCCATGCTTCACAGTAGGGATGGTGTTCTTGGGATGGTACTCATCATTCTTCTTCCTCCAAACACGGTTAGTGGAATTATGACCAAAAAGTTATATTTTGGTCTCATCTGACCACATGACTTTCTCCCATGACTCCTCTGGATCATCCAAATGGTCATTGGCAAACTTAAGACGGGCCTTGACATGTGCTGGTTTAAGCAGGGGAACCTTCCGTGCCATGCATGATTTCAAACCATGACGTCTTAGTGTATTACCAACAGTAACCTTGGAAACGGTGGTCCCAGCTCTTTTCAGGTCATTGACCAGCTCCTCCCGTGTAGTCCTGGGCTGATTTCTCACCTTTCTTAGGATCATTGAGACCCCACGAGGTGAGATTTTGCATGGAGCCCCAGTCCGAGGGAGATTGACAGTCATGTTTAGCTTCTTCCATTTTCTAATGATTGCTCCAACAGTGGACCTTTTTTCACCAAGCTGCTTGGCAATTTCCTCGTAGCCCTTTCCAGCCTTGTGGAGGTGTACAATTTTGTCTCTAGTGTCTTTGGACAGCTCTTTGGTCTTGGCCATGTTAGTAGTTGGATTCTTACTGATTGTATGGGGTGGACAGGTGTCTTTATGCAGCTAATGACCTCAAACAGGTGCATCTAATTTAGGATAATAAATGGAGTGGAGGTGGACATTTTAAAGGCAGACTTAGGCCTCTTACACACTATCAGTTTTTCTTCAGGTTTTCTCTTCAGGTTTACCAAATCCATCTAATATGAGGTCAAACCTCAAGAGTCTCAATTTGTATGCAATCAGGCAGGCCCTTGTACTACATAGTTTCGGTAAACCTGAAGAGAAAAACCTGAAGGAAAACTGATAGTGTGTAAGAGGCCTAACAGGTCTTTGAGGGTCAGAATTCTAGCTGATAGACAGGTGTTCAAATACTTCTTTGCAGCTGTATCATACAAATAAATAGTTAAAAAATCATAAATTGTGATTTCTGGATTTTTTTTTTTGGATTATGTCTCTCACAGTGGACATGCACCTACGATGACAATTTCAGACCCCTCCATGATTTCCAAGTGGGAGAACTTGCAAAATAGCAGGGTGTTCAAATACTTATTTTCTGCACTGTATCTATATTAGCAAAGAAAAGTGACACCAAATGTGAAAGAACTGCTGCACATCCCTGATAAAGTTTGAAAAATAGGAAAGATACCCCATAGGGGCTTTGAATTGCAGCAAAAAGTCAGAAATTATAACAATGGGTGTATGACAATTTTTGCCAATTTTTGCGGCCAATATTTTAGGCCGATTTTTTTTTTTTTTGCAGGTGGCACTGGCTCATGGCACTGATTGGCAGGTGGCACTGGCTCACGGCACTGATTGGCAGGTGGCACTGGCTCGTGGCACTGGATGGCACTAATTGGCACTGGAAGATGGCACTAGCAGAAGGCACTGATTGGCAGGTGGCACTTATTGGCACTGGCAGGTGGCACTAATTGACACTGGCAGGTGGCACTAGTTAGCATTGGCAGGTGGCACTGATTGGCAGATGGCACTGGTTGGTACTGGCAGATGGCACTGATTGGCACATGGCACTGGCAGGTGGCACTAACAGGTGGAACTGGTTGGCACTGACTGGCAGGTGGCACTAATTGGCACTGGAAGGTGGCACTGTATGGCAATAGTTAGCACTGGCAGGTGGCACTGATGGCTTTAGTTGGCACTGGTAGGTGGCATTGGATGGCACTGGCAGGTGGCACTGGATGGAAGGTGGCACTGGATGGTGGCACTGGTATTGGCACTGGCAGGTGGCATTGGCAGATGGCACAGGATGGCAGGTGGCACTAATTGGCACTGACAGGTGGCACTGGTGCAAAAAAAAAGGTGTCCCCCCCCTCAGTACAGATCCCCACTCTCTCCAGAATAGACACCCCCCTCGGTACAGACACCTCCCCCCTCCTCAGTAAAGATACCCCCTCCCTGCCCCCCGTAGTACAGACACCCCCCCTCCCTCAGTACAGACACCAGATAGCGGTGTGTGTGTCCCATAAGCGTGGCCCCTCCTCCTTTGTGGGTGTAAACAGAGAGGAGGGCCGCTGTGCTGGGTGTACCAAGATGGCTGCGGCTCCAGAGCTAGGCCGAAGCCGCAGCCTTTCCTGATGCTGTGACCACGGCAGAATTCTGCGGATCACAGTGTGCCGATCCGACCCATCGGATAACGGATCAACGGTGATCCGTGGCACCACTAGCGGCCATGTTAAATATCTGCCTAATTTGGATGAAAATCGGCCGATGACAATTTCTCCAAAACGGACAAATATCAGCCGATATATCGGTCGACCTCTATTGAAGATTTCAATTGGTATCCAAAAATGTAAAAAAAATTTTAGTTAAAGTCAGGAGGACATGATCTTCAAGAGGAAACACGGGAAAACATGGCCAATACATACAATAGGTGGTCAACCATAAACAATGTATTAGGAAACGAGGTGCTCAAGACGCAAACACGCCAACGCGTTTCGACCTTTTATGAAAGTTGCGGTCTTCTTCAGGGGGGAATACAATTTGCAGAACCCCCTGGATGCTACAATAAAATCCATATGAATTTAAACATTATACGTGCATTTTTTGTGCAACCACTTGGACAAGACAAACACACATCATCGTTCCAAAAATACATACCAAGGTAAGCTATCAGGGATCAGAGGCGGCAGTCATCCGGTAAACAATCGCCGAGGAGTAGCCCTTGAGGGCTGGATAGAGGGATGGTCAGATGGATGAGAGGACCAAAAAATAATTGTGCCCTTTTGTACCCTTTATTGGTGTCATTTGGAGGAATTGTGCCCATTATTGGTGTCATTGGGAGGAATTGTGCCCTTTATTGGTGTCATTGGGAGGAATTGTGCCCTTTATTGGTGTCATTGGGAGGAATTGTGCCCTTTATTGGTGTCATTGGGAAGAATTGTGCCCATTTTTGGTGTCATTGGGAGGAATTGTGCCCTTTATTGGTGTCATTGGGAGGAATTGTGCCCTTTATTGGTGTCATTGGAAGGAATTGTGCCCTTTATTGGTGTCATTTGGAGGAATTGTGCCCTTTATTGGTGTCATTGGGAGGAATTGTGCCCTTTATTGGTGTCATTGGGAGGAATTGTGCCCTTTATTGGTGTCGTTGGGAGGAATTGTGCCCTTTATTGGTGTCATTGGGAGGAATTGTGCCCCTTATTGGTCTCATTGGAAGGAATTGTGCCCTTTATTGGTGTCATTGGGAGGAATTGTGCCCATTATTGGTGTCATTGGGAGGAATTGTGCCCTTTATTGGTCTCATTGGAAGGAATTGTGCCCTTTATTGGTGTCATTGGGAGGAATTGTGCCCATTATTGGTGTCATTGGGAGGAATTGTGCCCTTTATTGGTGTCATTGGGAGGAATTGTGCCCTTTATTGGTGTCATTGGGAGGAATTGTGCCCATTATTGGTGTCATTGGGAGGAATTGTGCCCTTTATTGGTGTCATTGGGAGGAATTGTATCCCTTTATTGGTGTCATTGGGAGGAATTGTGCCCCATTATTGGTGTCATTGGAAGGAATTGTGCCCTTTATTGGTGTCATTGGGAGGAATTGTGCCCCATTATTGGTGTCATTGGAAGGAATTGTGCCCTTTATTGGTGTCATTGGGAGGAATTGTATCCCTTTATTGGTGTCATTGGGAGGAATTGTGCCCTTCATTGGTGTCATTGGGAGGAATTGTGCCCTTTATGGGTGTCATTGGGAGGAATTGTGCCCCATTATTGGTGTCATTGGAAGGAATTGTGCCCTTTATTGGTGTCATTGGGAGGAATTGTATCCCTTTATTGGTGTCATTGGGAGGAATTGTGCCCTTCATTGGTGTCATTGGGAGGAATTGTGCCCTTTATGGGTGTCATTGGGAGGAATTGTGCCCCATTATTGGTGTCATTGGAAGGAATTGTGCCCTTTATTGGTGTCATTGGGAGGAATTGTATCCCTTTATTGGTGTCATTGGGAGGAATTGTGCCCTTCATTGGTGTCATTGGGAGGAATTGTGCCCCATTATTGGTGTCATTGGAAGGAATTGTGCCCTTTATTGGTGTCATTGGGAGGAATTGTGCCCCATTATTGGTGTCATTGGAAGGAATTGTGCCCTTTATTGGTGTCATTGGGAGGAATTGTGCCAGTGGCGGTTCGTCCATAGAGGGCGCTGGAGCGCCGCCCCCTCTGGCTCTCACCGCCACTGAGTCTAATAACATAGATTCATGCATTGCACGAATCTAGGTTATTATCGCCGCTGCCGCTGTTATTCAGATGGTCGGCGCTCATGTCCGGCCATCTGAATAACGCCAGCTGGTTGGCTGTACGGAAATGTCTATCAGAGCCAACAGCTCTGATAGGCTTTCCCAGTACAGCCCTCGGGTCCCGGAAGCTTATTCTCGGAGCGCACAGACTGTACGCCCCTTGGATAAGATGACAGGCGTCTCAGCCAATCAGGTTGGCCGATTCTGGCTACCGGTAACCTGATTGGCTGAGACGCCTGTCAGTCATCGAGGGCGGGAGAAGACATCGTGGGACGTGGATGCCTGACTCCAGTAAAGGTAAGTGCCGCGGCAGGGGGGGGGGGGGAAGCAATTTACAGGGCACAGTGGGGACAATTGGCACAGCGGCGACCATTAAACGGCACAGTGGTGACAATTGATGGCACAGTGGTGCGAATTGATGGCACAGTGGTGCAAATTGGTGGCATGGCACAGTGACTGCGTTTGGGCACAGTGAGACTGCAATTTTTTTTTCCTTTGCACACCCTCAAAAATTTTGAGCACCAGCCGCCACTGAATTGTGCCCTTCATTGGTGTCATTGAATAAAATGGTACCCCAAGGGCCGGTTTACACAGGTCACATGGTCAGGTTGCGTCTCTCTGGGTGCGGGAAAGCGCCAGGATTGTTTTGTCCACAAGGACTTTTGATAACGTTTTTTTTTTTGTATTACAGTGCAGTAAAACCTTGGTTTGAGAGCACAATTCGTTGCAGAAACATGCTTGTAATCCAAAGCACTGGTATATCAAAGCATTTTTTTTTTTACAGGGTATAGAAGAGAAGAGAGGAGCCTCTAAGTGTAGCAATAAGTTGTTACATGACATGACGCTACTCTTATATCAAGACATTGCTTGTATATCAAGGCAAAAATTACTTAAAACATTTTGCTTGTCTTGCAAAACGCTCTCAAACCAAGTTACTCTCAAACCAAGGTTTTACTGTACATCAAATAGGATCGGAATAGGTTGATAACATACCCATACAAACTTATTTTTAATTGATTTTGAGTATAAGGTATGATCGTATAGTACAAATTAACGATGCCTGATTGATCTTCAGATTTTTCTTTTCTTCCCAAGCAGTTAGGGGTCTATTTAGAAAACATTTGTTGGACGAATGTCACAAACATTTGTCCATTTCCCTTGTATCTTCTCTATTACTATGACCTCCTATGATTGTCAGCGCCATCTAGTGGCCAAAATGCGGTATATTTTTCTGAAGATCTACCACATTTTGGCCACTAGATGGAGCTGACAGGCATAGGGAGTCAATATATTACAGAAAGTAAGAGGAATATTTTGAGCAGCCTGGGCGAATATTTGTGACATTTGCTTAATGAATGTTTTATAAACATGGATAGTTAATGCTGTCGTATATAAAATCGCCCCAGTGTGTGCCGATTGCATGCACCTATTTATGGTCGCCGCTAACACCCCCTATCCAGGTGTCTGGCCCCTTTTCGGGGCGCCGGGCACCTGAATTACATCAGCAGGGGTGTTTTTTGGAAGCACTCAATTAGAGCATTAGGCTTTAATAGGCACCCAAAAATGTGAACAGCGGGCGCTATGCTGGGTCTGTTACCGGTCACCTGATTGGCTGAAACGTCAGGCGTTGTGATTGGACGCCTGAGAGATGACAGAAGAATGGAGGACGTTCAAGACACCGCCGCTGACCCGCTCCGAGACAGGTAAGTGCAGGCAGCATCTGATGGGGCACACTGGCAGCAATTGATGGGCACACTGGCAGAAATTGATAAACTCGGTGTCAGCAATTAATGGGCACAGTGGCTGCATTTGATGGGCACAGTGGCTGCATTTGATGGGCACAGTGGTGGCAATTTATGGATACAATGACTGCGTTTGATGGGCACAGTGACTGCATTTGGCACAGTGGCCACGTTTGATGGGCACAGTGGCTGTGTTTGATGGGCACAGTGGCGGCAATTGATGGGCACAGTGACTGCGTTTGGCACAGTGGCTGCGTTTGATGGTCACAGTGCCTGCATTTGATGGGCATAGTGACTGCGTTTGATGGGCACAGTGGCTACGTTTGATGGGCACAGTAACTGCGTTTGATGGGCACAGTGGCTACGTTTGATGGCACAGTGGCTACGTTTGATGGCACAGTGGCTACGTTTGATGGCACAGTGGCTGTGTTTGATGGGCACAGTGGCTGTGTTCGATGGGCACAGTGGCGGCAATTGATGGGCACAGTGGCTGTGTTTGATGGGCACAGTGGCTGTAATTAACAGGTGTTATATGAGTAAATGGTGGACTGAGTGTCTATATAATACTGTATGTTGGTATATAAAGAGGTACTGGGCTGTCATATAATAGAGTGACCCCCCAGGCTGGTATCTGATATTATGGGATGCCTGTAGTTGATGTCAGACCTTGGGGTCTGTCATATCTCAGATATTATAAGGGGAAGGTAGGGAAGGTCCTGGCATGACGGGGGGCAATAAACATTCGGCCACACATGGCTTCCTATAGATAGAACTTGGTGCCCCAATATTTGGGAAGTGTTGTCCCTGGAAATGTCCCCGTATGTCCATCCTCACCAGCAGAGTCGCGGGATAATAACAGCCAGATGTACTCCCTGTTATACATTATGTATAGAGAGTAATGGGCAGCATTACAATGCAGGAAGAGATGTACGGGCTACTTTAATGCAATTCGTAAGTGGGCGCGCGGCGTGCTGAGTCCTCGGAGAACGCACTTACAGCAGAGCAGAATTCATTCGTTTCTTTAAAGTATTTGAAAACGTTTCACTGCTGGAACTGGGGCCCAGAGTGGGGCTTCAGCACAGGGATGGTGGGAATTCCTCGTAATGGGCACAGCAGGTATACAGACCCGGGAACTCAAAACACCTGCTGGCATTGCTATATCCAATCAAATGTGGCCGTCTGCTCTATGGTCATTGTAACGACACCCCTAGTATGAAAGGGGTTAAAGTCGTTTAGGACATTCCATTCCCAAACACCAAGGCAGCTACAAACACTCCACCCAGCCGAACAAGAAACCCATACGAATAATTCTCCCCCAAATACGAGACGAGGCTCCATGTTGTGGGTCAAGCAGGAATGAATCTTTATTGAAAGCAATAAAAGTTTTATATACAGTCAAAAGAGGAGGTGCATACCTCCTGCTCATTTTCCTCTGGAAATACACCTGTGACCAGAAACCTAATTAACATGAGCTAATTAAATAATCATTTGGATAGCCTGGGTGACTTATAGGCATGACCTTTCAGGTCCTAGCCTTGCTGTCTACTAGCTCTCTAACTACAATACACATTATCATAAATAGTCATTGTCATGGACCTTGAAAGGCAGAAGTGTTCCTCTTTGAAATCTGTTACACAGTGGGGGGTCTTCTGCTCTGTCTTAAGGCTAACTCCCTTCCCAGACGGCTCCATTGTTCTGTGTCTATCTGTTGTGTACATTGATTGCCCCCTGGGGCTTCTGTCTCAATACACATAGCAGCCTTTCTATTCAAACTACTGGGCTATTGTTTACATTGATTGCCCCTGGGGCTTCTGTCTCAATACACATAGCAGTACTAGTATTCAAACTATCCGACCAATCTCTGCTGCGTCATTTTGAAGTCCTCATTTGCATGGAAGAGGATCTGAGTGAGAACCACAAATGTACTTTACAATTGACCAATAGGAAAGCGGTTGTTGGGGCGGGATGTTCCAAATTCTGTACAAAAGTGTGTTGTATACGATCAATAAAAGAGTCCTGTTTAAACTTACATACAGCCTGCCTGGTGTCTGTTCTAATGGATCTCGAACAGCACATAGCTGTGCCTTGGACGACTGAACCATCAGACGTTGCAATCTGCAATCTGATCCAATAGTAGCAGAGGAGTGTCGGGAGAGCAGAAGCGAGCGAGCAAGGGTCTTGTCACAGTCATATTGTCACCATATTGTCTATGGTCACCTACTGGCATTGCTATATCCAATCAGATGTGGCCATCTACTCTCTGGTCATCAGAAATCTTGGGATTCAGGATCATCAGGAATTTTGGGGCCCCTTACACAGCTTCAGGCATGGGCCCCCCCGGAGCAGAAAATGGAGGGGTGCTCCTGCCACAAATTGAGAAGCGGAGGGAGTGCCGCAAGTTGAAAAGCAGGGGGCACCGCAAAAGAATGGGAGGGCGCCATGAATCGAGAAGCTGGGGGGGGCTGCCACCGTAAATTAAGGTCGGGGGGCTTTGGGTGCTGACGAACAGAAAAAAAAGGGGGAGGCCATCCGGGACCCTTAGATGTCAGGGGGGGGGGCTTTGGGTGCTGACAAACGAAAAAAAAAGGGGGAGGCCATCTGGGACCCTTAGATGTCGGGGGGGGGCTTTGGGTGCTGACGAAAAAAAAGGGGGATGCCATCCGAGCCCTTGAGGACCATTGGGCCCCTTAGAGGTTGGGGGGGACTTTGGGTGCTGACGAAAAAAAAGGCGATGCCATCTGGGAACCATCGGGCCCCTTAGAGTTCAGGGGGGCATTGGGTGCTGACGAAAAAAAAAATATATATATATAAAAAAAAAAGGAGGTATGCTATCCGGGCCCCTGGGGACAGGTGTACTGCCTGTACCCCTCTGATGGCGGCCCTGCCTGTTGGCATTGCTATATCCAATCAGAAGTGACCATCTCCCCTCTGGTCACCTGCTGGTGTTGCCATATCTGATCAGGTGTGGTTGCCTACTCTTCAATCACCTGCTGGCATTGCTATATCCAATCAGATGTGTCCCTCTACTCTCTGGTCATCTCATAGGGTTGCTATATCCAATCAGAAGGTGCCATCTCCCCTCTGGTCACCTGCTGGTGTTGCCATATCTGATCAGGTGTGGTTGCCTACTCTTCAATCACCTGCTGGCATTGCTATATCCAATCAGATGTGTCCCTCTCCTCTCTGGCCACCTGCTGCCATTGCTATATCCAATCAGATGTGTCCCTCTCCTCTCTGGTCACCTGCTGCCATTGCTATATCCAATCAGATGTGGCCGTCTCCTCTTCAATCACCTGCTGGTGTTGCTATATCCAATCAGATGTGTCCGTCTCCCCTGCGGCGGGCACCTGTTGGCTTCATATAACCTCACATCCTGATGTGTGTGAGAGAAAGGCATCACATCTGCCTGTTTTACACATCCACTCAATCCGCTCGATAATCCTAAACCATTTTAATGGATTACAGGCTGGATTACAGTCCGGGACTAAGCAGAGTAATTAAGGAATTTAATGCACAAGGATTCTCCCGCCACTCATCATATTTTCACAGTAGTATCATATCAGGATCTGGGGTGACTGTATGTGGAGGTGAATCTATAGTATTATACGGGGAAGGTTTTAGCTGTATATTTATCCATCCCTCGTTGAACCTTTTCATAAATGACAGATAAAGATTTGTGTTTTCCCTGCATGTTGGTGGGCAGGCAGCTCAGGCCCAACAAGCTTCCCTCTTCCTTCATTCCTGACAGTTTAATCTTCTAAACACCTCAGTGATTGTTATGTTATTGCCCACCCAGGTGTCCATTAAAAGAGTTCTGAACCCTCAGGGGTGGGAAGAATCGGTGATCATGTGACCACTGTAAATGGCTGTCACAGTGGTCACATGATAGAGACCCAGTCCTGCCAGCTACTGATCGTTAGTGGGGGCCGAGAGCTGTGGAAGTAAAAGCAAAGATCCCAACACTATGGCATGCAGAGCGGTTCTGTCTCCTCTCTGGATGGGATTTCCACTCCAGGTTTACTGAGACTTCAACCGTGTCCTGATCTTCACCCCGGCCTCCATTAGATAATAGTGTTGCTCACGAATATTCGCATTGCGAATATTCGCTACGAATATTGCATATTCGAGTATTCGCGAATATCTCGAATATCGCGGCGAATATTCGCTATTTCGAATATTCGCTATTTTTCAAATTTCGCAAATAGCGAAAATTCGCAATTTTTTTTTATCAAATATCACGAATATTCGATATTAACGAATATTCGCAACCGCATATGTGAAATTTCGCTTTTTTTTTTATATAAAATATACCGAATATTCGTAAATATCGAATATTCGTGATATTTTATAAAAAAAAAAAAAATCGCGAAATTTCACATTAGCGAAAATTCGCATTGGCGAAAATTCGCATTGGCGAAAATTCGCATTGGCGAAAATTCGCAATTTTTTTTTTATTTTTTTTTTATAAAATATCACGAATATTCGATATTAACGAATATTCGCGAATATTCTTCGAAATATTCGCGAAATATCGCGAAATCGAATATGGCGTATTCCGCTCATCACTATTAGATAAGGCTGCCTTCTATCACCCTCCAATAGCAATGGCGGAAGGCAGTCTCCAGTACATAAGGCCGTGTTCCATCACCCTCCAATAACAGTGATGGAAGGCAGCCTCAATTAGATAAGGCCGCTTTCCATTACCCTCCAATAGCAATGGCAGAAGGCGGTCTCCATTAGATAAGGCTTTTTTCCATGACCCTCCAATAGCAATGGCGGAAGGCAGCCTCCATTAGATAAGGCCACCTTCCATCACCCTCCAATAGCAATGGCGGAAGGCAGCCTCCATTAGATAAGGCCACCTTCCATCACCATCCAATAGCAATGGCAGAAGGCGGTCTCCATTAGATAAGGCCACCTTCCATCACCCTCCAATAGCAATGGCGGAAGACAGCCTTCATTAAATAAGGCCAACTTCCATGACCCTTATACAGCAATGGCGGAAGGCAGCCTTAATTAGATAAGGCCACCTTCCATCACCCTCCAATAGCAATGGCGGAAAGCAGTCTCCATTAGATAAGGCCGCCTTCCATCACCCTCCAATAGCAATAGCGGAAGGCAGCCTCCATTAGACAAGGCCACCTTCCATGACCCTTCTATAGCAATGGCAGAAGGCAGCCTTAAAGGGGTGTTCCAGCCAAAAATGGTGTTTATTAAAAGTCAGCAGCTACAAAAAGTGTAGCTGCTGGCTTTTAATAAACACTCACTTACCTGCTCCTTCGTTTCAGCGACGCGCCGACCGGGGCTCCGCTCCTCTCCACCCCTCCCTGGCCGGCGTCTCCATCCCGACTATGGGCACCCAGCTGTGACAGCCTTCGGCTTCACGGCCGGGCACCCACTGCGCATGCGCGAGCCGCACTGCGCATGTGCTCGCGCTCGGCTCGCCGCTGATTGGACAGGCGATCGCATGGGACCTGTCAGTGTCCCATGCGATCGCCTACAGGAAGGGGCTGGTGTAGGCTATTAAGCTTAATCGCCTAACCAGCCCCTCGGCGGAAGCAGGAAGTGGGACAGGAAGTCCCACTCCTCCTGAAGCCCCCACTCCCCCCCAAAAAAAAATTACATGCCAAATGTGGCATGTAAGGGGGTGTGGAGTGGGATAAGCGGAAGTTCCATTTTTGGGTGGAACTCCGCTTTAATTAGATAAGGCTGCCTTCCATCACCCTCCAATAGCAATGACGTAAGGCAGCCTCCATTAGATGAGCGTGTACACACCATCTGATGAAAATCCCCTCGGCCTGAGGACGCGGTGACGTGGCGGTGACATTGACGCCGCCACATCACCACTCCAGGAAGTAAAATACTTCCACGCATGCGTCGAATCCATTCGACGCATGCGGGAGATTTCTGTCTGCTGGTTAGGCGTACTAACCAGCGTACATGTCCGACGGACAGGTTTGTAGCGGACAAATTTCAAAGCATGCTTTGAAATTTGTCCGCTGGACAAACCTGTCCGCTAGCCCGTACACACGATCGGATATGTCCGCTGAAACTGGTCGGCGGACCAGTTTCAGCAGATAAATTCGATCGTGTGTACGCGGCCTTAGTGACACACTGCAAATTATTTTTATTTTAAGGGGGGAACGGTGTGAACTCCGGTATTAAGGGGAACTCTGATGTAAGGGGGTTTCTGCTCACCAAAGCTCCCACTTACTTTAGAGTTCCCAGCATTTCCCCTAAATCCGGGTTTCCAAAGCCCCCCCGTACATCAGAGTCCACAGGGCACCCCTATAGCTGAGTCCCTCTTATCTTAGTGTAAACACTCACTCAGAGCTGGCCGCAGAGCTTCAAATTTACAGCCCACGCATCCCTTTCCCGAGCATTGAACTCCGGGGATTGGAGTGTGGGTGGGCAGACAGAGGGGTAAAGGCAGGAGGAGCAAGAGGAAATCAAGCCCTCTCTCCTCTTCTGTTCATGTATGGGGGTGGGGAACACCGTTGTACTTGACGGTTGTGGTACTCAGTTACTTGGGAAAACTGCAGTCTATTCTCAGTAATGTGTCGGGGGTTTCACTGTATCCATGCCTCACTCTCACTGTGTCCATGCCTCACTTTGTCCATGCCTCACTATGCCCATGCCTCACTGTGCCCATGCCTCACTCTGTCCATGTCTCACTGTGTCCATCCCTCACTGTGTCCATGCCTCACTATGCCCATGCCTCACTGCACACACGTAGATGAGAAATGGGGATATATGTGTGCTAAGTTTTGGGTCCAGGGGACCTACGACTGGCCAGTACTGGCTCCCCAAATTCACCAGAGAACATGGCAGTCTATGGAAGGGGTGCCCGGGTTTGAAAAAGCGGTGCTACCCGGCCGTAGGTCCACCGGACAACAAACTTTGCACACTTGTAGAGAAAGAGTGGGGCTACATGTGTGCCGGGAGACCCACGGCCGGCCAGTACCGGGTCCACAAAGTCCGGGAGCTGAAAAACTGAAAGAATTTACTGAAAAACTCGGCTTATACTCCAGTATGTACGGTAGATATAAAATATTTGCAAAGTGATAATTCTAAATGATTCATTTATTTCTTGTTTTCTCTTGTTTCTTATCTCTGCAGCAAACGCCGGTAAAGCAGTCCTTCAGCAAGTCCCTGTGCCGGGAGTCCCACTGGAAATGCCTACTTCTGTCACTTCTCATCTACAGCTGCATGGGTGCCATGACCTGGTGTCACGTCACCAAAGTCACCCGCTTGACCTTCGACACCGCCTACAAAGGCAACTCCATGATGTATCACGATAGTCCCTGCTCTAATGGCTACGTCTACATCCCCCTGGCCTTCCTGGTCATGCTGTACGTCGTCTACCTGGTGGAATGTTGGCACTGCTACACGCGGAATGAGATGCAGTATAAAGTAGACCTGGAGAGCGTGCAGGAGCGTGTGCAGAGGATGCAGCAAGCCACACCGTGCATTTGGTGGAAGGCCATCAGCTACCACTACGTACGTCGGACTCGGCAGGTGACCCGTTACAGAAACGGAGATGCCTACACCACCACCCAGGTCTACCACGAGCGGGTCAACACCCACGTGGCGGAATCGGAATTTGACTATAACAATTGCGGAGTCAAGGATGTCTCGAAAGAACTGACAGGCCTTGACACCTATCCGGTCACACGGCTGCGTTTTACAAAGTGCTTTAGCTTTGCGAATGTGGAGTCTGAGAACTCTTATCTGACCCAGAGGGCAAGATTCTTTACGGAGAATGAGGGCCTGGATGATTACATGGAAGCTCGGGAGGGAATGCACTTAAAAAACGTGGACTTCAAGGAGTATATGGTTGCATTTTCTGACCCGGACAACCTTCCGTGGTACGTCTCCCACTATGTATTTTGGGTGGCGGCTCTTCTAACGCTCTCCTGGCCGCTAAGAGTCTTGAACGAGTACCGAACATCGTGTGTCCATTATCACGTGGAAAAGCTGTTTGGCTTTGACTTTACACCGGTCACGCCCGCTGATGACCGGACCTTGTGCAGGAGAATGCCCCGGGTCAACACCATCGATAGCACCGAGCTGGAGTGGCACATACGGTCCAACCAGCAGCTGGTGCCCAGCTACTCCGAAGCTGTCCTCATGGATCTGGCGGCCATGTCTACTAACTACACCACCTGCCGATACACCCAGGGCTATCGCCAGAACTGCGATAGGTGCCACCGTACAATCAGCAGCTCCTCCATATTTTCCCGTAGTGCTCTCAGCATATGTAACGGCAGCCCCAGGATCCCGTTCAGCAGTAGCCGCTTCTCCCTGAGTCGCCTGTACGGATCACGCCGCAGTTGCCTGTGGCAGAGCCGCAGTGAAAGCCTCAATGAGCAAAGCGCTCCTACTGAGCAGACCAGGCTGTCCAGCCAGGTAACGGTGGAAGAGGAGGAACCTCCTCCTTACCAGGATGCTCTCTATTTCCCTATCCTCATTGTCCACCGCAACGAAGGCTGCACAAACCACGACCACCGACGCCTCCACCGCAACGGTTCTTGTGTAGAAACCTCACTGTGATAGAGTTAAAAAAAAAAAAAAAAGCTGAAAATTAAAATGTTGTGTTATCATCACAAAACACAGGAGATGACTTCATTGTTAAGGTCATGAGGAGCCCAGTAACCATGCAAAAATATCAATGGCACGCGGCAAATGCCAACGGGGATCATGGCATCAATGAAGTACAGGTGCTAAAAGCAAAGAGGTCTTGAGGAAGCTACCAAACTGGTGGCTAAGGGTGGAATGTGGATGAGACACATGAAGACATTCATACACTAATGCCGCGTACACACGATCGGAAATTCCGACAAGAAAAGTCCGATGTGAGCTTTTGGTCGTGTGTAGGCTCCATCTGAATTTTTCTGTCGGAAATTTTCGCCGAGAAAAATTTGAGATCTGGTTCTCAAATTTTCCGACAAGAGAAGTTCTTGGAGGAAATTTCCGATCGACTGTATGCAACGCCGACGCACCAAAAACCACACATGCTCAGAATCAAGCAGAAGAGCCGAACTGCCTATTGAACTTCATTGATCTCGGCTTGTCGTACGTCTTGTACGTCACCGCGCTCTTGACGTTCGGAATTTCCAACAAGATTTGTGTGACCATATGTATGCAACACAAGTTTAAGCCAACAAAAAAAAACACGGTTTTCAGGTCGGAATTTCCGATCGCGTGTACGCGGCATTAGACTTTGATGGATTGAGCCATAACGGTCCTGTACAATGTCCACAGTGATGTACAAAGCCAAGAACCAAACCACGGACCATTGGAGGACTTAGGTGACCAAGGAAAGTTCTTCCACTGGCTCTTGTCTACTATACTCTGGACGAAAGGGTCGAATGTGGCACCAAGGTGGACATTACAGGACTGGATATTTGATATACAGTAGCAGAAAATTTAGGCAATAGTTCATTCCATTAGTTAGCACTTCCTGTCCATCCATTGGATCATCTTCCAAGGTGTTTAAGTCATGTTCTCGGGGACCGGTCTGCCCTCGATGGTCAACCAGTGAGCTGTACATGGGATAGCGCAGGGGATTGTGGGCCAGGAACTGGTTTTCCCGAGAAGAGGAGACACTAAACTCAGCATTTCTCACTGACGAATGTGCAATATCTCCATTACACGATGGTTAGTTAATGGAGGCGTCACCGGCCACTGGAGGCCAACAAGCGGAAGGAAAGTTGGTGGGATTAATGGATCACTGAAGACCCCTCTCTCAATCTTCTTTTCACATTTAGTAATTACCCCCCACCCCCTCCACTCACAGTATATTCAGCATGAGAATGTTCAGGTTGTATATACACAAGATTACGAAGAATTATCTCACCTCTTACAACATTGTTAACAAGCTTCTTATTGCATGTCACCCATTCCCCCCTTCAGTTATGTAACATGAAACGCCGACACTGCTCTAATTGGGTGTCACATGTACAGGGGCGGACTGACAACTCATGGGGCCCCCTGGGCAATAGGAGATTATGGGGCCCCCCGAGCAATAGAAGATTATGGGGCCCCCGGCCAATAGGAGATTATGGGGCCCCCGGCCAATAGAAGATTATGGGGCCCCTGGCCAATAGGAGGTTATGGGGCCCCTGGGCAATAGGAGATTCTGGGGCCTCCAGGCAATAGGAGATTATGGGGCCACACAGTATACACACACACATGCAGTATACATACACAGTATACACACACACACATATACAGTATACATACACAGTATACACACACATATACAGTATACATACACAGTATATACACACACAGTGTACACACATACATACCGTATACACACACAGTATACACACATACAGTATACATACACAGACACATACACTATACATTCACAGTATACACACACAGACACATACAGTATACATACACAGTATACACAGTCACATACAGTATACATACACATACACACACAGACACACCATACACACACAGTATACACACACAGTATACACACAGACACATACACTATACATTCACAGTATACACACACAGACACATACAGTATACATACACAGTGTACACACACAGTATACACACAGACACATACAGTATACATACACAGCACACACACGCATACAGTATACATACACAGTATATACACAAAGACACACAGTATACACATACACAGTATAACACACAATACACCCACACACAGTATACATACACACAGTATACACACACACAGTATACACACACAGTATACATACACACAGTATACCCACACACACAGTATACATACACACAGTATACATACACACAGAATACACATACACACACTGAAAAGGTACTGGAGAGGCGGGGTAGCTATAATCTTGGGATTCTTTTAAAAACACAGATTTTTACATACTGTCCCTGGTTTTACTGAGGCTGGCAACCCTGATGGGGTCCCCTAGTGGCATGGGGCCCTCGGGCGGTGCCAGAATGGTCAGTCTGCTCCTGCACGTGTCCCCCCCCCTCCGCCTTCCTTCCCCGGGCTGCAGTGTTTGGAATTACCATCACTACCAAATGTCTCTCTGCTGCCTTAACCCTTTCACTCTCCAAAGGGGCTGCAACAAAGTGTAGGGTCGCCATACACTGCAGGCCACGGGAGTCAGCAAAAAGGAGGCGTGCATTTGTGTGTGGTTAGAGTTCCACCACAGGTATGGCTGTCAAAGCCGGATTTCTGTATATAGGGAGATCAATGATGGATAAACGGGATAGATTTCCATTGAATGCTTATGAACTACACGTCCCAGCATGCCTTACCATTGGCAATTTAAAGGGAAACTGTAATGTATTTCAGTGAGTCACATTCTTGCGTTATCACTGTAAGGTTTGATGTGACTTTCACTTTTTTATTTTTTATTTGCTGTTTCATTTTTTAATTGTTGTATTTCATATCAAGATGTGTAAATGCTTTTCGGATGGGGCATTTTGTATATCAGGGAATGTGATTGGCTGCCTTGGTTAAAAGGAATCTATCGGGATGGGAAGATGGTGCTTCTGATTTGTTTTTAGAAGGTTCAAGCTTTTTGGAGCTGTCGTCCCCATCCTTCATCCACTGCTTAGCAAGGCACTTGCCTGGCGAAACGCGTCAGTATATCAGCCGTTTCCAGACGCTTCAGTGGATGCATGCTTGTTCTAGGTAGACATGTGCAGAATGGAAAAATTGGTTTTGTTTCGTTTTGTTTCGATTCATTATTTGCGTAAATTTGTTTAGTTAAATTAGTTTTAGGGATTCATTTTGTTTATTTGTTTTCGAATAGATTCAAAAACTTTTCGAATCAGTTTTGAATAGTTTTCGAATTTGAAAAGTTTTCGAATCAATTTTGAATAGTTTTCGAATCAATTTCGAATAGTTTTAGAATAAATTTTAAAAAGTTTTCGAATTTAAAAAAGTTTTAGAATAAATTTTGAATAGTTTTAGAATCAATTTCGAAAAGTTTTCAAATCAATTTCGAAAAGTTTTCAAATCAATTTTGAATAGTTTTCAAATGAATTTCGAATCGTTTTAGAATGGATTTCGAAAAGTTTTCAAATTTGAATAGTTTTAGAATGAATTTTGAATAGTTATTGAATTTGAAAATTTTTTGAATCAATTTCAAATAGTTTTCAAAAACTTTTCAAATTAGAATAGTTTTCGAAAACTTTTCAAATTCAAATAGTTTTCGAAAACTTTTCAAATTCGAATAGTTTTCGAAAACTTTTCAAATTCGAATAGTTTTCGAATACTTTTCAAATTCGAATAGTTTTCGAAAACTTTTCAAATTCGAATAGTTTTCGAAAACTTTTCAAATTCGAATATTTTTCGAAAACTTTTCAAATTCGAATATTTTTCGAAAACTTTTCAAATTCGAATAGTTTTCGAAAACTTTTCAAATTCGAATAGTGTTCGAAAACTTTTCAAATTCGAATAGTTTTCGAAAACTTTTCAAATTCGAATATTTTTCGAAAACTTTTCAAATTCGAATAGTTTTCTTAAACTTTTCAAATTCGAATAGTTTTCGAAAACTTTTCAAATTCGAATAGTTTTCGAAAACTTTTCAAATTCGAATAGTTTTCGAAAACTTTTCAAATTCGAATAGTTTTCGAAAACTTTTCAAATTCGAATAGTTTTCGAAAACTTTTCAAATTCGAATAGTTTTCGAAAACTTTTCAAATTCGAATAGTTTTCGAAAACTTTTCAAATTCGAATACTTTTAGAAAACTTTTCAAATTCAAATTGTTTTCCAATTTCCAAAAAGGATAACATAGAATAGAAAATAAAGGAATATATATATATATATATAAAAAAAAAATTATTTGAAAAGTGTTCGAATTCGAATAGTTTTCCACTTTGAAAACTTTTCAAATTCAAATTTAAAAACTATTCGAAAACGACAGTAAAGCCTTGGTTTGCGAGCATAATTTGTCCCAAAAACATGCTTGCAATCCAAAGCATTTGTATATCAAAGCATTTTTTTTACAGGGTATAAAAGAGAAGAGAGGCACCCCTAGTAAGTTGCTAAATGTTGCACCTTCATTAAATGTAACCATATTGCTACACTTAGAGGCTCCTCTCTTCTCATTTATACTCAGTTGTGACATGACGCTACTCTTATATCAAGACATCGCTTGTATATTAGGGCAAAATGTATTAAAACATTTTTGCTTGTCTTGCAAAACGCTCTCAAACCAAATTACTCTCAAACCAAGGTTTTACTGTATTTGAATTTGAATTTCGTCTGAATTTGAATATCATTATATCGGATTCATTTAATTTCGGTACCATTCTAATTCGAAAAATTCTGATACATCCGATACAATTTGTCTTAATTTTATTTTGGAACGAAACGAAGCGCACATGTCTAGTTCTAGGTCAGAGACACCTGTGATAATGGGGACAGCCCAGGAGCCTGCACCTTTGAACCCAAGTCAGACATGGCAGCCCCCATACTCCTATGCTGATAAGTCCCCTTTAAGGACAGCCGAGACAGCCTTATAGAGAGTTTATTATTTTCCATCATTCAGATCTGACTTGCGATAAGAGAGGGGAATGGCGGATTGTGAGCACTCCACCAGAAGGAACACTTCATATCTAATGAGTGGACATGGCCCGCCTCCGTAGACGTCTATATACATACTATATACATACTCCATGCAGACAGAAACAAAAAAATATTGTTATTAAGCTGATCCTTCCACATATTATCTGAAAAAAAAAAATTAAAAAAGATTCTCTGTAATTAGTAAAGGCGTTCCAGTACAGACAGAATGTTATCCAGCTGCTTGTAGTGTCCCTGCATTGGCCATGATGGTTCTTGTAGTGTCTGCTGATTAACCATGCTGGCTGTTGCAGTGTTTCTGCAGTACGCAAGCTGGCTCTTGTAGTGTCCCATTGACCATGCTGGTTTCTGTAGTGTCCCTGCATTGGCCACACTGGTTTATGTAGTCTCCCTGCATTGACAATGCTGGTTCTTGTATTGTCTCTGCAGTGGACCAGCTGGCTCTTGTAGTGTCCCATTGACCATGCTGGTTCCTGTAGTGTCCCTGCAATGACCATGCTGGCTGTTATAGTATTCCTGCATTGGCCACGCTGGTTCTTGTAGTGTATCTGCATTGGCCACGCTGGTTCTTGTAGTGTATCTGCATTGGCCACGCTGGTTCTTGTAGTGTTTCTTTATTAGCCATGCTTGCTCTAGTATTGTCTCTGCAGTGGACCAGCTGGCTCTGGTAGTGTCCCACTGACCATGCTGGTTCCTGTAGTGTCCCTTCATTGGCCACACTGGTTCTTGTAGTCTCCCTGCACTGGCCATGCTGGCTGTTGTAATGGTTCTGCATTGTCCATACTGGCTCTTGTAGTGTACTAGCAGTGGACCAGCTGGCCCTTGTAGTCTCACAGTGACCATGCTGGTTCCTGTAGTGTCCCTTCATTGACCATGCTGGTTCTTGTTGTCTCCCTGCATTGGCCACACTGGTTCTTGTAGTCTGCCTGCACTGGCCATGCTGGTTGTTGTAATGGTTCTGCATTGGCCATACTGGCTCTTGTAGTGTACTAGCAGTGGACCAGCTGGCCCTTGTAGTCTCACAGTGACCATGCTGGTTTCAGTAGTATCCCCTCATTGGCCATGTTGGTTTTTGTAGACTCCCTGCATCGGCCATGCTGGCTCTTGTAATGTCTCTGCAGTGGACTAGTTGGCTTCTGTAGTGTCCCTTTATTGACAATGCTGGCTGTTATAGTGTCCCTGCATTCGCCAAGTTGGTTCTTGTAATGTTTCTGCATCGGCCATGCTGGCTCATGTAGTGTTCTGACTTCTGACTCCCAATGCTGCAATTCAGTGATGTTGTGTAATTACCTGCAACTGACCTCCACCATCAGTGCAACTGACCCGCGCAGGCATTTCGTTCCTATCAATATGACTTGGGGTCATCAGCTCCATTGTGAACTAAAGCTTTAGTATTGTGGTCATGGCCTTGAAGTGATGAGCAAAGCAACAGGTTTACTTTAATGGCGGCACCCGCAGCGGGTAGAACCCCCTTAAAGCTGGACATCCGGGATTATCAAATATAATACAAGAGTTCTGTGTATCCTATCCTTCCTTGAATCTCGGTGAGCTTTGTGTATTTCTTCCAGATCTGTGCAGAAATCCAGTGTGAGACTTCATGTAATAAAGATCGCTCTCTGCTGCCCCCTCTCCTTGTGCAGGGGGACTGGTCTTGTCGCCGCCCCCTCCTGTAGTTTTTTGTAGTGGGTG
The DNA here is from genome assembly GCA_029574335.1 of Rana kukunoris. Lineage (NCBI taxonomy): Eukaryota > Metazoa > Chordata > Amphibia > Anura > Ranidae > Rana > Rana kukunoris. Next base: position 551,848,829 of record CM056052.1, on the reverse strand, counting down.
GGGCCTGCTAGACCCCTCCCTGCACAGGCTATGGTACAGCACAGTGATGTCACTGTTACTTACAAGGTTATAAGTGGGTTCTCAAAGACAATTAGTGCACAGAAAGTAGATTTATAGCCTGTGTGGCAATTGAGGAATGTATTTTAAATAAAGTTTGTTGTGCCCAGAGTTCAGCTTTTAAGAGGAGTGAAAGAGCCCTGTGTAGACTTGTGCATTGCCGGAAAATGTGTTTGTTTTCGTTTCATTTGTTTTTTGTTTTTTTCGTAAATTTTAAAATTCCTTAATTCAAAATTTGTCAAAAAAATGTGTAAATTAGAAAATTTGTAAATCTGAAAGTTTGTAAATTAAAAAATTAGAAAATCCCTAAATTAAAAAATTCAGAATTCGTAAATTTGTAAATTCGAACACTCGTAAATTCGAAAATTTCTTAATTCAAGCATTCGGAAATTAAAAAATCTGAAAATTCAAAAGTTCAGAATTCGGAAATTCAGAAATTCTAAAATAAGAAACAAATCCGAAAATAAAAAACAAAATCCAAAAATTTGAAAGAACAAAAATCCAAAGATGTCAAATAATAACAAACTATCTAATAATAACTAACTACTAAATTATAGGTATTGGAATTTCCTTTCAAATTTGGCTGTTACAAAATTATCTGAAGTTACGAATTATCCGAAATGACGAATGCCGCATCTAAACGAATAGAATCAAATTAATAATAATAAATAATAATAATAGTAAAAAGGTTTTATTATTTCTATTGTTATTTATTATTATTAATTTGTTACGTTCCATTCGTTTAGATGCGGCATTCATTATTGCAGATAATTCGTAATTTCGGTTCACCAACAGCCAAATAAATTCAGATTTTCCAATTTTCGGTTTCTTAGAATTTTCAAATTTCCGAATTTTCGTATTTCAAATTTTAGAATTTCGGAAATTAGAATTTCAGATTTTTTGGAAATTCAGATATTTTCCAATTAGCGAGTCTGTTGAAATTTGTTCACCAACAGCCATTTTTTTTTTGATTTTTCAATTATCAGGATTTCGAATTTCCAGATTTTCATTCTTTGAATTCTCAGATTTGCGTTGTTTTGAAGTTTCAGATTTTCATTCTTATTTTCGGATCTTAGAATTTTCATATTTCAGAATTTTCGCATTTCGAGTTTTAGAATTTCCGAAATTTGAATTTATAAATTTTAGAATTTCCGAAATTTATATTTTCAAATTAGCGAGTTTGTTAAAAAACGTTAAATGAATTTGGAAGGATACGAATTGCACATGTCTAGCCCTGTGCACACTCCAAGTCCCTAACAAGAGACCCCCCCCCACCACCATCATCATGTGACCACTCCAAGTGTCTGTCCATCCAATCACCACCTATAAGATCAATGGGACAATTACATATTTATTATTGATGACCTATAAAAAATTGAATACAATTTTAGGTTTGGTGATTTTAGGTGATCGTATTTAAAAATAATAACCCAACTTTAAAACCTGAACCCCTTAAAAGTAAGTCTTCACCCTAATCTAACTCCGATACTTCCCCTATCAACTCCAGGCAAAAATGTAATCTCAGGTTCTTAGTTATATGCCCTACCTCACTTTTATAGCTGTGACTATCCTCTGTGTGCACACTTCAATACCCCCTACCCCTCCCCCACACATCAAAGATCAATGGGTGACTACAGGAAAAAAAATGGTTGCTTCACTCCGACTTACATAGTCTTCCCTTCACCCACAGCCCATGGGCGTCCACAGAACTTTTTTCAGGGGGGGGCATCATTTTAAGATTACCAATGCTCCGCCCCTTTTGACAATCTCATGAAGGGAAGGGGCTTAGCTGCGCCTCGCAAGTATTTTCCGGGTGCTGGAACATGGAGAGCGTTCCAGCGCCTGGCACCTGCTGCACTCGGGTGACTAGCAATGATAACCCATGCACAGGGCTGTCTTAATGAGAGGGCACACCTGGGCACTGCCCAGGTGCCCCAGCTGCATGGGGGGCTATGCACTTTCCCCAAAGCAGGGTGTAGAGGGGTCAAAGTGCTGGGGGCATATTTGGGGTGTAAAGGGATCAGAGTGCTGGCGGGATATCTGGGGTGTAGAGGGATCAGAGTGCTGGGGGGATATCTGGGGTGTAGAGGGGTCAGAGTGCAGGGGGATATCTGGGGTGTAGAAGGGTCAGAGTGCAGGGGTGATATCTGGGGTGTAGAGGGGTCAGAGTGCTGGGGGGATATCTGGGATGTAGAGGGGTCAGAGTGCTGGGGGGATATCTGGGATGTAGAGGGGTCAGAGTGCTGGGGGGATATCTGGGGTGTAGAGGGGTCAGAGTGCTCGGGGATATCTGGGGTTTAGAGGGGTCAGAGTGCTGGGGGATATCTGGGATGTAGAGGGGTCAGAGTGCTGGGGGGATATCTGGGATGTAGAGGGGTCAGAGTGCTGGGGGATATCTGCGGTGTAGAGGGGTCAGAGTGCTGGGGGAATATCTGGTCTGTTTACTATTGTAGGGGTCCCAGAGCATTACTTTGCCCAGGGGCCCATGATGCTATTAAGACGGCCCTGCCCATGCGCACACCTATAGCGGACACCTTGATGATCCCTGATTCTGGGGGGGGGCGCTTGCCCCCCCTTGCCCCTACCTGCAGACGCCCATGCCACAGCCTATGATTGGACAAGGAAGAAGCAGCAGCATGCCTGATAGGGTCATCCAAGTGCTCACCCCTCCTATACGAGTTAGATTGACATTACTATGCAAAGCAACAAAGCTCTGATTGGCTGAGAGTCCTCGCTCTCTCTCCCGATCTAAGTTGTGCCGAGGATTACAGCAGGCTGATGTCAAGATGGACTAGGGTAAAAATTCCAGTAGCGTGTATTCAATGAATACATAACTGGGATAAATTGTGTGTGTTTTTTTTTAATCTTTGCCTGGGGTTCAGCTTTAACCCAAACTTTTTTCCCCTTGTAACCCAACTATGACCCCTAAGACTAACCCAAGCTGAGCACTCGCTCTTCTACACCTTTGACTTGGTCCCTTTAACACCATCCAGCAGCTAATAGACTGGTCCTACAGACGCCACTTTAATTCTCCCCAGGACCCATCAGCCCCTCCAGTGTCCTCCGCCCAGGTCTGATCAGCTCCATCCAGTAGCTTCTTAACTGGTCCTACAGCCCCTTCATTAACTCTGTCCTAGGTTCCACCTGCTCATCCATTGGCCTCCACCTACAGTCAGTTCCATCGGCAACCTCAACTCAGGACCCACAAGCCCCTCCAGTGGCCTTTGCCCAGGTCCCATCAGCCCTTCCAATGACCTCCACCCAGGTCCAGTCAGTCCCACCCTGGTCCCATTAGCCCTTCCAGTGGCCCTGACTTGGTCCCTTCAACCCCATCCAGCAGCTAATAGACTGGACCTACAGCCGCCCCTTAAATTTTCCCCGGGCCCATTAGCCCCTCTGGAGTCCTCCGCCCAGGTCTGATCAGCTTCATCCAGTAGCTTCTTCACTGGTCCTACAGCCCCTCCATCAACTCTCCCTGGGTACCATCACCTGGTACCATCAACTGATGGCCTCTGACTTTGTCCAATCAGCCCTATCTAGCAGCTTCCTAACAGGTCTTACAGCCGACCCCCTGTGACCTCTTCACATGTCCCATTAGCACCTCCAGTGACGTCTGCCCACCTCCCATCAGCCCATCCAGTGGCCTCCACCCAGGCCCTATTGGCATCTCCTGCAGGTGGCGCACTTCCTTCCTATTTCGACAGAAAATTAAAATGTCAATAAAGACTCAAATTAATGTTTTTGTTGGGAAATCTATATATTTTTTCCTATGTGTGTATATATAGTAGATGTAATAAGCATATGGGGCTGTTAGATGGAAATATTCCACTTAGTATTAAGATCTTGCCATGTTGTACCCTATCTCTCATTCTTGTCCCCTTCGGTCTAGCAAAATGCAGACTGCACTGCCCGATGGACAGCAGGGGCCCCCAACCTAGCATATTATACTCAGTATTTAAAGGAAAACTTTTCAGTGAGAACATACTATATAATGCCTAAGCTAAATTTTAACCTTTTGCTATGCCACATTTCCATTATTGTACTACAAACTGTACAAAATATAGATGATCCATTTGTTATTTCTCTGAAATCCTCCTACCTGATCAATAAGTGCTGAGAAATTGTATTCATATAATTAGATCAGAGGCAGGAACAGTAAAGCAAAATCACTGTGCAATAGGCAGGAAGCAAGTGCTGCATATATTATATCAATATATATATATGAATAGCATTGTAGACACAGAGGTTTAAAAAACAAACAAACACAGAAGCACAGTTCTTAGTACATTAACACAGACTAATAGGATTATGGACATTAGGCTTATTACATTCCGATGTGCATCCAAAAAAAAGGCCTATAGTCTCCCTTTAAGTCAGGCCAGCAACCAATGTACAGAGTGGCTGCAACTGCGTACCCAAAAACGACGTCCTTTCAGTTTGTATGAATGTGGTCCCCGATTGGTAAAAATGATTGTGTATGCTCACCAGATGGGGGCTGACTTTTTACAGGCCAGTGGGTTGGGTGTCTTGAGATAGCAGGTCAGTGGCTGGGAATATCAAGATAGCAGGTCAGTAGGTTTGGAGTCTCGAAGTGTTCGGTCATCAGGTTGGAAGTCTCAAGGTAGCATGCCAGTGACTGGGAATATAGGGGTTGTGGGTCAGCAGGTTGAAAGTCTTTAGGTGGCAGGTCAGCGGGTTTGGAGGCTCAAGATGGCCAGTCTTTGGGCTGGGAGTCTTGAGGTGGCAGCTCAGTGAGTTAGGAATCTTGAGGTGGCAGGTTATCCAGTTGAGAGTCTTGAGGTGGCAGCTCAGTAAGTTAGGCATCTTGAGGTGGCAGGTTATCGAGTTGAGAGTCTTGAGGTGGCAGGTTATCCAGTTGAGAGTCTTGAGGTGGTGAGTCAGTGGATTTGATGTCTTGAAGTGGTGGGACATCAAGTTGGGAGTCTCAAAATGGCAACTCAGCTGGATGGGATTCTCAAGGTGGCAAATCAGTAAATTAGGAAACTTGAGGTGGCGGATTGGTGGGTTGGGAGTCTCGAGGTGGCAGATCAGTGAGTTTGGTGTTTTGACGTTGTTGGTCATCAGGTAGGAAATCTCAAAGTGTCAGGTCAGCAGGTTGCGAGTCAGCAGGTTGGGAGTCTAAAGGCCCATACACACGATCAGACTTTCCGACAACAACGTGTTTTATCAGACAATCCAACCGTCTTTATGCTCCATCAGACAATTGTTGTTGGTTTTCCAACAGACAAATGTTCAATGTGCATGCTCTCAAACTTTCTGACAACAAATGTCCGATGGAGGATCATCCAATCGTCTACACAAGTCCATCGGACTAAAATCCAAAGTACAAACACGCATGCTTGGAACCAGTGCTAAACATCAGACAACAATAGCAGAAGTTGTCCAAAGGGTGACGGTAAAGAGCTGAAAAACCACGTGATTTGGTAAATGTTGGCTGAAAATGTTCTGCCATGTGTATGCAGAACAAGTTCACAGCCAACGCCCTTTGGACCAAATTCCACGAAAAATCAGATGGAAGTCTGATTGTGTGTATGAGGTTTTAAGGTGGCAGATCAGCGGACCAGGAATTTGAGCTGGTGGCAGTGTGTTAGAAATCTTCAGATGGCAGGTTATTGACTTGAGAGTCTCGAGGTGGTGGGTCAATGGGTTTGATGTCTTGAAGTGGCAGGTCATCAGGTTGGGAGTCTCGAATTAGTAAGTCAGTGGGCTGGTATTTTTGAGATGGCAAATCAGTAAATTAGGAATCTTAAAGTAGCAAGCCAGTGGGTTGGGAGTCTCAAGGTGACAGATCAGTGAGCTGGTTGTCTCAAGGTAGTGTGTCATCATGTAGGAAATTTTAATGTGTCAGGTCAGCAGGTTGGGTGTCTTAAAGGTGGGAGATCAATAGACTAAGAATTTAGGGTGGCAAGTCATTGGATTAGGAGTCTTGAGTTTGCTGGTCGGTGGATTAGAAGTCTTGAGTTTGCTGGTCATTGGATTAGGAGTCTTGAGTTAGCTGGTCAGTGAGTTGGGAGTCTCAAGGTGAAGGTGCCCTTATAACTTCTACGCAGTCTCCATGACCCATATATGACCCATAGGAGGGTTATCTGTGGTGGTGGGTCAATGAGTTTGATGTCTTGAAGTGGCAGGTCATCAGGTTGGGAGTCTCGAAATATTAACTCAGTGGGTTGGAATTTTTGAAACGGCAAATCAGTAAATTAGGAATCTTGAAGTAGCAAGCCAGTGGGTTGGGAGTCTTGAGGTGACAAAATAAATGAGCTGGTTGTCTCAAGGTGGTGCGTCATCATTTAGGAAGTTTTAATGTGTCAGGTCAGTAGGTTGGGAGCCTTAAAGGTGGGAGATCAAGAGAGTAAGAATTTAGGGTGGCAAGTAATTGGATTAGGAGTCTTGAGTTTGCTGGTGGGTGGATTAGGAGTCTCAAGGTGAAGGTGTCCTTATTACTTCTCCGTAACCCATATATGACCCATAGGAGGGTTATCTGTGGGGGCCTCTGGGGGTCAGTACCCCAGAAACGTATGTCACAATATCAACCAGTATAAGGGAATTAAGGATACGATTTATCGGTCGCATTGAGTATAGCTCCATAGTTTATCCTCCCAAAGGAAAGCCATATGGTGGCACAGCAAACCATTTTGGGTATGGGCATTTTGATGGATACCAGGATCCAGGTCAGGAGATGGATAGGGTATACAGACTGATGCAGTAATGTGTTCCAGTTTATCATTTATGTGACCTTGGATCCCTGTAGATTATTGGGAATTCCGGTTCTGTAGTCCAGCCTGTAGATTATATTCTGGTATTCTGTCATGTTGTCCCCACGGATTCGATGACTTTCCGGGATACAACGCTCCCGCTTCTCTAGATTAGACGGATATTAGATATCATGTAGTATGTGAGATCACTACTGAATGTTTTATAGAATCCCTGTCCCGGCACAGAGGGATTATCTGGTATTAAGTGCTTTTATTCGACAATGTAATGAGTATGATATGTCAGGAGGTGTGCCACCGTAGTGTCGGGGTGCTCAGATTGGAGTCCCTCATGATCCAATGTCATGGCATGGTGATAGGGTGACCACATTTCCAAACTACCATTCAGGGACACCCTCCCTTCCCAAAAATCAGCTTGTGGTGTAACGAATCAAAGCACAGTGATTGGACACAAGAGGCGGAATTTATGATTTCTCCAATTAGAAGCAGGGGGCGGGGACTGTGCTCCTCCAGGCATTCCCAGCCAGGACAAGTACTGTCAGTGAGTAAAGCGGTGATGTGATGGCCTTTTTTGGGGGCATCAGATTGGCTTGGGGGGTGGCTGTGTCAGTTTCATTTCAGGACACTGTATTGTCCTGGAATGAAGGTGCCCGGGACAGACGTGCAAAATGTGGGACTGTCCCGAGAAATCAGGGACATATGGTCATCCTATATGGGGACCAACATTTAAACATTCAGTTCCAAAGAAGGAATGGAGCCTGGAAAGAGGGATGTTGAGGTACGCTAGGATGGAATCTGATGGTCATATGGTCGCATAGTGGTAGGTGAGTGGCGACCAGGACCTGTGTTAACCCTCTCGAGGCCGCAGTCGCCATTGACCTCCCGCTGTGTGGTCTGGACATCAACAGTCCATGGAGCGGGCGGCCTATTGCCAGTCCAGGCCTAGAAGTCAGCATGAGGGACATCTGGGCCAAAGGTCATTAAAGTATATGTACAGCCAAAGCTTTTATTGTGATTTTCGTTAAAGTTCTGAAAGATTAGAACTCTTGTCCTATTTTTTTGCTGTCTGTGCCCCCGTTGGGGAGATTGGCCCCTTCCTTTTGTCCTGAAAACCATTGACCATTGAAGGAATAAAACATTTTACCGGTGTCACCAGAACGGAAGGTGATGGGAAATCTTCCAATGTGGACACCTGTGCCCGAGAGGGGAATTCAAATTTTTGTAAAAATTACCTCTCACTTCCTGTTGTGTCTCTGGTACAGGAAGTAAAGCGAAATCTCCCCAATGGGCACACGAAATGTAAACCCTCCGCTACTTAAAGCTGAACTCCAGTTTAAGAAAATATTATCCAAACACAAGAGTCATGTGTATTCTTCTTTGAATCTTGGTGTGGTTTGTGCATTTTTTCCAGGCAAAGAGGCATAGCTAGAACTTTCAGGGCCCTGGTGCCAGAAGCCATTAAGGGCCCCCCTGACTGGTAGGGTACCTTTCCATTGGTCCGTGGGCCCATTCTTTCAGTCCTATGGCCCTTCCCTCCGAGCTTGGAGCCATTTACTCCTGTCACAGGGCCAGTTATAAGCCCCGGTTGACACTGCGGTGACTTATCATGACTTTTGCGACACATAAAGATGGATGGCAACACATCCATCCTAATCAAAGCAGGTTTTTCTGCGCCTTTAGTGCGCTTTGAGTGCCGTAGACTGCAATCTTAAATCACAAAAGTCACAGGTCCACAGCGGGACCCTTTCACGTGTTCTGCAGTGGGCCCCCTTCCTGCCCCCTTGCCCCCCTCCACAGTGGTAGAACTATAGTGCCGAGTCGCAATTGTCGCAGTCTTGCCAGATCTGTGCAGTAATTTAATTTGAAACATTGCCTTTGTGCAGGAGCTTCCTGTAATAATCACCACTCACTGCTGCTCTCTCTCCTTGTGCAGGGTGACTGGCCTTGCCTTCGCCCCCTCCGGTAGTTTTCTGCAGGCAGCCTAAAGTGGGTGGGGCCTACTGGGTCCCTCCTACAGCTCTGTTCTCTGCACAGGCTATGTGCAGCCCAGTGATGATGTCACTGCTACTTTTACAAGGCAATATCTGGGGTTTCTAAAGGCATTTGATAACACAGTGGATTTATATTTTTTGTGGCATATAATTTTTGTACCTGGATTTCAGCTTTAATGCAAAAATAAAAATAAAAGTTTTGGCTATACATACAAGAAAGACATGGAAGGTGGCCATTGCTAAGCTGCAATGCTGGTTTCCTACTGGCTTTAATACTTTGTGTCCCTTACCTGTAACAAACATGCAGATAAGGATGGTTGAGGTTTAAATTTAGCTGGTCAGTGTAGTTGTCAGGCATGCAGCATCTTCAGAAAGGGGTGCACAGTGGCAGGCAGCTCCCAAGTGTGTCTCAGGAAAGGTTTCCTTTAGACTGCCTTCCTATGTGTTGTATTAAAGTGGTTGTAAACCTCAGACATGAAATATGAACAAAGCATATCCCTCTATAGTGTGTACTTGTCTCAGTCCAGAGCACTAAGCACCATTTCTGTCTGCTGCTTTCTTCCTCTGCTATCAAAATGAGTCACTTCTCACAAGTTTTCCTGACACCAAGAAAAACATGGTGACAGGGGAGGGACCTCCAGCTGATTGACAGCCTCAACTCTGTTCCTGTGAGCTGTGTGGAAGGGGGGTGTCAGTTCCCTCCAATCAGCTCTCAGAGCTCTCCTCACTGATGTAAACTCTGCGACCCCTGCTTTTCAGAGCTAAGAGATCAGTGGCTCCTCTAATCCATGTGTCCAGCCCCCTAATCTACATGCGGGGCGCCGGACACATGGATTCCAATGTTTTTTGTTTTTTTTAAGCATGTGATTAGAGCCAGGGGCTCTAATAGGCTTCAGAAAAGGGTGGGTTCAGGGCGCAGAGCACTGCGCCCCATGCCCAAATTAATATTCGCTATTGACTTTCTGATTCACCCGGCACCCGATTGGCCGAGTGGAGAAGCGATCCTATTGGCAGCCCAGGAGGAGGAGGAGGAGGAGGGAGGAGACACAGGAGAAGCAGCCATGATGCAATTGGAGGAGGAAGTGCTGGCTGCCCATGGGTAGGTGCAGGGCTAGGGCAACCATGTGTCCCAGATTGCCTGGGACAGTCCCGCATTTTGCAGGACTGTCCCGGGAACATTCATTCCAGAACAATACAGTGTCCCGGAATGAAACTGACACAGCCCCCCCCCCCCCCCGGGCCAATCTGATGCCCCCAAAAAGACTGCCACATCTCCGCTTTACTCACTGACAGTACTTGTCCTGGCCGGGAGGAGCACAATCCCTCCCCCTGCTTGTGATTGGAGAAATCAAATATCCCGCCTCTTGTGTCCAATCACTGTGCTGTGATTCGTTACACCACAAGCTGATTTTTGGGAAGGGAGGGTGTCCCTGAAAGGTAGTTTGGAAATGTGCTCCCCCTATGCAGGGCTGGTGACCGACCTGGGGGGGGGGGGTCTTGCTGCCTGTGACTGACTGACCATGGGGGGGGGGTGTATTGTTTGCCGACTGCCCCGCAAAATGTACCACCAGCCGTAAGAGATCCTGTGTAAATTCTGCACTTTAAATTGATGTAGGGGAAAGACAGCTGTAGATAAAGAGGTACAACTTCTGTAGGAGGATTTGTTTATTCTCTGTTTATCACCTTAGGGCCACTCACTTCACTGGATATATGGAAGGGTTTACAACCACTTTAAAGCACAATATGCAAGGCGTTGTACTGCACATATACGAATCCCATGGCAACGCTCACCCCTCTGTAGGGACTGATGCTACATTGCTCATACCATGCCTTGTAATAAACATCAGCTGCAGTTCTTTTTTTTCCTGCGCTGTGGTCGGTTGCCAGTCCATTCAAGATGAATGAGCTGCCTTAATCCAACGCAGGATAATGCATGTTGTGTCACATTACCGCCATGAACCAGAGCGCTGAGGTGTGAAGGGAGCGTTAATGGATTATTATTTTTTTCACAGTTCCAGATTTATATGGAAAAGATTCTGTCCCAGAAAGTCGAGTCTGCTATAGACGGTCCTGGTGACCCCGATGGGAAACGAGCGCCGTGACTTAACAATTAGAGCTGACACTTGTGTGAATGGGGAACGGTGCGTCCGTCGGGTGGAGCGTGAAGTTTCAGGTCAGTGGTGGGAAATGACATCACCGCTATGACTTCAGAGCTCCACCGAATTTATTTACTAAATGTATTGCTAATATGCATATAGTAATAGAGTGATGTCTGAAGTCCCGTACACACGGCAGAGAAACTCGAACACATCGTTCCGCCCGTCGAGGTTCTCTGCTGGCCGTCAGAATCGGCGACCCGCCCGTCGGGAAAGGCAACCAGCCATTCATCCCGACGGGCCGTCGAGCAAATAGACAACCTGCTCTCTATTTGCTTGACGGGTTTCCCGACGGGCGGGGCTCGCCGAGAGCGTACACACGGCCGAGGTTCTCGGCAGAATGCGGCTCCCAGCGAGGTTCTCGCTGGTTTCTGCTGAGAACCTCGGCCGTGTGTACGGGGCTTGAGGAAAAGCTCCACAATTCAACAGGAGGCGTGCCACTCTGATCCGGGGAGGAGTGCCGCCCTGATCCGGGGGGGGGAAATGCCCTGATCCGGGGGGGGGGGGTGCCGTCCTGATCCAGGTAGGAGTGCCGCCCTGAATCGGGGAGGAGTGCCACCCTGAACCGGGAGGAGTAATGCCCTGATCCGGGGAGTAGTGCCACCCTGATTCGGGGAGGAGTAATGCCCTGATCCAGGGAGGAGTAATGCCCCGATCAAGGGAGGAGTGCCGCCCTGATCCAGGGGAGGAGTAATGCCCTGATCTGGGGAGGAGTTCCGCCCTGATCCGGGGAGGAGTAATGCCCTGATCTGGGGAGGAGTTCCGCCCTGATCCGGGGGGAGTAATGCCCTTATCTAGGGAGGAGTGCCGCCCTGATCCGGGGAGGAGTGCCGCCCTGATTCGGGCAGGAGTGCCACCCTGATCCGGGGAGGAGTAATGCCCTGAACCGGGAGGAGTAATGCCCTGATTCGGGGAGGAGTAATGCCCTGATCCAGGGAGGAGTGCCACCCTGACCCGGGGAGGAGTAATGCCCTGAACCGGGAGGAGTAATGCCCTGATCCGGGGAGGAGTGCCAACCTGATTCGGGGAGGAGTAATGCCCTGATCCGGGGAGGAGTGCCACCCTGATTCGGGGAGGAGTAATGCCCTGATCCGGGGAGGAGTTCCGCCCTGATCCGGGGGAGAGTGCTGCCCTGATATGGGGAGGAGTGCCACCCTGATCCAGGGAGCAGTAATGCCCTGATCCGGGGAGGAGTGTCGCCCTGATTCGGGGTGGGAGTGTCGCCCTGATTCGGGGGGAGTGCTGCCCTGATCCGGGGAGGAGTGCCACCATAAAACTGTATTAATGGGCCAGTTCACTGAATGATACGTCAGTTGCATGCAAAGTCAAATGGGTGAAATCACTCCCTAGCTGTTTTTTTTGTTGGCATTAGATCTCTCCAGCACAGTTTCTGGCTTGCTTGAGGCGTTCCTACTCTTTCGGTTACATCTTTCTAAATAAAAATCTACCAAGGATGGTGGGAAACCCTCATAATGAGCACAGCAGGTATACAGACCCAGGAACTCAGCACAAGGATGGTGGGAACCCCTCATAATGAGCACAGCAGGTGTACAGACCCGGAAACTCAGCACAGGGATGGTGGGAACCCCTCATAATGAGCACAGCAGGTGTACAGATCCAGGAACTCAGCACAGGGATGGTGGGAACACCTCATAGTGGGCACAGCAGGTGTACAGACCTGGGAACTCAGAACAGGGGTGGCGGGAATCCTCATAATGGGCACAGCAGGTGTACAGACCCGGAAACTCAACACAGGGATGGTGGGAACCCCTCATAATGGGCACAGCAGGTAGACAGACCCAGGAACTCAGCACAGGGATGGTGGGAACCCCTCATAATGGGCACAGCAGGTGTACAGACCCAGGAACTCAGCGCAGGGATGGTGGGAACCCCTCATAAGGGGCACAGCAGGTGTACAGACCCAGGAACTCAGCACAGGGATGGTGGGAACCCCTCATAATGGGCACAGGAGGTGTGAAGATCCAGGAACTCAGCACAGGGATGGTGGGAACCCCTCATAATGGGCACAGCAGGTAAACAGACCTGGGAGCTTAGCACCGGGATGGAGTAATTCCCACATAATGGGCATGGCAAACATGGGAACTCAGCACAGGATGATGGAAATGCCTCATAATGGGCACAGCAGGTGTGCAGAGCAGCTCACCAATAGAGACCCTGAAAGATAGGAGAATTTCCGCTCATAGATATAACAAACAATCACATATAAGGTTGGGGAGGAGTGACTATAGCGGGACAATGATGTGCTCTACACAAGAATCTGAGTGCCGGGCTCATTCACAGGCTTCTCCTTCATTCAGATGACTCCAGGGTGAACGAGGCCTTACCGAGCATCCCCATGACACCTTCCTCTGGCAGTTGAGAGGGGACACCCTGCGCTGGCCTTCTCCTGTAAGTATTTGGATGGAGGGACCCCGAAATGGTGACCACCATATCACACCTTCACTCAGAAGGCCAGAACCGTCATTACATCGCCCCCCCTCCCCCCACATCATTCTCAGTATCATGTGACCCGAACCATTCAGCGAGGGTTGGCACCGTAGTCTCTGCACTACACATCCAGATTTACAATATGTTTTGTGACAATTTTTTTTATGTGTTTTCTTTACTTCTTCTCTTATTATATAAATATATGTATATAGCTTTTACCACAATGTTGCCTTTTGGTTGCAATATTGAAGATTGTAAATGACATCTGTGTAATAAAGTCACAGACGGTTCACAAACACAGCCGGACTCTGAACTCTTTATTGATTATTATTTATTACAGGTATTTATATAACGCAGAGACAGGCTGTACGCTCTCATCAGGCTCCGCCCCCAAGGAGCTGACAGACTAAAGAGCCAGGACAAGGGGTGGGCAGAATGGACGGCTGCCCTGGACATAGCGTGTATTATAGGGATTGGGGGTGGCACCAGGGCTGTCTTAATGAGAGGGCACACCTGGCCACTAATAAAAAAACAGGAAAAACTGCGTTAAAATACAATGTAAGTAATTAATTAGATCAATTGATAGATAAAGCTTGGGCTGCCCAGGGGCCCCAGCTGCATGGGGGGGGGGGCTCTTTCCCCAAAGCAGCTGGTTCTTGGGCCCGGGCTGCCCCGAAAATTGGGCAGCCCGGGCTGCCCCTCTACATCCCAGATATCCCCCCAGCCCTCTGATCCCTCTACACCTCAGATATCCCCCCAGCACTCTGACCCCTCTACACCCCAGATATCCCCCCAGCACTCTGACCCCTCTACACCCCAGATATCCCCCCAGCACTCTGACCCCTCTACACCCCAGATATCCCCCCAGCACTCTGACCCCTCTACACCCCAGATATTCCCCCAGCACTCTGACCCCTCTACACCCCAGATATCCCCCCAGCACTCTGACCCCTCTACACCCCAGATATCCCCCCAGCACTCTGACCCCTCTACAGCTCAGATATCCCCCCAGCACTCTGACCCCTCTACACCCCAGATATACCCCAGCACTCTGACCCCTCTACACCCCAGATATCCCCCCAGCACTCTGACCCCTCTACACCCCAGAGATCCCTCCAGCACTCTGACCCCTCTACACCCCAGATATCCCCCCAGCACTCTGACCCCTCTACAGCTCAGATATCCCTCCAGCACTCTGACCCCTCTACACCCTAGATATCCCCTACCTCCTTGATTTATGTTTACCTGCACTGTCTCCATTGTAGGGGCCCCAGAGCATTACTTTGCCCAGGGGCCCATGATGCTATTAAGACGGCCCTGGGTGGCACCACAAGTTCCTTCTACTATAAGGCTGACAGGAGTAGTGACAGCAGCATCACTACTTCTGTCAGCTCAGCGCTGGAAGCGGCAAGAAGAGGAGGAGAGAGCTGTGAGGAGGTGCGGGCTGTGCTCTTTCTCCCCCTCCTCCTCAGCATCGTGCTCCTAATGAAGGAGGGGGGGCACAATTTGGCATCTTTGTCCTGGGCACTGGATGATCTTGTCCCCCACTGAGCTGTTGTGTTCAGCTGTCTCTCCCCCCCAAGAACACTCCGATCAGCGCTCTCTGCCATCGGCATTGACCGGAGTCGGTTGGCTGATAATTTCTGAATAGAGCTCCCCTTAACCAGGTAAGGACCTTGGGTGTTTTTCAGATTTGGCGTTTACAATACTTTTTTTGCTAGAAAATTACTTAAAACCCCCAAACATTATATGTATATATATATATATATATATATATATATATTATTTTTTTTTCTAACACCCTAGAGAATAAAATAGCGGTCATTGCAATACTTTTTGACACACCATATTTGCGCAGCGGTCTTACAAGCGCACTTTTTTTGGAAAAAAATCACTTTTTGAAATAAAAAATAAGACAACAATAAATTTGGCCCAATTTTTTTTATATTGTGAAAGATAATGTTACGCCGAGTAAAATGATACCCAACACGTCACGCTTAAAAATTGCACCCGCTCGTGGAATAGGGTCAAACTTTTACCCTTAAAAATCTCGATAGGCGACATTTAAAAAATTCTATAGGTTGCATTTTTTGAGCTACAGAGGAAGTCCAGAGCTAGAATTATTGCTCTCGCTCTAACGATCGCGGCGATACCTCACTTGTGTGGTTTGAACACCGTTTTCAGATGCGGGCGCTACTCACATATGCGTTCACTTCTGCGCGCGAGCTCGTCGGGACGGGGCGCTTTAAACATTTGTATATTTATTTTTATTATTTTTTACACTGAAAAAAAAAATGGATCACTTTTATTCCTATTACAAGGAATGTAATACATTGTAATAGAAAAAAGCATGACAGGTCCTCTTAAATATGAGATCTGGGGTCAAAAAGACGTCACATCTCATATTTAGACTTAAATGCAAAAAAAAAAAAAATTACATTTAGAAAATGTTGCTTTAAGAAGCATGGGCGGAACTGACGTTTTGACGTCACTTCTGCCCTGCTATGCTATGGGGACGGGTGGGGGCCATCTTGCCCTCACTCGCATCCCCACACAGCAGGAGAGAGAACCCTATCGTCTCCGCCCCTACCGACGGCTCCGGTAAGCGGCGGAGGGCGCGGGAGAGCGGCGGGAGGGGGGCCCCTCCTGCCGCTCTTGTTAGTTAAAGCGTCGCAGCGCCGAATCGCAAAAAGGGGCAAGGTCCTTAACCTGCATATTGGTCCGGGTCTTGAGTGGCTAAATAATCCAACAACACTGTAGATTTTTTGTGCATATCATTTATTATGTGCTTGGTATATGACTGTATGTTTGTGTCCCCTCACCCCTCTGGTTGGCTCTAACCGGACATCACACTGGAGGATTTTAGCATGTATTTTTAGTACATCTGGGGCAGAGCCTGGGTTTGGCTTGGTGCTGGTTTTGGTTGGCTCTGTAGTCGGGCCCGCTCTTGATTGCTTCTCAGAACCTGGTTTATGAAGAATTCGCTCTCCTGTCCCACATCGGTCAGTCGCAGATCAAACTCCAGCAGGGTCTTGTTCTCCGACATCCCTTCCAGCAGCTGCTTCCCGCCATCCTGGAGACACAATGGAGATCATAAGATGCCAGTCATAAAATGTTCTGATCCTTCAAGGTAAAGTATGGAATGACGTGTGCTGTGTATCTGGTGCATTGAGCATCACCTTGTAGGCTAATCCTGCTCATGCATCACGATGAGGTCACATCTGGTGCCATAGGGCAGAAGGTTACAGAAACTTTACATGCATAAAGTGACAGGTTCACCGTTCACTTGAAAGAGCGTCTTTCCCCCAGCCCTAACTCTGTGTATAACGTGGGGCAAAAGAGGCAGTTGCCCCTGGCCCAGTTATTATTTGGAGCTCCAAGCAGCTGCCCCTTGAGCCCACACTGCCCACAGTTGATAAGTGGATTTGGTTATTACTCAGGAGATGAGGGCGGAATTAAATGTTTGATGGTAGGATGCTGGTAATAGATTGAGTGTTATGTCAACAGCCTGTGCGGTCAGGGCCATCTTAATAGCATCATGGGCCCCTGGGCAAAGTAATACACTGGGGCCCCACAGCTTTCCCCAATTTACACACAGTAGTTGATAGAATTAAACATATGGGGCCAGATTCTCAGAAGAGATACGATGGTGTATCTCCAGATACACCGTCATATCTCTGTTTCTGAGCCCTCCTATCTATGCGACTGATTCTTAGAATCAGTTACGCATTGATTTGGAGTAGATCCGACTGGCGTAAGTCATTTACACCGTCGGATCTTAGATGTAATTCTACGCTGGCCGCTAGGTGGCGTTCCCGTTGATTTCAGCGTTGAATATGCAAATGAGCGTGATACGCCGATTCCCGAACGAAGTTGCGCGCCGTCGTCGTAGTTTACGTCGTTTGCGTACGCGCAAGGTTACCCCTGCTATATGAGGGGTAACCTTGCGTAGGTTCGGCGTACACCATGTTAGGTATGGACGTCGGGACAGCGTCGTGCTTTTCCATCGTTTACGTCGTTTGCGTAACTCGACGCGAATAGGGCTGTACGTTAATTACGTTGCCGTCAAAATCAATGTATTTGCGGCGTACTATGGAGCATGCGCAGTGGGCTACGTTTAGGGCCGGAGCATGCGCAGTTCGTTCGGCGCGGGGGCGCGCTTAATTTAAATACAGCACGCCCCCTCCTTCCCTATTTGAATTACGCGGCCTTACGCCGGCCCATTTACACTACACCACCGCACATTATGGAGCGAGTGCTTTGAGAATACAGCACTTGCCCGTAAAAAGTGCGGAGGCGTAGCGTAAATGGGTTACGCTACGCTACGCCGTTACAACGCTATTGTACGAGAATCTGGCCCATGTTCATTAGTACTTTCAATAAAATCGATTTTACAAAAGAAAAACATTCCATAAATCAAAGTCTAGTCAACACAAAGGGCACAGTACATGGGGGTGGGTCAGGAGGGCACAACAATGGAATCTGGAGGGCACAGTATAGATTCTGGGACGCTTCCTGGGACACAACCATATCGGGACAGTTTAGTAAAAAAACATGAATGTCCCAGTAAATCCGGGAAAGTTGATGTAATGCAAGATTATTGTGGGGCCCCCTTTTACCTGGGGCCCCTGGGCAGTGCCCAGGAGTGTCCTTGCATTAAGATGGCCCTGTGTGCGGTGATTGGCTAGCTTGTTAAGGCAAACCTTGTCC
Organism: Rana kukunoris; assembly: GCA_029574335.1. NCBI lineage: Eukaryota > Metazoa > Chordata > Amphibia > Anura > Ranidae > Rana > Rana kukunoris. The sequence continues at coordinate 551,830,736 of CM056052.1, read as the reverse complement.
AGGGAAATCTCCTGTAACTCCCAGGCACAGTCACACTGACCCCTCGCCATATCCAACAAGCCGCAAGCCATTGGCCCACCGAAGAACTTCTTCGCTGGGCGGTTCCGTGGGGTGTGCCTGGTGTTTGTCTGACATCCTCTAGACCAGTGGTTCTCAACCTTCTAGTGCTATGACCCCTTAATTTTTCCCAAGTTGTGGAGACCCCTACCATTAAAATTATTTTCGTAACGTTGGTTGTCAGCACCCAAGGCAAGACAAGTAATTTGTGCCCCCCAACCCAGGGACATTTAGTGCTACCAGAGTCCTTTTAATGGCAACTATAATCACAGGTAGTGTCACTGTGTCTCCGGCTTCACTGTGTCTCCGACTTTGTGGTGTTTCGTAGCAGTGACACCTATGCCGAAATCAGGAGATGGGGTCGTCCCTCCCACTTCCCATTCCTTACCAATCAGCTGACCTCTAGTCTCTGCTCCCCAGCCATGCTGTGAACTGAATGGGCGCCTGAGGAGAGGCTGAGTGGGCTGCTGCGGGCTCCAGGAACAGCCCATCTGGGCGGCCACAGGCTCCAGGGATAGCCCTTGCTGGGTGGCCGCAAAAAGACTGGGAGAGCGATGCGGGCTTTAGGACCAGCCCAGGATTCGGTGACCCCCAGGTTGAGAACCACTGCTCTAGACACTATCAATGTGAGACCACAGTTATGGGGGGGGGGGGGGTGCAGGGGTCTATGGGTGGGCGCAGTATGGGGGAGGTAAAGCCTGGTCAGGACACATCAAACTAAAGACAGTTTAAGATCTCAGGCTGGGAGTTGATCTCCTCTTCTCTTTTCTTAACCAACGACCCTCACTGAGGACCTATTTTTGGAGCATGGACACTTATTGAGGACCTATTTTTGGAGCGTGGACACTTATTGAGGACCTATTTTTGGAGCGTGGACACTTATTGAGGACCTATTTTTGGAGCATGGACACTTATGAAGGACCTATTTTTGTAGTGTGGACACTTATTGAGAACCTATTTTTGGAGTGTGGACACTTATTGAGTACCTATTTTTTTGAAACATGGGCACTCACCGTGGACCTATTTTTGGAGCATGGACACTTATTAACCACTTCAATACCGGGCCTATTTTGGCACTTCTCTCCTACATGCATAAATCATAATTTTTTTGTTAGAAAATTACTCAGAACCCCCAAACATTATATATGTTTTTTTTAGCAGACACCCTAGGGAATAAAATGCCGGCCATTGCAACTTTTTATCTCGCACAGTATTTGCGCAATAATTTTTCAAACGCCTTTTTTTGAGGAAAAAAAACGTTTTTGTGAATTTAAAAATAACAAAACAGTAAAGTTAGCCCAATTTTTTTGTATAATGTGAAAGATGAAGTTACGCCGAGTAGAAAGATACCCAACATGTCACGCTTTAAAATTGCGCACACTCATGGAATGGCACCAAACGTCAGTACTTAAAATTCTCCATAGGTGTCGCTTATTTTTTTTTTACAAGTTACAATTTTAGACTTACAGAGGAGGTCTAGTGCTAGAATTGTTGCTGGCACTCTAACGCACGTGGCGATACCTCACATGTGTGGTTTGAACAGCGTTTACATATGTGGGCGGGACTTACGTGTGTGTTCGCTTCTGAGCGTGAGCTACTGGGGATAGGGGCATTTAAAAAAATTTAATTATTATTTTATTTTTCTCAATTTCATTTATTTTTACACTTTAAAAAAAAAAAATTTTTTTTGATCACTTTTATTCCTATTACAAGGAATGTGAACATCCCTTGTAATAGGAATGGTTTGTAAAAAGGTCCTCTTTATGGAGAGATGTGGGGTCAATAAGACCTCACATCTCTCCTCCAGGCTGAAAAGCATTAGATCGTGAAAAAAAATTCACAGATCTAATGCTTTCAGCCGCGATTGCGGCTGTGTTTACATTCCAGGACCCGGGCATGACGTCATAACATCGCGCCCGGGCCTCCGACGATCATAGAGATGACTGGTGACCATCTGGTCACCAGTTTACTCTATGGTTTCCATCCGACGCCGGCGGATCGTTTCTCCGGGTCTCCGATGGCAAAGGAGAGCCCGGAGAAGCACCGGATGGCGGTGGGAGGGGGGGGGCGTCCCCTCCCGCCGCTTATAAGAACGATCTTATGGTGCACAGAATCGCTGGCTGAAGAGATGGATATCTGAATGATGCCTGTGGCTGCAGGCATCATTCAGATATCCTCACTGAAACCCAGGACGTCATTTTACAATGGGCCAGTATTGAAGTGGTTAAGGACCTATTTTTGGAGTGTGGACACTTATTGAGGACCTATTTTTGGAGCGTGGAAACTCACTGAGGACCTATTTTTGGAGCGTGGACACTTATTGAGGACCTATTTTTGTAGTGTGGACATTTATTGAGGACCTATTTTTGGAGCGCGGACACTTATTGAGGACCTATTTTTGGAGCGTGGAAACTCACTGAGGACCTATTTTTGGAGCGCGGACACTTATTGAGGACCTATTTTTGGAGCGTGGAAACTCACTGAGGACCTATTTTTGGAGCGTGGACACTTATTGAGGACCTATTTTTGTAGTGTGGACACTTATTGAGGACCTATTTTTGGAGCGTGGAAACTCACTGAGGACCTATTTTTGTAGTGTGGACACTTATTGAGGACCTATTTTTGTAGTGTGGACACTTATTGAGGACCTATTTTTGGAGCGTGGACACTTATTGAGGACCTATTTTTGTAGTGTGGACACTTATTGAGGACCTATTTTTGGAGCGTGGACACTTATTGAGGACCTATTTTTGCAGTGTGGACACTTATTGAGGACCTATTTTTGTAGTGTGGACACTTATTGAGGACCTATTTTTGTAGTGTGGACACTTATTGAGGACCTATTTTTGTAGTGTGGACACTTATTGAGGACCTATTTTTGGAGCGTGGACACTTATTGAGGACCTATTTTTGGAGCATGGACACTTATGGAGGACCTTTTTGTAGTGCGGGCACTTATTGAGGACCTAGATCATTTAACAAGCCCTTAGGATCTATTTTTGTAGTGCGGGCACTTGCTGAGGAGCTATTTTGAAAAGAAAGGGCACAGCTACCACAATACGCATCAACAAATAAGGCAACAGTTCCCATCCCTGGAACCTCTCCTCGAATGCGTTTTACTTCCCCCCCCCCAAAAAAAATATATTTTTCATTTTTTCCTCCAAGGAGCTGCCATCTTAGCCTCTGTCTGACCTGCAGTTGCCATGGTGCTGCACATGTGAACAGCTATAACCCAAGCCATTTGATGACCTGACAGTTCAGTTGAGAGCATAAGCAAATGTGACAGTCATCATAGACGGCATGCCTTGAATGTAACCGTTTTGGGTAATCAATAAAGTTGTTGTAAACCTCAAATATAAAATATTAACAAAGTATATCCCCTCTATAGTGTGTACTTTTTTCTATCCAGAGCACTAAGGCTGCATTCACACCTAGGCGTTTTACCCCTGACGCCCGACGCTGTAGCAGCCTGAAATACGCTGAAGGGGTGATTTAACATTGTCGGCTATGGAGATGGTTCACATCTCCACGCCGAACGCCGAAACGCTGTACGCCTGAAGCTCAAAACAAGTCCCGGACGGCTTCGGTGTTCGGGCATAGCCGACAATGTTAAAATCACCCCTCCAGCGAAAACAAGGCAAAAAAACAACGCGTTTTGTCGCGGCACAATACGCCGCGCTATAGTGTGAATGCAGCCTAAGGGCCCTTTCACACGCACAGACCGTTTGTCCGTTTTTTACAAGTCCGTTTAATGGTTCCCTATGGGATCGCGTCCGTTAGCGGATGATGCATCCGCTAACGTCAGCAAAGATCCGCGTCCGTAAAGCTACGCTTTTTCGGACGGAAGAAACCCCTATTTTTCTTCGGTCCGGCGGATCGGATCGGATGAATACGGACACGCGGTCCATATTCATCCGATTCCCCATAGGGGAGAGCGGAAGAAAGACAAGGCGGTCTCTGCACAGTGTGCGGGGACCGCCCTGTCCGCCAACAGCTCAGCGGGGATTTACGAATGATCCCCGCTAAGCCGACGGACACACGCGGAGCGGACACAAAAACGGTCCGCTCCGTGTGAAAGGACCCTAAGTGTCATTTCTTTCTGCAGCTTCCTTCCTCAGCTATCGGCATGAATCGCTTCTCGCAAGTTCTCCTGACACCAAGAGAAAAAAAGGTGACAGGGGAGGGAGCTCCAGCACACAGCCTGTGATTTACAGCCTCTGCTTTGTTCCTATGTGCTGTGTGAGGGGGAAGTCTCTTCTCTCCAATAAACTCTGAGAGCTCTCCTCACTGAGCTCTGCAGAGTATAACCTCAGCTCTCCGCCCTCTGATAGCTCAGACAAGCTTTATAATTTCTGCACTTTGAACGTAGAAAAAAGAAGACAGCAGAGAAACAGGTACAACTTACTTAGGAGGATTTGTTTCATCTCTGTGTATCACCTGGGGCCAATTACTGCACCGGGTATATGTAAGGGCTTACAACCACTTTAATGACTAAAGTATTTGTCTACAGGGAACTGTTCGAACTGTCTGGGGATTCAGGGAGGATATTTATTGGGATTGGTGGAACTTCAAAGACACATGCATCTATATATCTGCAGTGCAGACCACCACCAGGTAAAGCTGAGTCGGGGGCACATACCAATCCAATGCGGTTGCTGGAGAGGCTGATGCTCTTGAGTGTGGTGTTCTGGGTGAGGACCTGTGCCAGGACAGTTGCAGTGGGTTCAGACAGCTCGTTGCTCCCCAGATGCAGGGTTACTAGGGCGCCGTTTTTCAGCAGAGCGTTAGAGAGCTCCTGGCCTCCCTCATCCCCGATGTGGTTCAGGCGTAGATTCAGCGTATTGAGGGCGCTGTTTTTGGACAAGGCGTGAGCAATGGCCTTAGCTCCATGCAGACCCACGTTGTTATTGCACAGGTTGAGGATCTGAAGCTGGCTCTGGTTCAGAAGTTTGCCGATCGCACGGGCTCCGCTGTCTGAGATCTGGTTGTGTGACAGGTCGAGGTGAACCAGAGATGGATGGTCTAGTAATTTCCTGATCAGGATACGGGCCTTGTCATCGTCCACTTTGCTTTTGTGTAACCTGAAGACCTGGAATATGTGAGGAGAATCGTTAGTAGGAAAAGGCAATAGTAATGTAAGGCCGGGTTCACAAATGTGCGGCCGCGGGTTCGTGCCTCGGGTTCGGGTTTTTTGGAAAACATACACTTTTTCAAATTACAAAATAAGACAAAATTGGGGGGCGCAAATAAACTAAAAATAATTTGAAAAAAATAAAAACATCAAATGCTGCCACTGTGACCACCAAATGCTGCCACTGTGCCATCAAATGCTGCCACTGTGACCACCAAATGCTGCCACTGTGACCACCAAATGCTGCCACTGTGCCCACCAAATGCTGCCACTGTGACATCAAATGCTGCCACTGTGCCACTAAATCCTGCGACTGTACCATCAAATGCTGTGAATGTGCCATCAAATGCTGCCACTGTGCCCATCAAATGCTGCCACTGTGACATCAAATGCTGCCACTGTGCCACCAAATCCTGCGACTGTACCATCAAATGCTGTGAATGTGCCATCAAATGCTGCCACTGTGCCCATCAAATGCTGCCACTGTGCCACTAAATCCTGCGACTGTACCATCAAATGCTGTGAATGTGCCATCAAATGCTGCCACTGTGCCCATCAAATGCTGCCACTGTGACATCAAATGCTGCCACTGTGCCACCAAATCCTGCGACTGTACCATCAAATGCTGTGAATGTGCCATCAAATGCTGCCACTGTGCCCATCAAATGCTGCCACTGTGACATCAAATGCTGCCACTGTGCCACCAAATCCTGCGACTGTACCATCAAATGCTGTGAATGTGCCATCAAATGCTGCCACTGTGCCACCAAATGCTGCCACTGTGCCCACCAAATCCTGCGACTGTGCCATCAAATGCTGCCACTGTGCCACCAAATGCTGCCACTGTGCCACCAAATGCTGCCACTGTGCCACCAAATGCTGCGACTGTGCCACCAAATCCTGCGACTGTGCCACCAAATGCTGCGACTGTGCCACCAAATGCTGCCAGTGTGCCTCAAGTGTTGCCACAGTGCCCCAAACGTTGCCCCCCGTATGCCCGCCAGGTGGCAAGCAGTGTCCTACATTTCTTCCTCAATGAGGAAGACTCTTCTCACACCCGCTCCTCCTCTCATCCTTCCAATCCTGCCGCTTTAGCCAATCAGGTGACCGGTAACCAGACCCGGTGAACCTGATTGGCTGAGAGGCGGGTCAGTGTTAGGGAAGCGATTCCCTAACACAGCACTATTAACCAGGGAACGCACAGCCTGTGCACCCTCTGGTTAACCATTTGGAAGTTGATTAGCGCTCACAGGCTGTAATCGGGAAGCCTATCAGAGCCTCTCGCTCTAATCAGGCACTTCCAAAACAAGCCTACCACTGTTATTCAGATGGCCGGCGCTCAACAGGGGTCGGACGCCTGAAAAGTGAGCGGCAGCGGCGACAATACATAGATTCATGCAATGCATGAATCTATGTATTGTTGATTGATGGGTGCAGGAGAGAGGGGGCGGCGCTCCTGCGCCCACTATGGACCCACCGCCACTGATTAGTTAGCTTTCAGAATGCCTTGGGAGCCTCAAAAGCTTGAAAAAATCAATTGTTCAAACAACTACTTACGATCCAGAAGCTGCAGCAAACCCCTTTCCACACCTAATAGTATTTCCACTCACACTTGGACCAACGGTTAGATCTGAAATGTGGCTTTAGGATTCTGAAAGGCTCTGCAATCTTGTTCTGGTAAGGTGGTGAGAAATTTGACAGACCTACAACCAGTGGCGTGCGTCCATAGAGGGCGCCGGAGCGCTGCCCCCTCTCGCTCTCTCGCCCCCACTGATACAATACATAGATTTATGCATTGCATGAATCTATGTATTGCCGCCGAATATTCAGATGGCCGGCCCCCTGGCGAGTGCCGGCCATCTGAATAACGGCAGCTGGTTGGCTGTGGAAATGCCTATCAGAGCCAGCCCTCCAGATGCTTATCCCTGCGACGCACGAGGGGTGCGTTCCTTAGATAAGACTGACAGACGCCTCAGCCAATCAGGTTCACCGGTTCTGGTTACTGGTAACCTGATTGGCTGAAGCATCATCCAGGGCGGGAGAAGACATCGAGGGACGGTAGAAGCACGGCTGACCCCAGAAAGGTAAGTGACAGAAGGGGGGGGGGGGGATTTTACAGGGCACAGTGACAGCATTTTACTGGGCACAGTGGCTACAATTGCTGGGCACAGTGGTAACAATTGCTGGGCACAGTGGTAACAATTGCTGGGCACAGTGGTGACAATTGATGGGCACAGTGGTAACAATTGATGGGCACGGTGGTAACAATTGATGGGCACGGTGGCTGTGTTTGGCATAGCACAGTGGTGACAATTAATGGGCACAGTGGTGACAATTGATGGCACAGTGGTGACAATTGATGGCACAGTGGTGACAATTGATGGCACAGTGGCTGCATTTGATGGCATGGCATAGTCGTGACAATTGCTGGGCACAGTGGTGACAATTGCTAAGCACAGTGGTGACAATTGATGGCACAGTGGTGACAATGGGCACAGTGGCGACAATTGATGGCACAGTGGCTGCGTTTGACGGCATGGCACAGTGGTGACAATTGATGGGCGCAGTGGCAATAAATGATGGCACAGTGGCTGCAATTGATGGCATGGCACAGTGGCGACAATTGATGGGCACAGTGGCGACAATTGATGGGCACAGTGGCTGCATTTGATGGGCACAGTGGCTGCATTTGATGGGCACAGTGAGGCTGCAATTGTTTTTTTTTTGTTTGTTTGCGCCCCCCCCAAAAGTTTTGAGCACCAGCCGCCACTGCCTACAACAACAATAACTGTCCTGGGCCCCTCTTGTCTCCTCAGAGCCAATCACTTACCTTCAGGTCTCTGAATGTCTTGAAGGTGTCGGCCAGCAGACTGCAGTCCCGCTCTGTGAACCTAAAGAGGTTCCACTCAAAGTTCATGCCGCAACCTTTAACCCCATAGACAAGGTGCAGTTCCTCCAGACCACGTAGTGAATTGGCTATGAGGTTGAAATCAAAGTGGTCCATGGAGGGAAGATCACCACCGACCTCACTTCCTTCATCAGAGGTCTCATCGCTCTCCTCGTCCCTTTTGATCTCCACCCTCACCGGTGGCAGCAGTTGCTGGATGTCCAACCTCTTCACATAGTCCTTGCTGAGCTCAGCAGCCTCACAGACGGTCCGTATCTCGGTCACATCAGGTATGAAGCGTTCAATGAGGTTCTCCAGGTGTCTCTCGAAGAATAACCTTTTCCAGCTAGATCCATAGCGGGAGACGTCACAGACAGGCCAACGTTCAACACAACAACGTCTCCAGTATTCTTCATAACCGATCAGATTTGCCGTCACCTGAAGGGGCAGCGAGGTGGAGAGAGCGTCCAAGACTTTGACCTTGTGCTTCGGGAGCAACTTATCCAGAAGAGGTTTATCTGCGGACATTAAACAGAAGAGAATTGTTCAGACAAGTAACACCATAGGGAAAAAAAAAATGGTATAAAATATATAAATAGTGAAAGTAATTATTAACCACTTAACCCCCGGACCATTTGGCTGGCCAAAGACCAGAGCAGTTTTTGCGATTCGGCACTGCGTCGCTTTAACTGACAATTGCGCCGTGGTGCGACGTGGCTCCCAAACAAATAGAGCTTTCTTTTGGTGGTATTTGATCTGCGGTTTTTATTTTTTGCGCTATAAACAAAAAAAGAGCGACAATTTAAATAAAAAAAGCAATATTTTTTACTTTTTGCTATAATAAAAATCCCCCCCCAAAAAATATATAAAAACATTTTTTTTCCCTCAGTTTAGACCGATACGTATTCTTCTACATATTTTTGGTTAAAAAAAGTGATTATTGATTTGTTTTGCTCAAAAGTTATAGCGTCTACAAAATAGGGGGTCGTTTTATGGCATTTTTATTAATAACTTTTTTTTTTACTAGTAATGGCGGCGATCAGTGATTTTTATCATGACTGCGACATTATGGCGGACACATCGGACACTTTTGGTGCTATTTTAGGACCATTCACAATAATGCCGCGTACACACGGTCGTTTTTTGCGATGAAAAAAAACGTCGTTTTTTAAAACGTCATTTAAATTGATCGTGTGTGGGCAAAACGTGCTTGAATTTTTTGTGTCGTTTTTCAAAACGTCGTTTTTTGTTTCACAAAAAGTCACCATGTGTAGCAAAAACGTCGTTTAAAACGACGTTATTCAACCCGCACATGCCCAGAAGCTAGTTATGAAGCGAGCTTCAATGGAAAAGAGTGGTGAACGTAACCTCGCTTTTTGTGAAAAAAACGATGGTGTGTATGCAACATCGTCTTTGAAAAGTGACGTTTCAAAAACGTCGTTTTTTACTTCACAGAAAACGTCATTTTTTTTCTTCACAAAAAATGATCGTGTGTACGCGGCATTATACAGCGATCAGTGCTATAAATGCACTGATTACTGTGTAAATGTGACTGGCAGTGAAGGGATTAACCAGTAGGTGGCGCCGAAGGGGTTAAGTGTGTCCTAGGAATGTGTTCTAACTGTAGGGGGGATGGGCTACGTGTGACACGACACTGATCACTGCTTCCGATCACAAGGAGCTGTGATCAGTGTCCTGTCACTAGGCAGAATGAGGAAAATGCTTGTTTACATCAGCATTTCCCTGTTCTTCCTCTCTATGAGACGATCACTGGACTCTCAGGCCTTAAAGGTGATGTATATATATGTCGATCTGCCCAGCCGTGCCATCCTGCCGATGTATATAGTCGTGCAGCGGTCAGCAAGGGACCTCATGAATATAAATCAAACTACACATCAAATAGTTTAGTTAGTGGTTAGCAGCTGGGGTAGTTGGTTTGAATCCAAAATATGGCACTACCTGCCTAGAGTTTGCACGTTCTCCCTGTGCGTGGGTTTCCTACTGAGAACATACAGTATCTCACAAAAGTAAGTACACCCCTCACATTTTTGTAAACAGAAGAGAATTGTATCTTCTCATGTGACAACACTGAAGAAATGTCTCTTTGCTACAATGTTGTGTAGCGAGTGCATACCTCCCAACTTTTCAACTTCAGAATGAGGGACAAATGAGCATGTAACTCCCAACGAAGTTGTTGAGCTGAGCGGGGGGGGGGGGGGGGGGGGGTCCATAGATCAAAGTTGTTGAGCGGGGGGGTTCCACGGATCGGAGTTGTTGAGCGGGGGGGGGGGGGGGATTCGCAGCAGATTGAAGTTGTTGGGGGGTTTGCCGCGAATCACGGGAGTTACCGCGGATCGCGGGGATTTACCACAAACCACGGGGGGCGGCCGCGGAATGGCGGGACTTTTGCCGTGATCGCGGGATCCCGCGCAATCCGGGACGGTTGGGAGGTATGTGAGTGTACAGCTTGTATAACAGTGTACATTTCCCATCCCCTCAAAATAACTCCACACAGCCATTAATGTCTAAACTGCTGGCAACAAAAGTGAGTACACCCCTAAAGTTAAAATGTCACAATTGGGCCCAAAGTGTCAAAATTTTCTGTGGCCGCCATTATTTTCCAGCACTGCCTCAACCCTCTTGGACATGGAGGTCACCACAGCTTCACAGGTTGTCACTGGAGTCCTCTTCCCCTCCTCCATGATGACATCACAGGGCTGGTGGATGTTGGAGACCTTGTGCTCCTCCACCTTCCGTTTGAGGAGCCCCACAGATGCTCAATAGGGTTTAGGTCTGGAGACATGTTTGGCCAGTCCATCAACTTCACCCTCAGCTTCTTTAGCAAGGCAGTGGTGGTTTTGGAGGCGTGTTTGGGGTCCTTACCATGTTGGAATACTACCCTGCAGTCCAGTCTCCAAAAGGAGAGGATCATTCCTGTACAGAAAACCCTCAGGTTGCCATATTGCGTTAAATTTTTCAACAGTTAGGAAATTTCAGCAGCTGCAGATTGAAATGGAAAACTGATTTATTTTTTTAACTATGTTAAATTGCAAACTGGCTTGTGTATCAATTGTATATGCTACATAATTTTTTTTTAATAAAGGAATTTTTCGCCTTTAATTAATAAAACAAAGTGTTCCAAAACTGCCCAGGAATCATGGAAGAAAATCATCTGTAAAATGTAGGAAAAGCCACACGTTTTGATGTCATTCATAATACATGAGTAGTATAACCACAAACCCCTGGGAGGCAAGGAAGATAACGGCCAGTCCTAGTGAAAATTATGTATTTGTACTTACTACACAGATTCCATTTTTTTCATCCATAAGAAGCTCACTTTCATTCTTGAGAATTCTCACTAAGTTTAAAAAAATCTGGGACCCCTGCATAACTTATAATGCCCATCTGAACATAGATTGTACACTACTCTCGGTATGAAGACCTCTACTGTTATAATCTGCTATGTCCATCTGATGGTCTTTACATTGGTGATCAGTGGGAAGAATGTTCCTTACATTGGTGATCAGTGGGAAGAATGTTCCTTACATTGGTGATCAGTGAGAAGAATGTTCCTTACATTGGTGATCAGTGAGAAGAATGTCCCTTACATTGGTGATCAGTGAGAAGAATGCCCCTTACATTGGTGATCAGTGGGAAGAATGTTCCTTACATTGGTGATCAGTGGGAAGAATGTCCCTTACATTGGTGATCAGTGAGAAGAATGTCCCTTACATTGGTGATCAGTGGGAAGAATGTCCCTTACATTGGTGATCAGTGGGAAGAATGTCCCTTACATTGGTGATCAGTGGGAAGAATGTCCCTTACATTGGTGATCAGTGAGAAGAATGTCCCTTACATTGGTGATCAGTGAGAAGAATGTCCCTTACATTGGTGATCAGTGGGAAGAATGTCCCTTACATTGGTGATCAATGGGAAGAATGTCCCCTACATTGGTGATCAGTGAGAAGAATGCCCCTTACATTGGTGATCAGTGGGAAGAATGTCCCTGTATGTAAGGAACATTCTTCCCTCCGATCACCAATGTAAGGAACATTCTTCCCACTGATCACCAATGTAAGGGACATTCTTCCCACTGATCACCAATGTAAGGGACATTCTTCTCACTGATCACCAATGTAAGGGACATTCTTCTCACTGATCACCAATGTAAGGGACATTCTTCCCACTGATCACCAATGTAAGGGACATTCTTCTCATTGATCACCAATGTAAGGGACATTCTTCCCACTGATCACCAATGTAAGGGACAGTCTTCTAACTGATCACCAATGTAAGGGACATTCTTCTCACTGATCACCAATGTAAGGGACATTCTTCCCACTGATCACCAATGTAAGGGACATTCTTCTCACTGATCACCAATGTAAGGGACATTCTTCTCACTGATCACCAATGTAAGGAGCATTCTTCTCACTGACTTCCTGCAACAGTGATCCATCCTACCCCCAGCCAACCTCTCCATCCACTTCCATTGACTGTGGCCAGTTCCCCTCAGCCTGAATGAAGGAGGAGGACGGTCTCTAGAGAAGATTGAATATACTCTACGGCTTGCTGGGAACTGAACCTGAAGCTACTTAAATTGTGTATGAAGCCGACCAAGCTAGTAAAGCGATCGTTATAACGCACAGATGATTTACACAGAAAAAAAAAAATGAAACAACATGTGAAATCTGCTGGCCTAGATATCACCAGGAGGAAACATCTAAAAGAGCAGAAAACGTGAGAGCCGACAGCTGTCCCCGGGCCAAGAGTGGCCTCCATGATTGTCCCTCCCGTCTATCTCCCAGCTGTGTGCTCAGATCACAGGAAAGCTGCAGGTCTTCACGCTTCATTTCCTTTATCTGCTTGTGGAGTCTCTGCCAGACTTGTCAATGAGAAGAAGAAATGTGACCCCAAGAAAAGGATCCAGGAAAGACAGAGGTGTATACAGACATAGCAGTTCATGTAGTTGCTATGGGGCCTGGGGTGGGAGGGGGGCCCCATCAAGGAAGCTTTAAAGGAAAGTTGAAATGATTCCAAACCCTTATTTATTTATTTTTACATAACAAACATGTTATACTTGCCTGCTCTGTGTAATGTTTTTACACATAGCAGTCCCAGTTCTCCTCTACTTGGGTCCCCCTGCCTGTGCTCCTGGCTCCCACCCCTCCCGCCGAGTGCCCACCATAGAAAGCCGATTGCTATGGGGGCACTCATGTGGGCTCAGCCAGCTCTGTGTGTCCATAGACACAGAGAGTGTGGTTTGGCCCACCCCCCACTCTCTCCTTACTGGCTGTGATTGACAACAGCAGGAGCCATTGGCCTGTCTCTGTTCCTATGAGGAGGGAGAGCAAGGCTCACATGCACATCGCTGGATCAAGATTGGGCTCAGGTAAGTATAATGGGGGAGCTACCTCAAGAGAATGCATTAAGGTAAAAAACCTTCAGCCTTTATAACCACTTTAAGCTGTGAAGTCTGCAGTCTAGAGGAGTTGGTGGTGTGGTATGCACTGGGAGACAATTGTTTTTGGTGTTGGTGTGGTGTGCACCAGGAGCCATTTATTTTTGGTGGTGATGTGCACTGGGAGCCATTTATTTTTAGTGGTGGTGTGGTGTGTACCAGGAGCCATTAATTATTGGTGATGGTGTAGTGTGCACTGGGAGCCATTTATTTTTGGTGGTGGTGTGGTGTGCACCAGACGCCATTTTTTTTTTGCTGGTGGTGTGGTGTGCACCAGGAGCCATTTATTTTTGGTGGTGGTGTGGAATTCACCAGGAGCCATTTTTTTTAGTGGTGGTGTGGTGTGCACCGGGAACTAATTATTTTTGGTGATGGTGTGGTATGCACTGGGAACCATGTATTTTTGGTGGTGTGCACTGGGAGCCTTTTTTTTTTTTGTGGTGGTGTGCACTGGGAACCATATATTTTTAGTGGTGATGTGGTATGGAATGAGAACCATGTATTTTTGGTGGTGGTGTGAGGTGCACCGGGTGCCATTTATTTTTGGCGATGGTGTGGAATGCATTGGGAGCCATTTATTTTTGGTGGTGGTGTGCGCTGGAAGCCTCTTTTTTTTTTTTGGGTGGTGTGGTATGTACTAGGAACCATTTATTTTTGGTAGTGGTGTGGCATTAACCTGAAGCCATTTCCACCGCCTCTGCTTGGCTCCATTTGGCAGTTTAATTTGCATCTCTCCCTCGCTCTGATTCCGTACAAATCGCCGCCATGACTGTTCCTCATTTGGGGGCTGAGAGTATAAAGGACGCCAAGATGATGAATAATTGAGAACGCTTTTCTCTGCTTTATCTGGTGACAACATCCAGAGGAGATTATAAGCGCACAGATGAAATGTCACGGGCTAAACTCCTCCATGCACCCCAGGGGGACGATTAACCCCTGCAGCGCCGGAAGGTGACCTCCTCCCTGTGACAGTTGCAGGGGGGGGGGGGGGGATTATTATGGAATCCTCTAACATAATCTGCATTAAACACGTTTCTAATGAGTGGAGAGGATTCCTCCGCGGGGATAGACATGGGGGGAGGGGGGGAGCGAGAAAAGACGCACACAGGGTCAGACAAAGTTCGATTTTAAAGGGCAAATTGTGAGGAGCCGAGTACATATGTACAGTCCATGTATGGGGGCAATAGTTAGTGGGGGTCATTCACACACTGCAGGGTTTATATGGACTGACAATGACAGTATCGGGCTGATTTACTAAAACTGGAGAGTGCAAAATCTGGTGCTGCTCGGCATAGAAACCAATCAGTTTCCATAACAAACTGAAGTTAGAAGCTAATTGGCTACCATGCACAGCTGCACCAGATTTTGCATTCTCCAGTTTTAGTAAATCTCCCCCTATGTGCTCATTTAAAGCGGAGCTCCACCCTGATTAATTTTTATTTTTTTAAATCTAAAAAAAAAATTTTAAAAAATTAAATGGAAAAAAAAATAAAAAATACTCACCCTAAATAGGCTGTTGCTATGCGGAAGTTCCGAATCTGCCCTCATGATCCGCGGTGCGGTTTTCTTCCTCCTCCTCTTCTCGGTGTCTTCTTGTGAATGGGCCGCGCTGCATTCTGGGAACTGTGTGTATCCCAGAAAGCAGCCGGACCATTCACAAAGCGCCGCGTCGCTCGCACATGCGCAGTAGGAAACGGGCAGTGAAGCCGCACGGCTTCACTGCCTGTTTCCCTGACTGTGGATGGCGGTGCCGGGATCGAGGATCGGCATCGGCGGGGGCCGTCAGTGCCGGCGCCTAGGACAGGTAAGTGTCCTTATTCAAAGTCAGCAGCTACACTGTTAGTAGCTGCCGACTTTGAAAAAAAAAAAATGCGGGTGGAGCTCCGCTTTAAGCCACCCATAGGACAGGTCAAAATTCAATTTTGATCCGTCTATGGGAAGGCTGGGTGAAGTTGATCTATGGATTGACTTTAGTACAACCAGCCTGTCATTTTTTTTCCTCGCTTGATCAATGTATTCTGCTGCTCGGGAAGGATCACCGCCAGGAGAACACAATAGCACTGTGGGAGGGAATGACTGTGTTGATGAGGGAATCAAGTGATTTTCTGTCCTTCAACCCATGGTTGAAGGACAGAAAATTGTATACCCACTTGCCTACCACAATACATATATATACATTGCAGTTTGCAAGTGGTTTACTGGGGTTATGGCATGAAAACGGTTAGAGCGACTCATTAGCTGCCGGATCGCTTTCAGAAGCCCCCCTCCCCCCACTGCTCGCTGGTGTTTCTCGGGCTTACCGTTTTCACTGGCACACCCAAGAAACAATCTGACGGTGCGGCCGCTTGGTCATAGAGGTGGACAGAGACCAGAACATCTCTAATCGTCTCTATGGCTTGAAAGACCGGAGCAATGTAATGATGTCACTTCCGGCCTAGGGCTGAAGTAAACTTTTTTTTTTTTTAAAGCAAAAGATCAACATTTTTTTTTGATCTTAAAAAGGTAAAAGTGAGATTTTCAGGATTTTTGGTTGATATTCTGTCTCTATCATTTAAATACACAAATCTTATGCCACGTACACACGACCGTTCTTCGGGTTCTAAATTTTTTTTAATGGTCTAGAAAAAACAACCTTTTTTCAACCCGATCGTTAAAACGGCCTTGTCTACAGACGATCGTGAGAAAAAATGCTCTAGCAAAGCGCAGTGACGTACAACACGTAGGACGGCACTATAAAGGGGAAGTTCCATGCGGATGGCGCCACCCTTGGGGCTGCTTTAGCTGATTTTGTGTTACTAAAAGACGATTTGCGCTTTTCTGTTACAGCGTGATGAATGTGCTTACTCCATTACGAACGGTAGCTTTACCAGAACGCGCGCTCCCGTCTCATAACTTGCTTCTGAGCATGCGTGTTTTTTTCACGTCGTTAAAGCCCCACACACGACCATTTTTTTACGACGTAAAAAATCGACAATGTTAAAACGTTGTGAAAAATTAGAGCATGTTCTAAATTTTTAATGCCCATTTTTTACATTGTGAAAAACACACGATCTGCAGGGGATCAAGATTTTGGATGAGAACCTTCTTCACTCAGCCAGAACACTGAAGATGGGTCATGGATGGGTCTTCCAGCATGACAATGACCCAATGACATACCACCAAGGCAACAAAGGGGTGGCTCAAGAAAAAGCACGTTAAGGTCTTGGAGTGGCCTAGCCCTTAATCCTATAGAAAACTTATGGAGGGAGGTTAATAAAATTAATAAAAATGCCATAAAACGACCCCCTATTTTGTAAATGCTATAACTTTTGCGCAAACCAATCAATAAATGCTAATTGCGATTTTTTTTTACGAAAAATAGGTAGAAGAATACGTATCGGCCTAAACTGAAGAAAAAAATCGTTTTTTTTTATATATTTTTGGTGGATATTTATTATAGCAAAAAGTAAAAAATATTGCATTTTTTTTTTCAAAATTGTCGCTCTATTTTTGTTTATAGCGCAAAAAATAAAAACCGCAGAGGTGATCAAATACCACCAAAATAAATCTCTATTTGTGGGAAAAAAAAGGACGCCAATTTTGTTTGGGAGCCACGTCGCACGACCGCGCAATTGTCAGTTAAAGAGACGCAGTACCGAATCGCAAAATGTGCTCTGGTCATTGGGCAGCAATATGGTCTGGGGGTTAAGTGGTTAAATGTAACCATATTGCTACACTTAGAGGCGCCTCTCTTCTCTTTTATACTCAGTTGTGACATGACGCTACTCTTATATCAAGACATTGATTGTATATCAGGGCAAAATGTATTTACAAATTTTGCTTGTCTTGCAAAACGCTCTCAAACCAAGTTACTCTCGAACCAAGGTTTTACTGTATTATGTTTGGGGGTTATAAGTAATTTTCTGGCATAAAATACTGATTTAAACTTGTAAATAAAAATTGCCAGAAAAAGCCTGATCTACAAGTGGATAATGTTCTGTATGTCGCGCCTTAGGAAGAAGATCAGCTCTGATTTAATAAAGAGACAAATAACGGATTTTGACTGAAAGTTCCATAGAGAGATCTGAGAATCATGGTGCTTAGATTGTGCGGCTCCATGACACTCTCTGCCAGTTGTGGGGAAGCTGGCAGTGAAGCAGTTAAAGGAGACGTCACGGAGTGTCAGGTGTGAAGAAGAAGCTGCAGGCGATTCCTCCTGCTAAGCAACGGCAGCGCAGAGGAGAGCCGATTCCTCGCTGAGCAGTCTGGTAATCAGTCATTTCGTTTTATACGATTATTTCTAGGCCTCCATCCGAAACACACCAGGAAAACACACCCTGTTCTCAGGGCTGCTGTAAGAAATCACGGGGGCCCCATACAGCCAACCTGACAGGGACCCCGCGGTGGAAAGTGACTGAGGATATAGATTTACAGCGCCTTGAAAAAGTATTCATACCCCTTGTAATTTTCCACATTTTCTCATGTTACATCCAAAAACTTAAATGTATTTTATGTGATGGACCAACACAAAGTGTCACATAATTGTGAAGTGGAAGGAAAATTATAAATGGTTTTCACTTTTTTTTTTTACAAATAAATCTGTGAAGAATGTGGGGGGGGGGGGGGGGGGGGGGGGGGGGGGGCATTTGTATGGCGCCCGCCGGAGTCAATACTTTGTAGAACCCCCTTTCTCTACAAGTCTTTTTGGGAATGTCTCTACCAGCTTTGCACATCTAGAGAGGGACATTTCTGCCCGTTCTTCTTTGCAGAATATCTCAAGCTCTGTCAGATTGGATGGAGAGCGTCTGTGATCAGCAATTTTCATGTCTTGCCACAGATTCTCAATGTGATTTAGGTCTGGACTGTGACTGGGCCATTCTAACACATGAATAGGCTTTGATCTAAACCAGGGGTCTCCAAACTGTGGCCCGAGGGCCAGATGTGGCTCTTTGCTAGCCTTTATCTGGCCTTTGGGCCTCTATTCCTCCTAATGATATGAGGCACTATTTCTTCCACTAATACCAATAATGGGACACTACTCCTACTAATACCAATAATGGGACACTACTCCTACTAATACCAATAATGGGACACTACTCCTACTAATACCAATAATGGGACACTACTCCTACTAATACCAATAATGGGACACTACTCCTACTAATACCAATAATGGGACACTACTCCTACTAATACCAATAATGGGACACTACTCCTACTAATACCAATAATGGGACACTACTCCTACTAATACCAATAATGGGACACTACTCCTACTAATACCAATAATGGGACACTACTCCTACTAATACCAATAATGGGACACTACTCCTACTAATACCAATAATGGGACACTACTCCTACTAATACCAATAATGGGACACTACTACTAATACCAATAATGGGACACTACTACTACTAATACCAATAATGGGACACTACTCCTACTAATACCAATAATGGGACACTACTCCTACTAATACCAATAATGGGACACTACTCCTACTAATACCAATAATGGGACACTACTACTAATACCAATACTGAGGCACTCCTCTTAATACCCTAAGGCCATATTTATGCTCACTGATGCTGGGCCCGAGACATTTCCTACCCCCAATGGCCACAATTTGGGCCTCCTAAAGTCTGAGGGACAGTTGACTGGCTCTTAGTTTCAAAAATTTGGAGACCCCTTATCTAAAGCACTCCAAATGTGTTTTTCGGGGAGTATTTAGGGTTTTTGAACATTTTTTTACACATTTTTGATGTGTTTTTGATTGTTTTTCCAATTGGAAAGTATTGAGTGTGACTTTGATGCAACCTCACACTCTCTGGCACTAAAGTTGCATCAAAATAGTGCAGGAACCTTTTCAAAGTCACAGCGACTTTGAAAAGGTTCCTGCCGTGCTTTGATGCGACTTGAGTGCCAGAGAGTGTAACGTTGCGTAATTTTCTACTGGCCAAACAACATCGAAATCGCAATCTGCTGTGGGAAAAAAAGTCCCAGACCCTTTCCAAAAAAAAAAACAAAAAACGCAGCAGCTGAAAATGCATAGATGTGAATGTGTCCCATGACAAACCATGTTAAATGGACTGTAGTGTGTTTCTTAAAAATGCACCAAAAACGCATAGGTACAAACTGAACTAAGGGTGACGGGTGTTTTTTGACCTGCAATTGGCCTTAAGCCCCCATTCACATGACTTATTTGACAGTTCAAAATCGCATGACAAGTCACACCCTCCTTGTGCCTATGGAACTGTTCAAACCGATGTGATTCTGACTCGCACTGATTTAAAAAGGGTTCCTGCACTCTATTTTTGGCGATTTCATGTGTGATTTGCACTGACTTATGTGCATAAAATCGCACCGACCGGCGGCTTTGAAATTGCGCTGAAGTTGTGCGATTTCAAAGCTGTATTCTGTGTGATCGGGGGCTCAAGCGGGTTTTGACTTTCTATAGACTTGTATGGAAATTGGGAAGACAAAACCCAATTGAAGCCAACAGAAGCCCATTGATAAGACATAACAAACTCTTCCAGTGTATGGAATCTTCGGTGATAACAGCGATTGGGGATTGGAATGTATCTGCAGATATGGGGGAAGAGCTGTGACACTAAACTAGATGTTTATCTGAAGTCAGGAAGTCTCTGGAAGGCACATTGAGGTGCAGAATGTATGAAATATCAATTGATCAGACAGAAATTCAACTTCCGGAGTTCCTCCAATCAGGGCTGTCTTAATGGCATCATGGGCCCCTGGGCAAAGTAATGCTCTGGGGCCCCTACACCCCAGATATCCCCCCAGCACTCTGACTCCGCTACACCCCAGATATCCCCCCAGCACTCTGACTCCGCTACACCCCAGATATCCCCCCAGCACTCTGACCCCGCTACACCCCAGAAACCCCCCCCACCACCACCAGTCTGACCCCTCTTCACCCCCGATATTCCCCCGGCACTATGACCCCTCTACACCCCAGAATCCCCCCCCAGCACCCTGACCCCTCTACACCCTAGATATCCCCCAGCACTCTGACCTCTCTACACCCCAGATATCCCCCCAGCACTCTGACCCCTCTACACTCCAGAAATCCCCCCAGCACTCTGACCCCTCTACACCCCAGATATCCCCCCAGCACTCTGACCCCTCTATACCCCAGATATCCCCCAGCACTCTGACCTCTCTACACTCCAGATATCCCCCAGCACTCTGACCCCTCTATACCCTAGATATCCTCCAGCACTCTGACCCCTCTACACCCCAGATATCCCCCCAGCACTCTGACCCCTCTACACCCCAGATATCCCCCCAGCACTCTGACCCCTCTATACCCCAGATATCCCCCCAGCACTCTGACCCCTCTATACCCTAGATATCCCCCAGCACTCTGACCCCTCTACACCCCAGATATCCCCCCAGCACTCTGACCCCTCTATACCCCAGATATCCCCCCAGCACTCTGACCCCTCTATACCACAGATATCCCCCCCAGCACTCTGACCCCTCTACACCCCAGATATCCCCCCCAGCACTCTAACCCTTCTACACCCCAGATATCCCCCCAGCACTCTGACCCCTCTGCACCCCAGATATGCCCCAGCACTCTGACCCCTCTACACCCCAGATAACCCCCAGCACTCTGACCCCTCTACACTCCATATATCCCCCAGTACTCTGACCCCTCTATACCTTAGATATCCCCCAGCACTCTGACCCCTCTACACCCCAGATATCCCCCCAGCACTCTGAACTCTCTACACCCCAGATATCCCCCCAGCACTCTGACCCCTCTACACCTCAGATATCCCCCTAGCACTCTGACCGCTCTACACCCCAGATATTCCCACCAGCACTCTGACCCCTCTACACCCCAGATATCCCCCAGCACTCTGACCCCTCTACACCCCAGATATCCCTCAGCACTCTGACCCCTCTACACTCCAAATATCCCCCAGCACTCTGACCCCTCTATACCTTAGATATCCCCCAGCACTCTGACCCCTCTACACCCCAGATATCCCCCATCACTCTGACCCCTCTACACCCCAGATATCCCCCATCACTCTGACCTCTCTACACTCCAGATATCCCCCAGCACTCTGACCCCTCTATACCTTAGATATCCCCCAGCACTCTGACCCCTCTACACCCCAGATATCCCCCAGCACTCTGACCCTCTACACCCCAGATATCCACCAGCACTCTGACCCCTCTATACCCCAGATATCCCCCCCAGCACTCTGACAGCTCTATACCCCAGATATCCCCCCCAGCACTCTGACCCCTCTACACCCCAGATATCCCCCCAGCACTCTGACCCTTCTACACCCCAGATATCCCCCCAGCACTCTGACCCCTTTATACCCTAGATATCCCCCAGCACTCTGACCCCTCTATACCCTAGATATCCCCCAGCACCCTGACCGGGCATTCAAGCTGCATGGGGTGGGGTCAGAGCATCACTGACGCTCCTGCCCTGCCCCTCCCTGCTGGCTGTGAAATAATAGGTATCGTTTTGCACAGCGTACCGCTGCCAGCCTGCCTCCCCTGTGTATCTATCACTCTCAGTGCCATCACGGGGCTCCCAATTTTGAGGCAGCATGGATTCAAGGGCCAGCTTCTTTGGGGAAAGTGCAGGGCCTCCCCCCCATGCAACTGGGGCCCCTGGGCAGTGCCCAGGTGTGCCCTCTCATTAAGACAGCTCTGCCTCCAATCACAGTGCTGAACAAAATGGCTACTTACGCTCAAAGTTCTTGACGATGTGCTGCAGACAGAGGTCAGTGAGAAGTGGGACGATTGCCAGGGACCAGCTGTAGTCCTCTGTGATGATCCGACGCATCTTCCTAAGGTCAGCCGCTGCATTTCTATGCTGGACGGGGAGCGGCGCGGCGACCGCTGCCTTCTCATTGGCTGCAGACTCCGGCATTGTTGGGACTGGCTGGCCAATCTCAGTTGCACATTCCTGGAGGATGGAGGAGAAGAGGCAGATTATTATTATATTCTATAAATCAGGAGGATACAGCTGTGAGAGTTCATAGTATGGGTTCATCCAAGAAATAAATCCTTCTAACAGGAAGTTAGGAGAAATCTCTCCAGTGGGGATACAGACAGCAATAAAAACTTGACAGAGGCTCTAAAACCACGGTGCCCAACCTGTGACCTGGGGGCCACAAGCAGGCCTTTGGAACTTGCTGTGTGGCCTTTTGCAGACCCCAGCAGTCAGCAATGGAAGCATTAATTGCAAATAGGATTTAATGACAGTGATCTCTAGCTGTCCCATGTTGCACGTCCCAAGCCTCTTTCTCCTGTGTCTGTCCAATCTACAACCACATTTGTTGCATGTCTGTAGTCTCTGATCATCTCCTCTAGTATGTCTGAAGGTTCTGATCATATCTAGCATGTCTGCAGTCTCTGATTGTCTTCTCTAATATGCATGCAGTCTCTAATTATCTCCTATAGAGTGTCTGCAGTCTCTGATTGTCTCCTCTAGTGTGCCTGCAGTCTCTGATCATCTCCTCTAATATGTCTGTAGTGTCTGATCATCCCCTTTAGAGTGTCTGCAGTTTCTTATAGTGATATAGTCTCCTCTAGCATGTATGCAGTCAATGATCATCTCCAATAGTATGTCTGAAGGCTCTGATCATCTCTAGCATGTCTGCAGTCTCCGATTGTCTCTTCTAGCATGTCTGCAGTCTCTGATCATCTCCTTTATCATGTCTTCAGTCTCTGATTGTCTCCCCTAGTATGTCTACAGTCTCTGATCGTCTCCTCTAGCATGTCTGCAGTCTCGGATTGTCTTCTCTATTGTGCCTGCAGTCTCTGATCATCTCCTATAGAGTGTGTGCAGTTACTTATAGTCCTCCCTAGTATGTCTGCAGTCTCTGATTGTAACCTCTAGCATGTCTGCAGTCTCTGATCATCTCCTCTAGGTATGTCTGTAGTCTCTGATCGTCTCCTCTAGTATGTCTGCAGTCTCTGATCGTCTCCTCTAGCATGTCTGCAGTCTCTGATCATCTCCTCTAGGTATGTCTGTAGTCTCTGATCATCTCCTCTAGTATGTCTGCAGTCTCTGATCGTCTCCTCTAGTATGTCTGCAGTCTCTGATCATCTTCTCTAGTATGTCTGCAGTCTCTGATCGTCTCCTCTAGTATGTCTGCAGTCTCTGATCATCTTCTCTAGTATGTCTGCAGTCTCTGATCATCTGCAGTCTCTGATCGTCTCCTCTAGTATGTCTGCAGTCTCTGATCATCGTCTCTAGTATGTCTGCAGTCTCTGATCGTCTCCTCTAGTATGTCTGCAGTCTCTGATCGTCTCCTCTAGTATGTCTGCAGTCTCTGATCATCTTCTCTAGCATGTTTGCAGTTTCTGATCGTCTCCTCTAGCATTTCTGCAGTCTCTGACAGTCTTCTTTTGTATACTTTACATTAGGTGTGGCCCTTTAGCTCTATCAGGGACCACAGCTGAGGCCCCCTACATCTTGTAAGTTGACAACCACTGCTCTAAACCATTTCTACCCTTCTACTCTAAAACAAAATGGGAATCAATAAGACAAATACCCACCAATCACATCTTAAATGTATGTTAATAAATTCCATCTAAAAATCTCTCCTCGTTGTTTTAAAGCATGGGTCTTCAAACTACGGCCCTTCAGGTGTTCAGGAACTACAATTCCCATCATGCCTAGTCATGTCTGTGAATGTCAGAGTTTTACAATGCCTCATGGGAAGTGTAGTTCCGCCACAGCTGGAGGGACGTAGTTTGAGGATCCCTGTTTTAAAGCTTCTGCATAGGAAACTCCCCACAATTCACAATGGCGGCACCTTTTATGGAGGAGCTCTGGGGGCAGTGATGTGGAAGGTGGGTTATTTTGTCACTGGCAGGGCCGTCTCTCACCCATCGGGGTGTGGTGGGTGCCGTGTGACACCTCTGAAGTAGGTTCGGTTCCTCTGACCTCCTGCCACACAGGAAGAAGGTTACCAGTCTGGCAGCTCTAAGGGGTCCAATTAAAAGAGCAAAAAGGAGCACCCACCACTATAACACCTTCATTAGGTGAAACGCCAAGAACCCAGCACTGTACAGTGATTTGCTCTAAGCCCCCAGATCCGCTTTAATAATCAGAGCTCAACGCTGTCAGGCCTCGTCCTCCGACCTTCATTCACACCGCCTTTCAGATGACAGCGAAATTATATGTCCGGCTCTTCCTCGGTGCAACGTTCCCCCAGAAACCGGCTATTCATATATCTGCCAAGCGGGGTCACAACCTCAGTGACAAAACAATAAATTACATAATCAATCCCGCCATGAATTCTCATTTAGTCGATGGAAGTGATTGAGCCCCCTCCCCCCATGGCGCCGATTCTGCAGGGTGTTCTGTACAGGAAAAAGAGGAGCCGGCCATCGTTTATAGTGACCAAAACCACCAGAACACTGCACCTTTTCTGACACTTTTTGTTTACAAGTAAATAATTTAATTATTTGCTACAAATTACTTATAACCCCCCAAACACTTTATCTATCTATCTATCTATCTATCTATCTATCTATCTATCTATCTATCTATCTATCTCTCTCTCTCTCTATCTATCTATCTCTGAATGAATGAAAAACTTATATAGCGCGGCACATGCGAACTGAATCGCCTCTGGGCGCTCTCTCTATATCTATCTATCTCTCTCTATATCTCTCTCTCTCTTTATCTATCTATCTATCTATCTATCTATCTATCTATCTATCTATCTATCTATCTATCTATCTATCTATCTATCTATCTCTCTGTCTCTCTCTATATATATATCTCTATCTATCTATCTATCTATCTCTCTATCTATCTATCTCTCTCTCTCTCTCTCTCTCTATCTCTCTCTCTATCTATCTTTTTAGTAGAGACCCTAGGACATGAAATGGTAATCGTTGCAATTTTTTATTATTACATAGTTAGTCAGGTTGAAAAAACACACAAGTCCATCCACTTCAACCATAAAAAAAAAAAAAAAATGTATTTGCAAAGCGTTTTTTTAATCGCAATTAGTTTGGAAAAAATACACTTTATTGAATTAACCGGTCAACGACCAGCTCACGACTATATACGTTGGCAGAATGCCATGGCTGGGCAAAGTGACATATATTTACGTGACTTGGAATTTCCCACCGTACGGGCGCGTGCAAGCTCCGTGACCATGCCCGCGGGACCCACGGACTCGATGTCCGCCGGTGTCCCACGATTGGGTTACAGAGCTGCAGAACGGGGAGATGTCAGTGTAAACAAGCATCTCCCCGTTCTGCCTCTCATCGGGAACAACGATCAGTGACGTGTCACCCGTAGCCACGCCCCCTAACTGTTAGAATCACTCCCTAGGGCACACTGAACCACTTCCTAGCCCCCTAGTGGTTAACCCCTCACTGCCAGTCACATTTATACAGTAAACAGAACATTTTTATAGCACTGATCGCTGTATAAATGTGAATGGTCCCAAAATAGAGTCAAAAGTGTCGAATGTATCCGCCCATAATGTCACAGTCATGATAAAAATTGCTGAACACTGCCATTACAGTAAAACCTTGGTTTGTGAGCCTCTAAGTGTAGCAATACGTTTCTAAATGTTGTACCTTCATTAAATGTAACCATATTGCTACACTTAGAGGAGACTCTCTTCTTTTTTATACTCAGTTGTGACATGACGCTACTCTTATATCAAGACATCGCTTGTATATCAAGGTTACTCTCAAACCAAGGTTTCACTGTACTATTAATAAAAATGGCAATAATCTATCCCCTATTTTGTAGACACTACGGGCCAGATTCTCAGCCGAGTTACGTCGGCGTATCTCGAAATACGCCGCGTAACTTCTAAGAAGCGCCGGCGTATCTATTTTCTGTATTCAGAAAACAAGATACGCCGGACTTATGCTTAGATACGAGCGGCGGAAGTCTCTTACGCCGTCGTATCTTAGTTGCATATTTACGCTGGCCGCTAGGTGGCGCTTCCGTCGATTTACGCGTCGAATATGCAAAAGAGCTATATACGCCGATTCACGAACGTACTTGCGCCCGGTCGTCGTATTTTACATCGTTTGCGTAAGCGTAAAGTTACCCCTGCTATATGAGGCGTATCTTTGCGTAGGTGTGGCATACGCAATGTTAAGAATGGACGTCGGGACAGCGTAAAATTTTCCGTCGTTTGCGTAAATCGCTTGCGAATAGGGCTTTGCGTAAATTACGTTAACGCCGAAACCAATGTATTTGCGGCGTAATTTTGAGCATGCGCACTGGGATACGTCCACGGACGGCGCATGCGCCGTTCCTTGAAAACGTCAAATACGTGGGGTCACTAGTAATTTACATAAAACACGCCCACCTTCGAATCCCGGTCTCGGCTACATGTGAATTGAGTTTGGTGGTCTCAGCCCGGCTCCCGGTGGGTGTGCTATGCAAGGTACGCCTGTGCTTAGTACGCCCCCCCCCCCCCCCCACAAAAAAAACACCACACTTGCACGCACAGGAAATTGCACTAACTTTGGCCATGCGGTCTCCTAAAAAAGAGAGGCGAAGGACCTGCGGGGCTAGACCCCCTCACTTCCTCATAGGTCCCGTTGGGCTCCCAAGCGGAGCAGGTAGGGTGGGGTGAGTGGGAGTCCCCCCCTCACACCCGCCATTGCCACCCGGGGGCATGGAGAAGGATGGCAGATTGCCTCCGGGGGGAGGGTCTGCCTACTCCCAACTCCTGCAGTCCAGCTCCTCTCTCTCGAGTTCACGCACAAAATACACTTAAAAAAAAACAAAAAAAAACACGCCCACCACCGCCACATTTGAATTAGGCGCGCTTACGTCGGGACATTTACGCTACGCCGCCCTAACTTAGGACGCAAGTAAAAATACTGCACTTGCGTCCAAAGTTGCGGCGGCATAGCGTAAATACGATACGCTACGCCCCGCTGCCAGATACGCCTAAATACGAGAATCTGGCCCTATAACTTTTACGCAAACCAATCAATAAACGCTTATTGCGATTTTTGTTACCAAAAATATGTAGAAGAATACGTATCGGCCTGAACTGAGGGAAAAAACTTTTTTTAATATATATTTTTGGAGATATTTATTATAGCAAAAAGTAAACAATATTGCATTTTTTTCCAAATTTCTGCTCTATTTTTGCGCAAAACATAAAAACCGCAGAGGTGATCAAATACCACCAAAAGAAAGCTCTATTTGTGGGGAAAAAAGAACGTAAATTTTGTTTGGGAGCCACGTCGCACGACCGCGCAATTGTCAGTTAAAGCGACGCATTGCCGAATCGCAAAAAGTGCTCTGGTGTTTAGCCAGCCAAATGGTCCGGGGCTGAAGTGGTTAAAAAAAAAAACACAATATATATACCCCAATTTTTGTAAAATACGAAAGATGATGTTACGCCGAGGAAATAGATACCTAACATGTCACTCTTTAAAATTGCGCGCACTCGTGGAATGGCGACAAACTTCGGTATTTAAAAATCTCCATAGGCGACACTTTAAACATTTTTACAGGTTACCTGTATTGAGTTACAGAGGAGGTCTAGTGCTAGAATTATTGCTCTCGCTCTAAAGTTCACAACGATACCTCAGATGTGTGGTGCGAACACTGTTTACATATGCGCGAGGAATCCATGTGCGCCCGCTTTTGTGCACGAGCACGGAGGGGTGGGGGTGCTTTCCATTTTTTTTTCTTATTATACAACATGTATTAGTCTCTGTTCACACTGGTGCAATTTGACATGCGATTTGACATGTCAATTTGGCGGCAATGGCACCGTCCTTATCAGTGGGACGCCTCATCTGCGCCAATTTCAAAAAGTAGTTTCTGTACTACTTTTTGCGATTTCGGTCCGGTTCACACTGCTGCGATGTCAGAGATCGGCTGTGATTAGCACCGCACACTGCAGTGAAAATCCCATGCGATCTCTGTGCGATGCGATTTCAGCCATAAAGATCGTACGGCTGAATTTGCATCAAACTCGCACAGGAACCTTTTTTTTTGTCCGCAGCAGAATCGGATCGCATAGGTGATCACACCCATGCGATCCGATTCCTGTCCAAGATTGCAGATCGCACTGTGATATTCGAACTGATTTGGGGGTGTCATTAACTGACACTCCCACAGTGGCGGCTGGTGCTCAAAATTTTTGGGTGGGGCGCAAACAAACGAACAAAAAAAAAAAACAATTGCAGCCTCACTGTGCCCATCAAACGCAGCTACTGTGCCATCAATCGTCACCACTGTGCCATCAATTGTCGCCACTGTGGCCATGCCATCAAACGCAGCCACTGTGCCACCATTTATCGCCACTGTGCCCATCAATCGTCACCACTGTGCCATGCCAAACGCAGCCACTGTGCCATCAAACGCAGTGGATTTGCAGGGTTGCCACATCGCAGCAGTGTGGTTCGCCCTGGTTCACTCTGGTGCGTTTTGACATGCGTTTTGACATGTCGAATTGCATGTCAAAGCCGCGGCATTTGCCGGCAACGGCACCGTCCTAATCAGTGCGACGCCAGAACTGCACCCATTTCAAGAAGTGGTTTCTGTGCTACTTTTTGCGATTTTGGGCTGCGATTTACATTGACATCTGTGCAGAAACCCGCACAGATGTCCCTGTAATTGCGGCCGAAATTGGGACTGACAAGCGTGAGTGAAATTGTGCGCACGACTTCATTCCCGCAGCCCAGTGTGAACCGGGGCTGGCAGTGAGACATCTCCCCATCCGCGGCTACACAGATCAGGAAATGTCTCACTACCTGTGATTAGCACTGCGCAGTGTCGGCTTCCTGGCGGGCGCGTGCATGTGGACTTGCGAACACGCCTGAGCTCATCCGTAGAGGCAAGGGGTTAACCAAGTGCGCAAGAAACGCAAAAACGGCTCTGGCAACGGAAAGGTTAAAGGGCGAAGCTGACCCCAATATGGATATCAGAGATTGCGTCGGGATTTGCGAGGGAAACGCCAGGATCTCTGAATGACCCGGTGTGTTGCCATATTCTGCTCCCTATCGTGCAATGCTCTGGAAGTCACGTGGCGGCCAACTGCGCATGCGCGATGCGTTCCAATGGATTTACGATAGTACACACCAGCGAACCCGGCATTCAGGGCGACGTGGACTTAGAGGGAAGTTGCCAGTCGGCCTCACGTCCTCGCTTCTCTCGGACGGTTCGCTCCGCTCGCTCGGCCTCCTGGCTCTTTTTTTTAACATCCTCCAATCCACAGGGATGTTAAGGAATGAGCCTGGATGCCGACAGAGGTTTCACTGGTGTGTACTGTCGTAAATCCATTGGAACGCATCGCACATGCGCAGTTGGCCGCCACGTGACTTCCGGAGCATTGTACGATAGGGAGCCGAATATGACAACTCACCGGCAGATTTCAGGTGACACAGGAGTTTTGGGGACACACAGCCGCCATGATGGGGACATAACAGGACTAGGTGTCCCCAAAAGATCCTCAGTGAAGAAGATTTCCAGGAGTCCCAGCCTCTCTAGACGCCGATATCCCTCCGCCGCTGTCCTCCCATTGGCCGCTGAGGAGGATGACAGATGTGTAAACAGCGAGGGTATTTCCAGGGACATCTCCCAGTCCAGGGGTGCCCCTTCCGATGTGCACCTCGTGTCTGTGACCCCGGGGTCCGAAGGGGGGTGGAGTCCTGACCCCTGTACAAACGCTGCGCCTGCAAAAAACGGACTGAACACAACAAATCATAACAAATCTACACTAAGTGTCCAAAGTAACAGAAAACCCCAAGCACAGCTATCAATGTATACATTACCCCTCCCCCATCATCACCACTATACTGTTTATGTGTGCAGCTTCTCAGAAAACCTTCACATGTCCCAATACACAGGAGCCCTCGGGCTCCTGAGATCCCCCCACTGAGAACAGCAACGCGGGAATACCTCTACAGCCGGTCCCGGGACTGTCACACGGTGCAGTAAACAAACATGGCGGCCTCCTCTCCGCCCGCTGTGTACCGTCACCACGGCAACGGCGACGCCGTCCGTAACCAAGGCGAGGGGGAGGAGTTTATTGTGCTCAACTCCGCCTACTGCTGTCTTTACTGACTGGAAAGCCAGAAGGGGCGGAGCCTATCCCCTGACTGAACTGTGAAATCCTATGTACAAAGATATATACAGTGTGTACCACACAGTGATCACCTATATAGAGAGTATAATCACCTATACTGTCCCTTATATAGAATATAATACACAGAGATATCACCTATAGCAACCTATATACATTGTATATTACACTGATATCACCTATACTGTCCCTTACATAGAGTATAACACTCAGCTATCCCCTATATATAGAGTATACTACACATATCACCTATACTGTCCCTTATATAGAGTATAACACAGAGATATCACATATAGCAACCTATATACATTGCAAATTACACTGATATCACCTATACTGTCCTCTATTGACTGTATAATATACAGATGTGACTTATACTGTCCCCTATAGATCGTATAATACGCCAATATTACCTATACTGTCCCCTATAGATCGTATAATACACCAATATCACCTATACTGTTCCCTATAGATCGTATAATACACAGATATCACTGGTAATGTCCCCGATAGAGTGTATAATACACAGATATCACCCATACAGTCCCTTATAGAGAGTATAATAGACATATATCACCTATACCATCTCTATATTGGTGTAAAATTCACAGATATCACCTATATTGTCCTTTATAAAGCCTACAATACACAGATATCACCTATACTGTACTCTATAGAATGTATAATACACAGATATCACTGGTAATGTCCCATATAGAGCATATAGTACACAGATATCACATATACTGTCCCCTATAGTGTGTATAATACATGGATATCACCTATACTGTCCTCTATAGAATGTATAATACACATATGTCACCTATACTGTCCTCTATAGAGCTTATAATACACAGATATCGCCTATATTGTACTCTATGGAGTGTATAATAGACATATTTCACCTATACTGTCCTCTATAGAGCCTATAATACACACATATCACCCATACTGTTCCTTTTTAGAGAGTATAATAGACAGATATCACCTACACTGTACTCTATAAAATGTATAATACACATATATCACCTATACTGTCCCCTATAGAGCATATAATACACAGATATCACTGGTAATGTCCCCTATAGAGCGTATAATACACATATATCACCTATACTATCCTCTATAGAGCTTATAATACACAGATATCACCAGTAATGTCTCCTATAGAGCGTATGATGAACAGATATCACTGGTAATGTCCCCTATAGAACGTATAATACACATATATCACCTATACTATCCTCTATAGAGCGTATGATACACAGATATCACCTATACTATCCTTTATAGAGCGTATGATATACAGATATCACCTATACTATCCTCTATAGAGCTTATAATACACAGATATCACCGGTAATGTCCCCTATAGAGCGTATGATGAACAGATATCACTGGTAATGTCCCCTATAGAACGTATAATACACATATATCACCTATACTATCCTCTATAGAGCTTATCATACACAGATATCACCTATACTGTCCCCTATAGAGAGTATAATAGACAGATATTGCCTATACTGTCCCCCATAGAGAGTATAATAGACAGATATTGCCTATACTGTCCTCTATAGAGTATATGATACACAGATATCACCGGTAATGTCCCCTATACAGCGTATAATACACATATATAAAGTCTAATGACCCCCAATATTAACTGCTAGCACTGTATAATGTACAGTGACCCCATATGTTGTCCTTGTACATTGTATAATGTATGGGGACCCCCAATATAACCCCATGCACAGTGTATAATGTATATTGACCCCCATATCCTCTGCTGTATGTATAATGTATAATGTGTAGTGACCCCTTATATTATCCCTGTACAGAGTATAACATACGGGGACCTCCTTTATAACCCTATGCATGGTGTATAATGTACATGGACCCCCTATATAACCCTATGCATGGTGTATAATGTATGTGGACCCCCATATCATCTGCTGTATGTATAATGTGTAGTGACCCCCTATATTATCCCTGTACTGTGTATAATGTTTTGTAACCCCCTATACCATCTATGTATTGTGTATACTGTATACATTATATTACACACCTTCCGGCGCTCTGACAGATTTTTCTGGTGATATATTGAGGCCAAACACTCGGCTGGCTGCGGTTCCAGTCATGGAGGTCATAAAGAATTAATGAGAAAACACTTCACTGCCTCTACATACCCAGCATGGTCAGCAAAATACAGATCAGCTTCCCCCACCGGGCCCAGCGCCTCCACTGCTCCGATATACTGGGAGCCCCAGAAATATATGGGGGTGCCTACAGCAATCATGGGAGGGGGGAAATCGTGAAGGGAAGGGGAATATCAGCCATTATGTGTCCTTTTATACCCTATATTATCTTTATTATGGGTTCTATTATACTCTTTATTACTAGCTATATAATGTTTCCTACTGTACCCTAATAATTATTTACTATATTATCCATATACAACATATAATTTACTGCCATGACATTATTATCACAATCACTACATACTGTGCCTTGAAAAAGTATTCATACCCCTTGAAATTTTCCACATCTTGTCATGTTACAAATAAAAACATAAATGTATTTTATTGGGAGTTTATGTGATGTACCAACACAAAGTGTCACATAATTGTAAAGTGGAAAGAAAATGATAAATGCCTTTTTAATTTTTTATACAAATAAATATGTGAAAAGTGTGTAGAACCCCCTTTCTCTACAAGTCTTTTTGGGGTGTCTCTACCAGCTTTGCACATCTAGAGAGGGACATTTCTGCCCATTCTTCCTTGTAAAATATCTCTGTCTCTGTCAGATTGGATGGAGAGCGTCTGTGATCAGCAATTTTCCACAGATTCTCAATGGGATTTAGGTCTGGACTGTGACTGGACCATTCTAACACATGAATAGGCTTTGATCTAAACCATCCCATTGTAGCTCTGGCTGTACTTTAGGGTCGTTGTCCTGCTGGATGGTGAACCTCCCCCCAGTCTCAAGTCTTTTGCAGATTCTAACAGGTTTTCTTCTAAGATTGCCCTGTATTTGGCTCCATCCATCTTACCATCAACTCTGACCAGCTTCCCTGTCCCTGCTGAAGAAAAGCATCCCCACCACATGATGCTGCCACCACCATGTTTCACGGTGGGGATGGTGTGTTCAGGGTGATGTGCAGTGTTAGTTTTCCCCCACACATAGCGTTTTTTTGCTTTTAGGCCAAAAAGTGAAATTTTGGTGTCGTGTGACCAGAGCACCTTCTTCCACATGTTTGCTGTGTCTCCTCCCCCACATGGCTTCTCACAAACTTCAAACAGGACTTCTTATGTCTTTCTTCTTGTCACTCTTCCATAAAGGGCAGATTTGTGGAGAGCACCACTAATAGTTGTCCTGTGGACAGATTCTCCCCCCTGAGCTGTGGATCTCTGCAGCTCCTCCAGAGTTACCATGGGCCTCTTGGCTGCTTCTCCGATGAATGCTCTCCTTGCCCGGTCAGTTTAGGTGGACGGCCATGTCTTGGTAGGTTTGCAGTTGTACCATACTCTTTCCATTTTCCGATGATGGATTGAACAGAAGCTCCGTGAAATCTTCAAAGCTTAGGAGATTTTTTTAATAACCTAACCCTGCTTTATACTTCTCCACAACTTTATCCCTGACCTGTCTGGTGTGTTCCTCGGCCTTCATGATGCTGTTTGTTCACTAAGGTTCTCTAACAAACCTCTGAGGGCTTCACAGAACAGTTGTGTTTATACTGAGATTAAATGACACACGGGTGGACTCTACTAATTAGGTGACTTCTGAGGGCAATTGGTTCTCTAGATTTTAGTTATCAGAGTAAAGGGGACTGAATATAAATGCGAAGAATTGTGAAAACCATTTATCATTTTCGTTCCACTTCAAAAATGTGACACTTTGTGTTGGTCTATTACATAAAATCCCAATAAAATACATTTATATTTATGGTTGTAACATGAGAAAATGTGGAACATTTTCAGGGGTATGAATACTTTTTCAAGGCTCTGTATGTTTAATGTTCAGATTACCATATGATATCAGTACGGTGATATTATCAGGACTATGATCTCTGTACAGTACGGTGATATCATTGTCAGGACTATGATCTCTGTACAGTCTCCTCTCTGTGAGAAGTTGGCTATAAATGATATCACTTTCCATTTCCGATCCCATGGTATGTTCTGTGCTGTACATGATGTGTGCTGTAGTCGGGGGAAGATGTGACGATGAGCGGTGAGAAGATGCAGAGAAGAACGATTAATAATTGATGAGATTTTCTCCAGAAATAGCACACATGAGAGATCAGGAGAGGACGGCGCATACAGACACAAAGTGGGGGTGAAGCTGATTCAGGAGGGCACACAGTCAGGGGGGCGGAAACACAGCGTCTGTCTGCTGGGGGGGGGGGGGGATGCTGTGCTGGGGACATGGACGGTCACAATGCTGCAGAACCATTATTGGTAGGGGGAAGAAGAGCACTCGCTTGAGAGAGAGGGAGAGGGGAGAGAGAGAAGGGGGAAATAGAGAGAAGGGGGAGAGAGAGGGAGGGGGAAGGAGAGAGAAGGGGGAAATAGAGAGAGAGAGGGGAGAGATAGGGGGACAAAGAGGGGGAGAGAAAGCGAGAGATGAGGGGGAGAGAAAGCGAGAGATAAGGGGGAAAGAGAGAGAGAAGGAGAGAGAGGGGCGAGAGAGAGAGGGGGAGAAAGGGAGAGAAAATGTCAGAGAGAGGGGGAGAGAGGGAGGTGAGACGTAGAGAGAGGAAGGGGGAGAGAGATGGAGAGGATAGAGAGAGAGAGGGGAGGGACAGAGGGATGAGAGGGAGAGAGATGGAGAGGAGAGAGAGGGGGAGCGAGAGGGGGGAGGGGGGAGAGAGAGAGAGAGGGGGGAGAGAGGGGGACAAAGAGGGGGAGAGAAAGCGAGAGATAAGGGGGATAGAGAGAGAAGGGGAGGGAGAGGGGGAGAGGATGAGAGAGGGAGAGAAGAGGGAGAGAGAGAGGAAGGGGGATAGAGATGGAGAGGAGAGAAAGAGGGGGGCAATAGAGAGGAGAGGGACAGAGGGATGAGAAGGAGGGAGGGAGAGATGGGAGAGAGATGGAGAGGAGAAAAAGGGGGAGCGAGAGGAGGGGAGAGAGGGAGGGGGAGAGAGAGATGGAGAGGAGAGAGAGGGGGAGCGAGAGGGGGGAAGAGAGAGATTGGGAGAGGAGAGAGAGGGGGAGCGAGAGATGGAGAGGAGAGAGGGGGGGAGCGAGAGGGGGGAAGAGAGAGATTTGGAGAGGAGAGAGGGGGGGAGCGAGAGAGGGAGGGGGAGAGAGAGATGGAGAGGAGAGAGAGGGGGAGCGAGAGGGGGGAGAGAGGGAGGGGGAGATAGAGATGGAGGGAGAGTGAGAGAGGGGGGAGATTAGGAGAAGAGAGAGAGGGTAGTTAGGATTGTGTCATCTGTCAAACCTCGTACACACGGGCCAAAATCTCGTCAGGAAAAAAACGTGTTTTTTCCTGACGAGATTCTTGGCAAGAATCTCTTGCCGCCGGGGTGTACAGACTCTCCTTTCAAAAGACAAGAATGCGGTGACGTCATCACGTACGACGAGCATGCGCTTGTCCCATTCGATGCAGTCGCCGCCATCTTGCTGCACCCTACCTATGCCTAGGAAGCTACCGCGCATGCATCAAACTCATTTCGAGCATGCGCGGGTTTCCACGGCGACCAGGTAAGTATACACACTCTCGGGTTTCTCAGCAGGAAAACTGCAGAGAATCACAACGAGAAAATAGAGAACATGGTCTCTATTTTTCTCTTCTAGATTGTGGGCAGTTTTCTTGTCGAGAAACCTGAAAGCCTCGTACACATGCCCGGTATACTTTGCAAGAAAGCTCTGCCAGCAGTTTTCTTGCCGAGTAAACTGAGAGTGTGTACGAGGCTTAAACCTGGATCTCAGTTCGGGAAGTAGATGGAGACCCTGTATGATGCTTAAAGAAAGATGGATCTGTTTTTTTGGGGGAAAAAAAAAGCAGATGAAAGCGAGTGTTGTGATCTCTGTGAAAGAAAATAAATACCTGGAAAAGTTACATCAACATGTTATTTAATCTGCTGCACTTAGGCTGCATTCACACCTAGGCGTAGGCGGTATGCGGCGACATGAAATTGGCGTTTTGTCCCCGCGATTTGCGGCGACAAGTCGCTCCTTGTTTTTCGCTGGAGGGGTGATTTTAGCATTGTTGGCTATGCCCAAACGCCGAAGACGCCTGAAAAAAGGGTCCGGGACTTGTTTTGAGCTTCAGGCGTTCGGCGTAGAGATGTGAACCATTTCCATAGCCGACAATGTAGGTTCGCCCCTCCAGTGTATTTCAGGCTGCTACAGCGTCGGGCGTAGGGCGCCAAAACGCCTAGGTGTGAATGCAGCCTTAATCTGAATTCAAGGTATGGATATTGTTCCTTTTTGGACCGTGTAGGTATGCCACACCTGTGGGAATTCAGCCTTAAAAAATTGATGTAAACC
Source organism: Rana kukunoris (assembly GCA_029574335.1). Classification (NCBI taxonomy): domain Eukaryota; kingdom Metazoa; phylum Chordata; class Amphibia; order Anura; family Ranidae; genus Rana; species Rana kukunoris. The sequence goes on along the minus strand of CM056052.1, from coordinate 551,793,624 downwards.
CCAATTTTTTTATGATGATGTCACAATGTAGAGTATAAAATTTCCTATCATCTGTGCCCAGTCTTGCCACACAGAGTTTATCCAGCTCTGAACAATCCTCCTTTATTGTTCAGTAAAATAAAGCAGACTTACAGAGAAAATCCTTAGTCCGTTCCGCCCCCCTTGCTGTGAGTGACAGGTTATTTACATATCTCATGCACTAGCCTGGAGACAGGCATTATTTTTTAATTCCCACCCCCACTCCTTTTCTGGAGTCATGTGGTTACTTTTCTGGCATTTGACTGGATGTTAGTGATCATAGCAGAATTGTAAGGAATACATAGGAAAAAAATGCATGTCGAGAAGGGGGGTGAAGAGGAGGGCGGGGAGTCTACTGACATCACAACTCCACCCACAGAACTCCAGACAACAGACCCACCCACAGAATCTGCCGTTTTTCAGTTCTTAGAACAGACAGAGGGGAGACATTTGACAGGTGAGGATACATGCAGGAGGCGTCTATATCCTTATAGATCAGCACTATGGCAGGAGTTTAGAAAGGATGAGAGCGGCTTTACATCCACTTTAATAAATCTGAAGACAGGTCCACTTTAAAACATAAGGAAACCCAGCAATCTAAAGCCACATTCATAAAAATAAACTTTTGCCTAATAAACAGTTTATATCGCATGATTGATGCATTTCTCTTTGTTTTGGTGCAGGCTGTTCCTCCCCCTCCATCACCGCTGAATGCGGCACCATCTTTGATGCTTTTTGGTGTTTCGTTCTCATAACACAATTTCTGCTCTCAAGGCTCGTCATTTACAGTAGAAACCTTGCGCATGCGCCTACCAAAGAGAGTAAAAGCCTTGCTTTGGATTACAAGCAGCCATGATGGTATGACGGGTCATCAAAATCAAAGCTCATCCCCATAGAAATCTGCAAGCATCAGGACATGTGCGTCTGTTACGAGACGTTCCCTACACTCTATGACAGGGATCCTCAAACTACGGCCCTCCAGCTGTTGTGGAACTACACATCCCATGAGGCATTGCAAAACTCTGACATTCACAGACATGACTAAGCATGATGGGAATTGTAGTTCCTGAACAGCTGGAGGGCCGTAGTTTGAGGACCCCTGCTCTATGATGTCGTTAATCACTTGGGGTTTCAGGGAAAGAAGATGAGCACCACGAGAGAGAGTGTTTGCTGGAGGGCTAGGCCAGAATGTTAGAAATGAGCCTTCTAATATGAACACACCAGTGAAGAAATTACACCGATACAGAGGAAGGATGTGGATGATCATAATGCTGTCTACCCAGAAGATGTCTACCAATAGGCTGAGGTCAAGGAGATGTCTGCCAGGAATATGTATACCAATAGGTTGAAGTCAAGGAGATGTTTACCAATAGGTTCAGCTCAAGGAGATGCCTATCAGGGATATGTCTACCAATGGGTTTAGATCAAAGGGATGTCTACCAATAGGTTCAGACCAAGGAGATACCTACCAAGAATATGTCTACCAATAGGTTCACATCATGAGCATGTCTACAAGAATATGTCTACCAATACGTTGAGATCAAGAGGATGTTTACAAATGGGTTGAGATTTAAGGGGATTTCTACAAAGATGTCTACCAATAGGTTGAGATCAAGGGGATGTCTATCCATAGGTTGAGATCAAGGGGACATCTATCCATAGGTTGAGATCAAGGGGACGTCTACCCATAGGTTGAGATCAAGGGGATGTCTACCCATAGGTTGAGATCAAGGGGATGTCTACCCATAGGTTGAGATCAAGGGGATGTCTATCCGTAGGTTGAGATAAAGGGGATGTCTATCCGTAGGTTGAGATCAGGGGGATGTCTATCCGTAGGTTGAGATCAAGGGGATGTCTATCCGTAGGTTGAGATCAAGGGGATGTCTATCCGTAGGTTGAGATCAGGGGGAGGTCTATCCGTAGGTTGAGATCAGGGGGATGTCTATCCGTAGGTTGAGATCAGGGGGAGGTCTATCCGTAGGTTGAGATCGAGGGGAGGTCTATCCGTAGGTTGAGATCGAGGGGAGGTCTATCCGTAGGTTGAGATCGAGGGGAGGTCTATCCGTAGGTTGAGATCGAGGGGAGGTCTATCCGTAGGTTGAGATCGAGGGGAGGTCTATCCGTAGGTTGAGATCGAGGGGAGGTCTATCCGTAGGTTGAGATCGAGGGGAGGTCTATCCGTAGGTTGAGATCGAGGGGAGGTCTATCCGTAGGTTGAGATCGAGGGGAGGTCTATCCGTAGGTTGAGATCAAGGGGAGGTCTATCCGTAGGTTGAGATCAAGGGGAGGTCTATCCGTAGGTTGAGATCAAGGGGATGTCTATCCGTAGGTTGAGATCAAGGGGATGTCTATCCGTAGGTTGAGATCAAGGGGATGTCTATCCGTAGGTTGAGATCAAGTTGATGTCTATCCGTAGGTTGAGATCAAGGGGAGGTCTATCCGTAGGTTGAGATCAAGGGGAGGTCTATCCGTAGGTTGAGATCAAGGGGAGGTCTATCCGTAGGTTGAGATCAAGGGGAGGTCTATCCGTAGGTTGAGATCAAGGGGAGGTCTATCCGTAGGTTGAGATCAAGGGGAGGTCTATCCGTAGGTTGAGATCAAGGGGAGGTCTATCCGTAGGTTGAGATCAAGGGGAGGTCTATCCGTAGGTTGAGATCAAGGGGAGGTCTATCCGTAGGTTGAGATCAAGGGGAGGTCTATCCGTAGGTTGAGATCAAGGGAATGTCTATCCGTAGGTTGAGATCAAGGGAATGTCTATCCGTAGGTTGAGATCAAGGGAATGTCTATCCGTAGGTTGAGATCAAGGGGATGTCTATCCGTAGGTTGAGATCAAGGGGAGGTCTATCCGTAGGTTGAGATCAAGGGGATGTCTATCCGTAGGTTGAGATCAAGGGGATGTCTATCCGTAGGTTGAGATCAAGGAGACGTCTACCAGGAATATGTCTTTCAATAGGTTCTGATGAAGGGGATGTCTACCAGTAGGCTTAGATCAAGGACATGTCAACCAATAGGTAGAGCTCAAGAGAATGTCTACTAAGAAATGGTTGTTTTTCAGTGGTTGGCTCTCCTCAGACTCTGTCAGAGGCTAGGAAAGCCTATTAAGGCACTTATTTGTTTACATACGATTGGACACAGCCGATCACATGGATAAAGAGCCGTGTGATTGGTTCTTTACCAAGATCTGGGTCACACCATGTCCCAGGGACACATCGCGCCCACGATCGGGAGGAGGTTAAAGTTCATGTAAATGCAGATGTCCCAATTCTTTTGGTAATACAGTGTATCTAGCAACAGGTTGAGATGACCTTATTAAAGCAGAGCTCCACCCTAAAGTGGAACTCCCGCTCATCGGAAGCCTCCCCCATCCGGTGTCACATTTGACATCTCTCAGGGGGGGAGGGGGTGCAGATACATGTCTAAAGACAGGTATTTGCACCCACTTCCGGCCACACAATCTCAGGCAGACTGCGGGCATGACATCACCTCCCGTCCCCGCCGTGTTCTGGAAATGCTCGGCTCCCAGTACACAGCCAATCGGCAGGCGTATCGCGACTCGCGCATGTGCCGTAGGGAACCGGGCAGTGAAGCCAGAGCGCTTCACTTCCTGGTTCCCTCACCGAGGATGGTGGGGGGGGGCAGCAGAGTGACAAGCGCTCGCTCGTCCTCTGCTGCGGACACCGCTGGACTCCAGGACAGGTAAGTGTCCTAATGTTAAAAGTCAGCAGCTGCAGTATTTGTAGCTGATAGCTTTTAATATTTTTTTTTCAACGGACATCCGCTTTAAAATCTTACTGATGGTATCAAGTTTAAAAATGGAGCTTACTTCTGCTTTAAGGCACACCGAGTGAGTCCACTTACCCTCAGCAGCTCTACACCGAGGCTGTACATAGAGAACACATAACAAGGAGGACAGAAGCTCCATTTATTCATAAAAGAAAACACAAAATGACTAAAAACAAATCAAATTCCAACCACAAAGCGCGGAGCGGGGAACATATAATGCTTTCTTTCAAATAAATGCTTCTTATTCAAATAAAATATTTACAGGCTGAATCAATCGATACACCTTCATGCAATTAAATAAATCATCACTTTAAAAAAACGAGATACGATGTAGAAAAATATATTTGTTCATGATTCTGTTGCCTTGATATCATGGTAAACATGCACACACAGAGAGCGCCCTCCGCAGAGCAATAAAAATATATATATAAAAAAAAGGATTATAAAAATCACATAAAATTTGAAAACACGACATTCAGATAACCTCAGTGAATGCACCAGGGATGACACGAGAGGAGTCATGTGACCAGAGGGGAGTCATGTGACCAGAGGGGAGTCATGTGACCAGAGGAAATATGAAATGCCCTGAAGTCAGACCGGACTGTGCTGAGTAATGAGACACGATCATCGATCTTCTGGGGGGAGGGGGTGGGGTCTGAGCGCGATCTCCGACTAATGCAGGAGTAGAAAGCTCATTATCTTTAGAAGACGGACTCACCCCACCCCCACCCCCATTACTCACCTGCCAACTGCACCCCCCCGAATGTGCAAACTCTGAATCCTTGTAGTTTGCAGAAGGCAGACCCTGAATGCCCGTTATTTATTGAAAGTGGACCCTTAGGAGTTGATTTACTAAAAGTAGAGCACTCAGAATCTGGTGTAGCTGTTCTAGGTAGCCAATCAGCTTCTAGCGTCAGCTTGTTCAATGAAAAAGGGGTTTTAAAAGTTGTAATAAAAAAAAAAAAATAACAAACATGTCTATACTTACCTACGGTACTCTGTGCCATGGAATCGCACAGAGTGGCTGGGAACCTCCTCTTTTGGGGTCCCCCGCCAGCGCTCCTGGCCCCTCCCCTTTGTCCAGTGCCCTCATGAGAAGCCGCTTCCCATGGGGGCAATCTTGCGTGCACCCGACTCCCTCTGCCACGTCCATTACCACAGACAGATGGACTCGGCCCCACCCCCCGGCCTTGATTGACAGCACTGATAGCCACTAGATCCCAGAGCCCCAGAAAATCCAGCGAGACCCAGAAGTGAGGAGATAAAAGATCTGCGGACATACACAGCGCTGAATCGAATGAGGTCTCGGGTAAGTAAAGGGGGCTGAAGGGGGATGCCGACACCTAAACATTTTTATTTTACCTTACAGGGGTTATAAACCTTCGTGTGTTTTTTCACCCTAATGCACCCTATGCATTGAGGTGAAAAAACACCTTGCACTCTCCGCCCCCCCCCCCCCCCGTTTTACTTACCTAAGCCACGAAACTCCATGGGCGCAATCCCGCAATGCTTTCCCCCAGCTTGAGGCGGCTCTTCATTGAAGATTGATAGCAGCCGGAGCCAATGGTCATCATTTAAATCAATGATGCAGCGCTGGGGGGCGGGGCGTAGTCATACACTTGCCAGCATGCTGGGGGCTGGGCCAAGTCATACACTTGGCAGCTATGACCACCACTGTATTACATGGGAGCGCGCCCGCAAGCTAACCCCCTTGGGAGAGAGCTTCCCAGAACAGGGGTTAGCTATTGTGAGGAGGAGCCGCGACAGCCGCAGAGGGACCCCAGAAGAGGAGGATCGGGGCCACTCTGTGCAAAACGAACTGCACAGTAGAGGCAAGTATGACATGTTTTTTATTTAAAAAAATAAATAAAATAAAAATAAAATAAAAAGATTTAACCCTTACAACCCCTTTAATGCAAGGAACGGATTAAGGTCAATTAAGTTTAGACTTTACAAACCCCAATAAGCACCGGGTTCACATCGGGCCGTTTTCACACGTCAAATCACATGTGAGATCGGAGCCTATTGCCAAAAGTAGTTCCTGCACTACTTTTGGCGACTTCAATAGACATCTTTGCATGAACCCGCACAGATGTCATTCAAATCGCCTCTGAACTTGCACTGAAATGCCGGTTTAAAAATCGTGCCAGTTCACAATTTCATACCCTTCAGTGTGTACCTGGGCCTAAACCTGGAAGCTGATTGGCTACCATGCACAGCTGCAGCAGATTTTGCACTCTACAGTTTTAGTAAATCAACCCCCCTTAGCCTACCTGTACAGTGGGCCGATTTGACATGTAAAAATCGCATGCCAAAACGCAGCTTAGTGCCAGCAACAGCACCATTCAAATCGGTGCAATGCCGCACAGACACTTCTAGCGACTTCTGGGGCGATTTCAATAGACATCTTTGCATGAAGTTGCACAGATGTCTCTCAAATCGCCCCCCCCCCCCCCCCCCAAAGTCGGACTGAAATGCTTGTTTGAAATTGTGCGAGTTCATTTCAAACCCGCATCAGTGTGGACCCGACTCCATATTCATTATCTGCAGAAGGTGAACCTCAAATGCATTTCTTTTCGAACCTGCATAAGGTGGGCCCTGATTTCCCATTGTCTGCAGAACTCAAAACCCTGAATCCCCATTGTTTGCAGATGGCAGGTTCAGAATGGCCGTTATTTGCCAAAGACTGACCACAAATGCCCGTTATTATCCCTAGAAGGTGCACTTTCCATTCTCATCTTCAGAAGGGGGATCCCAAATATTAATTCTCTGCAGAAGGCAGGTCCCAAATGCCCAACACCTGTCAAAGGTGGATCTTGAACGCTTGGCATGTGCAGAAGCTGGGACTTGAACCCTCACCTTCAGCAGAAGGCGGGACCCTCGCCTGAAGGCGGGACCCTCGCCTGAAGGCGGGACCCTCGCCTGAAGGCGGGACCCTCGCCTGAAGGCGGGACCCTCGCCCTCAGCAGAAGGCGGGACCCTCGCCCTCAGCAGAAGGCGGGACCCTCGCCCTCAGCAGAAGGCGGGACCCTCGCCCTCAGCAGAAGGCGGGACCCTCGCCCTCAGCAGAAGGCGGGACCCTCGCCCTCAGCAGAAGGCGGGACCCTCGCCCTCAGCAGAAGGCGGGACCCTCGCCCTCAGCAGAAGGCGGGACCCTCGCCCTCAGCAGAAGGCGGGACCCGAACCCTCGCCCTCAGCAGAAGGCGGGACCCGAACCCTCGCCCTCAGCAGAAGGCGGGACCCGAACCCTCGCCCTCAGCAGAAGGCGGGACCCGAACCCTCGCCCTCAGCAGAAGGCGGGACCCGAACCCTCGCCCTCAGCAGAAGGCGGGACCCGAACCCTCGCCCTCAGCAGAAGGCGGGACCCGAACCCTCGCCCTCAGCAGAAGGCGGGACCCCCGAGCCCTCGCCCTCAGCAGAAGGCGGGACCCCCGAGCCCTCGCCCTCAGCAGAAGGCGGGACCCCCGAGCCCTCGCCCTCAGCAGAAGGCGGGACCCCCGAACCCTCGCCTTCAGCAGAAGGCGGGACCCCCGAACCCTCGCCTTCAGCAGAAGGCGGGACCCCCGAACCCTCGCCTTCAGCAGAAGGCGGGACCCCCGAACCCTCGCCTTCAGCAGAAGGCGGGACCCCCGAACCCTCGCCTTCAGCAGAAGGCGGGACCCCCGAACCCTCGCCTTCAGCAGAAGGCGGGACCCCCGAACCCTCGCCTTCAGCAGAAGGCGGGACCCCGAACCCTCGCCTTCAGCAGAAGGCGGGACCCGAACCCTCGCCTTCAGCAGAAGGCGGGACCCGAACCCTCGCCTTCAGCAGAAGGCGGGACCTTGAATACTGGTCATCTGCAGAAGGTGGACCCCAAAACATAGTATCTACATAACATATACAGAAGGCACATACTTGGCACATTTAGTAATATAAACACGGCCTGAGAGAGGTTAATGTGCCTCCAAACTCACTCTGCATCCATTCATCCTACATTTAGGCTCCATTCACACTTGTGCAACTTCAAATTTGTGGGATTCCCATTGCGGCTTTGGATGCATGCAATTTAGATGCGACTTTGGCTGTTGCATTGACGACATTAAGATGCTACTTTCATGAGATTACATTGCAGTAGGGTTGCACCTATACCATTTTTTTTCCTTTTTACCAGCGAGTACCGACGTAAACGCTCAAAAGTCACATCTTAATGTTGACTTTCGCATTGATAACATTAAGATGCGACTTTACATTGCAATAGGGTTGCACCAATTCCGTGTGTGTTTTTTCTTTATTCCTTTTGAGGAACTTTACTGATACTTTTGGGCCAAGTACCCACAGATACCGAGTACCGATACCTTTTGTGATGCAATTTGAGCCCATACAAAATGAATGGGCGCAAACCGCACTGCAAAGAATCGTATGCGATTTGAACAGGAATGTGGTGCGGTTCAGTTGTGTGAACTTAGGTTTATCAGTGATTTCAGCTTGGGAGCGATGCTGAAAACTTCATGCGATTCGTACAGGAATCACATCGCATTCCTGTTCAAAATGCCTGCGATTATTTACAGGGCAATTTGAGACCATTCATTTTTTATGGGCTCAAATTGCACCGCAAAGGTATCAGTACTCAGTATCTGAGTACCTGACCAAATGTATCAGTACTCCACGGTTAAAAAAAAAAAAAGAAAAAAAAGGGGATCAGTGCAACCCTACAGCAACGTAAACTCTCAGAAGTCGCATTTTAATATTATCAATGCGACAGTCAAAGCCAAAGTCATTATTAAGACACTGGGGTGTTTTTCAGACGCTTTTGGGCTAAAAAAAAAAAAAAAAGTATCGCCTGAAAAATGGTCTGAACTGCATGCGGTTTCCCACGCCGCTCCTGTGTGAGCCAAGGCTGAACTTTACTACGATAAGCCCAAGTTCACACAGGAACGGCGCGGGAAACCACATGCGATTCACATCGGAATTGCACTGCATTCCTGTTCAAACTGTATGCGATCCTGTTGCAGTGTGATTTGAGCCCATTCATTTTATACAGGTTAAAAATCAAACCGCAAAGGTCTCAATTTGGATAACAGCATTTGCAGGAGCATTTGTGCAAATGCTTAGTATCAGCACCAATACCGGTGTCAGTGCAAACCTACATTACAGTCTATAGCACTCCAGTCCCATGAAAGTACTGCAGGAACCTTTTTTTTTTTAAAGTCGCATAGATTTGAAAGACTTACATTAAAATAAAAGGGCTGCGACGCGTCAATGCGACTTTATGGGATTAATTTACTAAAACTGGAGACTGCAAAAATCTGGTGCAGCTCTGCATGTGAGCCAATCAGCTTCTAACTTCAGCTTGTTTGACAAATAAAACTGGAAGCCGATTGGTTTCTATGCAGAGCTGCACCGGATTTTGCACTCTGTCCAAAGTCGCTTGACAAGTCGCAGAAGTGTGAATGGAGCCTTACAGACAGAAACGGGTCAGACGGAGCCCCAAAAACCCCTTTTGCCGCAATAAGCGTCCTACATCAGCAGCAGAGCAGAGGAAGCTCATGTGTCTACCCCATGATTCTGGGGCAAGAGGGTTCCCCTTGATTCATTTGAGGGGTTCTTAGCAGCTGATTAAAGATGGAGTCAAAGTGAACCTGTCTCTGCACTCCTATATTGAAGTCAGTTCCTGTAGATTCTATAAACTGTACATATCATGTGGCTGTATCTGAGGCCTCCATGGAAAGGTCCAGCTACGCGCCCCCCGGGAATTATTGCACAGTTACTGGTTAGAACGCGGTCAGAGTCGCACGGTGAGAAGAAGCAGCAATTTATTGGAGGTGTGAAGACGTCTCACGAGTTATCGGTGATTGGGCACCATACTGTAAAGTCGTCTCCGAGGTCCTGAAATGCGACGGTGGAGCCTCCTGAGGTTCATGTATGGAGGACGGTCAGTCTTTGGTACGAGAGGAAGGGTCTCAGTTATGGAATCCTTTCAGTGTGATGGGCGCCTGGAACCAGATATACTCCTCATTGCTATCGGCGTTGGGGGTCTCCGATGCGCTGCAGGACATTCCGACTGTCAGCGCGTGGCCCCGAATGGGCACTTTGAAGTTTAGTTTGGGCCGGAACCACTCCGTGCCGCAGTCCCTGTGTCCCTGCACCATGATGACCACGCTCATGGGGGAGGTGGAGCGGAGATCGCTGAACGGGTCGGCCACGAAGATAGCGTGGAAAAGCTGCCGGAGGCAAGGCCGCGTGCTCAGGCTCTCTTCTCCGTTGCCCACCTGTATACCCTCCATGTCAATCACATACATCTCCTTGGGGGTCACTACAGATCCTCCCAGCAGCAGGAGGACCCGAGGAACCGACGTCAGAGTGAAGAAGGTCTCCAGCTGGCCCAGCAGCTCGTCCAAGTCTGATAGAGAACGCTGACACTGGCGGGAATTTGACACTTCTCCTTTCGTTGGTCTCCTGATGACTTCTTCCTGGAACCGAAAGAGACAGAAACATGATCAGTATGAGGATCGGAACGAGGACTGTGTATTACAGTCACTGTATAGTATTAGCACTGATCACTGCATTACTGTCACTGTATAGTATATAGTATAAGCACTGATCACTGCATTACTGTCACTGCATAGTATAAGCACTGATCACTGCATTAGTGTCACTGGCGAGGTCAGTGGCAGCTAGTCAGTGGACGCCGTGGCGCCAGGCCTCACAATCTAGGCAAAAAAAACACGGCCTCGCCTAAAAACGAGGGTTGTCCTGATACGACTTTAAAGTAGTGGGGGCTTCAGTAGGAGTGGGACTTCCTGTCCCACTTCCTGCTTTTGCCGAGGGGTTGGTAAGGCCCCTCCCTTTGGTGACCGTCTAGGACACTAGGTCCTAGACGATCGCCTGTCCAATCAGCGGCTCGCGCATGCGCAGTGGGTGCCCGGCCATGAAGCCGAAGGCGGAGCCCTGGTCGGCGCGTCGCTGGAACGTGGAGAAGGTAAGTGTCTGTTTATTAAAAGCCAGCAGCTACACTTTTTGTAGCTGCTGACTTTTAATAAACATTTTAATAAACATTACATTTGGGTGGAACACCCCTTTAAGACCCGGACCAAAATGCAGCTAAAGGACCTTGCCCCTTTTTGCGATTCGGCACTGCGTCGTTTTAACTGACAATTGCGCGGTCGTGCGACGTGGCTCCCAAACAAAATTGGCGTCCTTTTTTCCCCCACAAATAGAGCTTTCTTTTGGTGGTATTTGATCACCTCTGCGGTTTTTATTTTTTGCGCTATAAACAAAAATAGAGCGACAATTTTGAAAAAAATTCAATATTTTTTACTTTTTGCTATAATAAATATCCCCCAAAAAATATATATAAATTTTTTTTTCCTCTTAGTTTAGGCCGATACGTATTCTTCTACCTATTTTTGGTAAAAAAAAAAACGCAATAAGCGTTTATCGGTTGGTTTTCGCAAAATGTATAGCGTTTACAAAATAAGGGATAGTTTTATTGCATTTTTATAAAAAAATAATTTTTTACTACTAATGGCGGCGATCAGCGTTTTTTTTTTCGTGACTGCGACATTATGGCGGACACGTCGGACAATTTTGACACATTTTTGGGACAATTGTCGTTTACACAGCAAAAAATGCATTTAAATTGCATTGTTTACTGTGAAAATGACAGTTGGCGTTTGGGAGTTAACCACAGGGGGCGCTGTAGGGGTTATGTGTTCCCTGTGTGTGTTTACAACTGTAGGGGGGTGTGGCTGTAGGTGTGACGTCATCGAACGCGCCCCCCCTATAAAAGGGATGACGCGATGGATGCTGCCGCCACAGTGAAGCACGGGGAAGCCGTGTTTACACACGGCTCTCCCCGTTCTTCAGCTCCGGGGACCGATCGTCGGACCGGGTCACGGGAGCGCGCCGCGGGCTGGGTACTAGAACCGACGTAAATATACGTAGATGTGCCCAGCCGTGCCATTCTGCAGACGTATATGTGCAGGAGGTGGTCCTTAAGAAGTTAATCCACTCCTCGCCCCCTTACATGACACATTTGGCATGTCATTTTTTTTGGGGGGGGGGGCTTCAGGAGGAGTGGGACATCCTGTCCCACTTCCTCCTTCCGCCGAGGGACAGCTAACCTTTTGGCAGCCCCTCCCTGTAGGCGATCGCCTGGGATACGTGACAGGTCCCAGGCGATCCCGATGAGCAATACTCTTATTTAAGCTCATGTGACAGTGGCACGTGTGTCAGTATTTTTTTTTTTTTTTTAACAATGCTTTCTTTTTTTAAAGGGGGAAGAGAGAATGTGAGAATGTGGGGACAGTGTCAGTGTGTTTTTTCTTTTTTATTATTTTTACAATTTATTTTTATCAGCCCTGTTAGGGGGGCTATGGTGAGAAGTTTGGGGTCTTAACAGACCTCTGACATCTCCCCTTTGAGACATGGAAAGGGACTGAGGGCACAGATTCCCCAAGTCCCTTTCTTAGCAGCCTCAGCTGCACTGATAATGAATGGAGAGAACACAGCGGCTCCTCTCCATAAACAGACATCATAACCACAGAAGGTTACAAGGTTTCAGTTATGTGAATGGACACATTGTGATCAGTGACTCTGTCCATTCAGAAAACGAAGGAGCCGGGTTTACCAGCTCCTACCTCCGCTCTCCATCTTGGGGCAGAGAGGGGGGGACGCGGAGGGCAGAGAGGTTTTCTGAAAATCTAAAATCGATTTGACCTCGCAACTCTATTCACGGTTCAAAATCGATTTTTTTTCCCCAGCCCTAGTGCCCACAAATGTAAACAGTGTTCAAATCAGACATTCGAGGTATCGCCGCGCTCATAATGGCGAGAGCAATAATTCTAGCACTAAACCTCTTCTGTAACTCTAACCTGCTAACCGTTACACTTTTTTAAAGCGTCGCCAATGGAGATTTTTAGGTACCGTAGTTTTTTTCACCGTTCCACAAGTGTGCGCAATTTCAAAGTGTGACATGTTTGGTATCTATTTACTCGGCGTAACATTATCTTTCACACTATACAAAACAATTGGGTTAACTTTACGGATTTGTTTATTTTTAATTCATGAAAGTGTCTCCCCCCCCCCCGCCCAAAAAAAATTGCGTTTGAAAGACCGCTGTGGTCTTTAAACTGTTTGCAACGATCACCATTTTATTCTCTAGAGCAGTTATGGGGAACTTTGGCACTCCAGATGTTTTGGAACTACATTTCCCATGCTGCTCATGTACTCTGCAGTGTAGCGGAGCATCATGGGAAATGTAGTTCCAAAACACCTGGGGTGCCAAGGTTCCTCATAACTGCTCTAGGGCAGGGATATGCAATTAGCGGATCTACAGCTGTTGTAAAACTACAAGTCCCATCATGCCTCTGGGTGTCATGCTTGTGGCTATCAGAGTCTTTCTATGCCTCATGGGACTTGTAGTTTAACAGCTGGAGGTCCACTAATTGCATATCCCTGCTCTAGGGTCTCTGCTAAGCAGCATGCTCCCAGGAAATGCGCCCGTTGTCACCGCGGTTGGTGTGGATCAGGCCCCCCCCCCCTCACCTGTTGCTCTTGGCAGAAGCGGAGTAGCTCCTCGTAGGGGAGGGGCAGTTGGTGTCTCTGGTGGAGGATGTGTTTGAGAAGCTCGCAGGTGAAGCGGCAGCAGCTCTCTCTGGTCACCCGTCCCGGGAACACCACCGACACGTGATTGTCCTCTCTGGAGCCGCGTCTGTTCGGGCGACTGCGGGGTCTCCGCGTCGGCTGATCCGCCTTCTCCATAATCTGCAAAGAGAAGAGACACCGGTGAGGAAAGCTGGACTAGGAAGCGCCCACTGTACAGCCCCCCCCCCCAACAATCAATGGGAACTAGTCTGGCCTGGTAATAAAAGCTTCTGATTGGCTGCTATAAAGCAATGCAGGCAGTTCCTATTTCATCTCATACATGTGATGAGGCCCCACGCATAATAACATGATCAATGTGTCTGCAATAAGGACTGTCTGTACTGCACAAGGACAGTTGCCGTCTGTGTAATCAAATCACGCCCTAAGTGCCCCGCCCCCTCTCTGGAGTTATGAACAGAGAATCATGTGACTCCACCCACCAGAAACCTCTGCAGGCGCCGCCTCTTTGAGGGGGTTGTCTTAAAGTTTATTGAATGTCAAAACTTTATCGCCAGTGACAGATTCTTTTTTTTTTGCCACAATGAGGGGAGATTACCTATCACTTTCTGTCCTGGAGACGCAACAGAAAGTGGGAGGGAAATCCCCTCCAAAGTGAGGGGAAGCTCCTGCTAAAACAGGAGTCCCCGCTGGAAGATCTCCTCCCACTTCCTGTCCTGGAGACACAACAGGAAGTAAGAAGGAATCCTTTTAAAGTTAGAGATAACATGTCAGAACAGACATTGTTGGAAGATTTCCCTTACTTCCTGTCTTGGAAACTCAAAGAAGTGAGAGGAAATCTCTTAAAGTAAGAGGAAGCTCCTGTCGCATCAAATATCCACACTGGAATAATTTCCTTCACCTCCTGTCCTAGAGATCCAACAGGAAGTGAGAAGAAATCTTTCCACGGTAAAGGAAGATCTTGTTAGAACAGGTGTCCCCACTGGGAGATTCCCCCCTCACTTCCTGGCCTAGAAGCCCAACAGGAAAATAGAAGTAATCTCTCCAAAGTAAGAGAAAGCCTTCGAGGTGTCCCCACTGGAAGATTTCCCCTTATTTCCTGTCCAAGAGACCCAACAGGAAGTGAGAGGAAATCCCTCCAATGTAAAAGGAAGTTCTTGTCAGAACAAGCGTCCCCACTGGAAGGTTTTCCCTCATTTCCCGTTCTGGAGACAACAGGAATTGGGAAGAAACTCCCATCAGAATAGGTGTCCCCAATAGAAGATTCCTCCGCACTTCCTGTCCTAGAGACCCAACAGGAAGAGAGGTAATCCTTCCAAAGAGAGGGCAAGCTCCTGACAGAACAAGTGTCCCCACTAGAACATTTCCCCTCATTTCCTGTCCTGAAAACTCAACAGGAAGTGAAAGGTTATCCATCCAAAGTGAAAAAAAGCTGTCAAAAGCGGTGTTCCTATAGGAAGGTTTCTCCTCACTTCCTGCTCTGAAAACCCAACAGAAAGTGAAAGGAAGTCTCTCCAAACTGTGGGAAAGCTCCGGTCAAAAAAAGGTGTCCCCACTGGAAGATTTCCCCTCATTTCCTGTCCTAAAAACCCAACAGGAAGTGAGAAAAGTTAAAGGAAGTTCTTGTCAGAACAGGTCTTCCCACTGGAGGATTACCCCTCACTTCCTGTTCTGGAGACACAACAGGAAGTAAGAAGCTTGTATCAGAACAAGTGTCCCCAATGGAAGATTCCTCCTCAATTCCTGTCCTAGAGACCCAACAGGAAGAGAGAGGGAAAGCTCCCGTCAGAACAGGTGTCCCGAATTTGAAGATTTCCCCTAATTTCCTGTCCTAAAAACTAAACAGGAAGTGAGAGGTTATCCCTCGAAAGTAAAAAGATGCTTCTGTCAAAAGCGAGGTCCCCGTGGGAAGGTTTCCCCTCACTTCCTGTTCTGGAGCCCCAACAGGAAGTGAGAGGAAGTATTTCCAAAGTAAGGGAAAGCTTCTGTCAAAGAGGTGTCCCCAGTGAAAGATTTCCCCTCATTTGCTGTCCTAGAGACCCAACAGGAAGTGAGAGGAAATCCCTCCAAAGTTAAAGGAAGTTATTGTCAGAACAGGTCTCCCCACTGGAAGATTGCCCCTCACTTCCTGTTCTGGAGACACAACAGGAAGTAAGAAGCTTGTATCAGAACAAGTGTCCCCAATGGAAGATTCCTCCTCAATCCCTGTCCTAGAGACCCAACAGGAAGAGAGAGGGAAAGCTCCCGTCAGAACAGGTTTTCCCAACTGGAAGATTTCCCATAATATCCTGTCCTAAAAACTCAACAGGAAGTGAGAGGTTATCCCTCGAAAGTGAAAAGATGCTTCTGTCAAAAGCGAGGTCCCCGTGGGAAGGTTTCAAGAAACTCCAGTCCAAGCAAGTGTCCCCCATAGGAAGGTTTCCCCCGACTTCCTGCTCTGGAGACCAAACCGGAAGTGAGAGGAAATCCCTTCAAAGTGAACGGAAGTTCTTGTCAGAACAGGTCTCCCCACTGGAAGATTGCCCCTCACTTCCTGTTCTCGAGACACAAGAGGAAGTAAGAAGCTTGTATCACAACAAGTGTTCCCAATTCCTGCCCTAGAGACCCAACAGGAAGAGAGAGGTAATCCTTCCAGAGAGAGGGGAATCTCCTGTCAGAACAGGTGTCCCCACTGGAAGATTTTGCCTCCATTTCCTGTCCTAAAAACTCAACAGGAAGTGAGAGGAAATCCCTCCAATGTTAGAGAAAACTCCTGTCAGGTGTCCCCATTGGAAACATTTCTTCTACTTCCTGTGCTGGAGACACAACAGGAATATGCTTGTCACATCCGATGTCCCCACTGGAATCATTTCCCTGCCTTCTTGTCTTAGAGACCCAACAGGGAGTGAGAATGAATCCCTTCGGAGCGAGAGGTGACTCCTGTCAGAACAGGTGTCCCCTTTAGAAGATTTCCTCTACTTCCTGCCCTCTAGACCCAACAGGAAGTCTCTCTAAAGTAGGGGAAATCTGTCAAAATGTGTCCCCACTGGAAGATTTCCCCTCATTTCCTGTCCTATAGACCCAACAGGAAGTGAGGGGAAACTCTCACACCCATTGGAGGATTTCCCAGTACTTCCTGTCTTGGTGACAACACAGAATGTTTGGAAAGTCCGATCACTCTGTGTCCAGAGCTCTGCATTCCTGATGGGGGAAGGGCCGTTGCTAATGGCAACCATAGTCCAGGTGTTGTTCCCCTTGACCAGTGGCACAATAAAACACGGCATCTGATTGGCTGCTGCGGGTCACAGTCCAGACTTGGAGACTTCACCCACAGTGCTAAAAAAACAACCAATCACAGATCCCCTCGTCATGTAACCCGGTATAACACCCGGAATCCCCCCTTCTCCCTCCGCTCTATTACCGGCTCCGCTCCTCCGCCTCTCTCCCGGGAATCACAATTCAAACCAAATGCGTCACTTCCGCTTCCGGCACAGCTGACGTCACCCTCAATGGGTGTGGCAGGCGGCTTGTCACATTCAGCTCCCATCACAGATTGCTCAGGAAGTGACGTTTCGTCACCGCCATCTTTCTACACCCCACACCATTGCACAGTAATGATAGTGTGAAGGGGCAGGCGGACATCTTGTTACACCCACAGGAGTTGTAGATTTTTACAGTTATTTTCAACACAAAACAGAGCTTATAAAAAACAGTCCGTCGGATTTCCAAACACTGTATTTAAGCATATAAGCTCCGTTTTGTGTTGAAAATAACTGTAAAATCTAAAACTGCGATGGGTGTAACAAGATGTCCGGCTGCCCCTTCTCACTATATCATTACTGTGCAGTGGGGTGTAGCAAGATGGTGGCGACTGAACGTCACTTCCGGAGCAATCTGTGACGGTGTATTGTCATACTCCGCTCCCCATCACAGACTGCTCCGGAAGTGCTGTGGTGGCCAACTGCGCATGCGCGATGCGTTCCAATGCATTTACGGCAGTGCACACCAGCGAAACCTCGTTCGGCATCCAGGCTATTTTATTAACATCCCCGTGGATTGGAGGATGATAAAAAAAGAGCCAGGAGGCCGAGCGAGTGGAGCGAGCCGTCCGAGCGAAGCGAGGACATGAGGCCGACTGGCCACTCTCCCCTAAGTCCACGTCGCTCTGAATGACGGCTTTGCTGGTGTGCAGTGTCGTAAATGCATTGGAACCCATTGCAGATGCGTTTGGAACGCATCGCGCATGCGCAGTTGGCCACCACAGCACTTCCGGAGCAGTCTGTGATGGAGGAGCCGAATATGACGCGTCAGGGCATCGGAATGTGATACACCCTATGAGCTGGGCACATACAAGAGGCTTCTGTCCCCACACATGGGGGCCGCCATATTGCCGTTGCCAGATCAGCGAGGGCTACAAGTGCGGTGTTTCACTAAGCAGCCAAGCCAACCCATAGATCTGATTGGCAGATCAAAGCTTATTTATCTTTTTTTATATAAGTTATATTATTATTATTATTATATTATTTAAATCATGATTCATATTTTTATACACACTATATTACCAAAAGTATTGGGACACCTGCCTTTACACGCACATGAACTTTAAAGAGGAGTTCCAGCCCCCCTTCAAAAAAAAATGAAAAGTCAGCAGATACAAATACCGCAGCTGCTGACTTTTATAATTTGGACACTTACCTGTCCTGGGAGCCCATGATATCGGCACCACAGTGAAACTTCGGATCAGCTGTCGGGTGCTGCCGCTGATGCCATTGCCGGCAAAGAACCCGACGGTGACGCCTCTCCGCGTCACAGCCAGTTCCCTACTGCGCATGTGCGAAGCGCGCTGTGCCTTCTAATTGGCCCGGCGATGGAGGGGGAGCCGAACTTTGTCACGGCACTGTCTCCGAAAGTGGGGACAGGAACCTGTCAAAAACAGGTACCTACTTCCCCCCGAAAGGTGGCAAATGTGGCAGCGGAGAGGGGGTGGAAGCAAATAAGTGGAGCTTTCCCTTTTGGGTGGAGCACCGCTTTAAGAGCAGTTTTGCTGAATTTACTTAATTGTACTAAAGAATACATGGAGATCATCATCACCAAGAGAAGGAAGCAGCAAGACGTGCAGCAAGACGTGCTCTCTCCTCTCTCTGTGCTGATTTCACGACCAGGTGTCTACTGCTGGTTGTGTCGGCCCCCTCTCTCTCCTAGGGCTTGAACCAGGGAGTAGCAGATACTGGCGCACGGATCCCAGCAGTGGGACGTGTGGCTCATACTCCCTGGATAGGCAGGGTTTTTTGGCCACCCCCGTTCCTGCTCCAGCTCCTTCTCTGCTCCAGCCCCCATCCGCTGAAGGTAAGTCTGCCTGCTCTCCCTGGGACTAAAAGCGGCCGTCCTTGTCAGGACAAGCCGCAGTCTTCTCTGTCCCGAGAGACAGGAAT
Source organism: Rana kukunoris (assembly GCA_029574335.1). Classification (NCBI taxonomy): domain Eukaryota; kingdom Metazoa; phylum Chordata; class Amphibia; order Anura; family Ranidae; genus Rana; species Rana kukunoris. The sequence continues at coordinate 551,774,830 of CM056052.1, read as the reverse complement.
CTTCTTTTTTTCCCCAGCCTAGGTTCCCCTGCACTCCCTCACCTCCCTTACCTCCATCATCCCCAAGGGCCCCAAGGGCCCCCCTTCCTCTATTCCTCCGCCCGTGTAGTTTTCGCCGTTCTGGTGCTCTGTTGAGGGCACCGCGCCAGGCCGCTCCGAATCGCGGGGCCGCGGTCTAGGAAAGACCGCGGCTTCACTTGCGGCCTAACGGCGCGCCGCTCCCCACGCCTCTGTGGTCCTCTCTCAGCCCCAGGAAACCTCCCCTACCCCAGAGGGCCAGCTACCCGGCCTGTCTCTCACCCCCTCAGCCCCCTGTTCAATTAAAGAATCACCCTGTCAGCCCTCTTCCCACTGCCTGAACAGCCATCCCGCCTGACCAGCAACAGGGTCCCCCTCACAGCCCCAGCCCCCCCCCTGTCTTTCCAAAGCACAGAAGCCTGATCCAGGGGTTACCCGATCGCCTCTTACAGGGGTCAGGAAGGAATTTTTTCCCTGCTGGAGCATATTGGCCGAGCACCGCCGGGGTTTTTTGCCTTCCTCTGGACCAAGCCTGGAAAGAGGAGTTAGCCAATTCCTCTCCCCACTGCCCCGAAATCCCCCCCCCCGTGTATTGACGATCATGGCACGTAGGCAATATTCTGCCGAAACCATTTGGAGTTTGAGGCAATGCGCCGCAATACTGCCAGCCATCACCAAAAAGGCCCTAAGAACTGAGCGACTATTGAGAATCGATCATAGATCGACGGTCAGTCATTTCAGCCATTTACCCCAGCTCAAGCACATATCATGTGCTCTGATCAACACAAGATCGGCAGTAAAACACCGACTAGAAATCCGCGACTTCATTCAACAAAAGGATCTAGACTGTCTTTTTATTACAGAGAGCTGGCTCACAGCCGACTGTAACACCATTCTAGGAGAACTGGTGCCAGAAAATTACCGTATCATAACGGAAAACAGAATAGGGCAAAGAGGAGGCGGCCTGGCGGTGATCCTCAAGACTCATCTTACGATCACCAAACCAGTCCGCCAAAACCCTCTTCCATTCATGGAAACCCTTACTCTACAACTTCAAGCAAGTTCAAAGGAGACCGTCCACATTCTGCTCTGCTATAGGCCGCCCGGCCCAAAATCGCAGCTGCTATCATCATGGACGGATTTCTTCTCCACTTATACCCTCAACAGCAAACACCTGTTGCTGCTCGGGGATTTCAATCTCTGGGCCAACTCCTCACAGGACCCCATTGCCGACGCCTGTATTGACCACCTGGAAGGATTAGGATTGCAGCAACTAGTATGTGGGCCCACACATGCTTCAGGTCACACACTTGATCTTATTTTCAGACAAGCTCTGGAAATAAAAATTTGGGAAAATGAAAAATTGCCATGGACAGATCACCATGCAATTATCTTCAATATTTCCACAATCCCCCCCGCAACAAAAACATCAAATCCAGTGACAACACACTGGACTAGATGTCAGAAGAAGCTCCACTCGGAACTCTTCAAAACCACTTTAAGGAAAAAAATAGAAACAACTCCGCCGCATCAAACGGCCGTTGAAACATTGGAAGCCATAAACTCGGCCATGCTACAGTCAGCCGACTTGGTAGCGCCGAAGCGACGAACCCGCATCCGGAAAACCAACCGCAGCTGGTTTAGCAACCAACTGTCGTTACTGAAGCAAGAACGCAGAAGGGCCGAATCTGCCTGGAAAAGATGTTCTTCAGAGCTAAACCTATCCATCTACAAGGCGACTACAAGAAAATACCACAAAGGAATTTTCCAAGCCAAGAAAAATTATTTTTCGGAGGCTATCAACGGCGCCCTAAACCGCCCCCGCGAACTCTTCAAGATGGTCACCCAGACCATGAAGCCAGGATGCATTGAAACCCCCAGCTCGGACACACAAGAATTTTGCAATGAACTATCGGATTACTTCATTAATAAAATCGAGGTGATCCGTGAAAGCATTCAGCAAAACAATTCCCCCCTCAGCCCCCCCTGCAGCCTCTCACACAACACCCATAGTAATTCTTCTATATCAGGTAAGTTCGCCCTGGAACCCATCTCCATCGAGACCACTAAGAATGTCATTTGTACTCTGCGTAATAGCACAGCGCCAAATGACGTTATCCCCACTAAACTGCTGAAGGAATGCGCCGACATTCTGGCTCCTCCCATCACGCAGCTTATCAACCAGTCTTTCTTGGAAGGCATAGTGCCCTCACAGTTGAAAGAGGGTGTAATCCAACCCATCCTGAAGAAACCCTCCCTGGACCCCAAGGATCCACTCCACCGCCGTCCCATAACTAGCCTCAACGTACTCTCAAAGATAATGGAAAAAGTAGTGGTACAACAGCTGCAACAGCATCTAGATACCCACAAGCTACTTGACCCATTGCAATCAGGCTTCCGTCCCGGACACGGGACAGAAACAGCATTACTGAAAGTATGGGACGATGTTCTCAAGGCCGCAGACGAAGGAGAATCTTGTCTTCTAGTTCTGTTGGACCTAAGTGCCGCTTTCGACACTGTAGACCACAATCTGTTACTGACTCGGCTTGCTGAAGTAGCCAGAGTCGCAGAAGGCGATCTATCTTGGTTCTCCTCTTTTCTGGAAAACCGATCGCAAACAGTGAAGTTAGGACCTTTCACGTCTGACAAACGCACAGTAACATGCGGAGTCCCTCAAGGATCGCCTCTGTCACCAGTGCTGTTTAACATATATCTTCGTCCTCTCTTTGAGATTATCAGCAGCCAAAAACTGCTCTACCACTCATATGCAGATGACACACAACTCTATTTCCGCATCTGCAACAGACAGGATCACCACCTCAATCTAGAGACATGTCTCTCTTTGATAGAGGACTGGATGACAAAGAGTTATCTTAAACTCAATGGAGCGAAAACAGAACTTCTCCTGTTTCACGCCAAGCGTATGAATCAACTTTCAACAGCATGGACCCCCCCGCCCATTCTGGGCAAGCTCATCACCCCTAGCGCCAAAGTCAAAAGCCTAGGGGTCATTTTTGACTCCTTTATGACAATGGACGCACAAATAGGGTCAGTAGTCAGCGGATCTCACCATCTGCTGCGCCTACTACGCAGACTCACTCCGTTCATCCCTAAAGAAGATTTAGCGGTCGTGGTGGGAGCAATTGTTAACTCCAGACTGGATTATGCAAATGCCCTTTACCTCGGCCTCCCCAAGTACCAAATCGCTCGTCTGCAAGTCGTTCAGAATACGGCCGCCAGACTGGTGACTGGGAAAAAACCCTGGGAATCCATCTCACCTTCACTGAGAGCACTTCATTGGCTGCCAGTCAAAGACAGAATCGCTTTTAAAGCTCTCTGTCTTACACATAGATGTGTCCATGGGAATGCCCCCCTTTATTTATGCGAAATAATAAAAGCGCATAATCCCAATCGCGTTTTGCGATCCACGAATCAGAACCTGCTCCAGGTTCCGAAAGCCAACTTCAAGTCCAAGGGAGAAAGGAGATTCGCGATCCAAGGTCCCAAACTATGGAACGCTTTACCAACCAGCATTCGGTTGGAGGAGAACCACCTAGCATTTAGGAAAAAGGTCAAGACTTTTCTCTTTTGATATCAAAGGAGACAGGAACAACAAGCGCCCAGAGGCGATTCAGTTCGCATGTGCCGCGCTATACAAGTTTTCATTCATTCATTCATTCATTCATTCATTCATTCATTCATCAAAAAGGCCACCTTGGGTTCTCCCACAACTGGTTGAGAACCTTGTAGTATTCATGTGACCTTTAGTTCTACCATTGGGTTCTCCTACCATTAGCTGAGAACCTGGTAGTATTCATGTGACCTGTAGTTCTACCATTGAGTTCTCCTACCACTGGTTGAGAACCTGGTAGTATTCATGTGACCCGTAGTTCTACTACCTTTGGATGAGAACCTTGTCGTATTCATGTGACCTGTAGTTCTCTGACCATTGGATGAGAACCTGGTAATATTCATAGGAACTGTAGTTCTCCTACCATTGGATTCTCTTACGATTGGCTGAAAACCTGGTAGTATTCATGTGACCTGTAGTTTTCCTACCATTAGCTGAGAACCTGGGAGTATTCATGTGACCCGTAGTTCTACTACCTTTGGCTGAGAACCTGGTCGTACTCATGTGACCTGTAGTTCTCTGACCATTGGATGAGAACCTGGTACTATTCATGTGACCTGTGGTTCTCCAACCATTAAATGAGAACCTACTGATATTTATAAGAACTGTAGTTCTCCTACCATTGGGTTCTCCTACCATTGACTGTGAACTTAGTAGTATTCATGTGACCATTGGTTCTCCGACCATTGGATGAGAACCTAGTAGTATTCATGTGACCTGTAGTTCTTCTACCATTGGGTTTTCCTACCATTGGCTGAGAACTTGGTAGTATTCATGTGACCTGTAGTTCTTCGACCATTGGATGAGAACCTAGTAATATTCATAGAAACTGTAGTTCTCCCACCATTGGGTTCTCCTACCATTGGCTGAGAACCTTGTAGTATGCATGTGACCTGTAGTTCTCGGACCATTGGATGGTAACCTGGTAATATTTACGTGCCCTGTAGTTCTACTACCATTGGATTCTCCTTCGATTGGCTGAGAACCTGGTAGTATTCATGTGACCTGTAGTTGTTCTGCCATTGGGTTCTCTCACTATTGGCTGAGAACCTGGTAGTATTCATGTGACCTGTAGTTCTTTTGCCATTGGGTTTTCCTACCATTGGCTGAGAACCTGGTAGTATTGATGTGACCTGTAGTTCTACCATTGGGTTTTCCTACAATTGGCTGAGAACCTTGTAGTATTCATGTGACCTGTAGTTCTCTGACCATTGGATGAGAACCGGGCAATATTCAAAGGAACTGTAGTTTTCCTACCATTGGGTTTTTCTACCACTGGCTGAGAACCTCGTAGTATTCATGTGACCAGTGACCTGTAGTTTTCCTACCATTAGCTGAGAACCTGGTAGTATTCATGTGACCCATAGTTCTCTGACCATTTGATGAAAACCTGGTAATATTCATAGGAACTATTGTTCTCCTACTATTGGCTGAGGACCTGGTAGTATTCATGTGACCTGTAGTTCTCTGGCCATTGGATTCTCCTACGATTGGCTGAAAACCTGGTAGTATTCATGTGACCTGCAGTTTTCCTACCATTAGCTGAGAACCTGGGAGTATTCATGTGACCCGTAGTTCTTCTACCTTTGGATGAGAACCTGGTCGTATTCATGTGACCTGTAGTTCTCTGACCATTGGATGAGAACCTGGTACTATTCATGTGAACTGTGGTTCTCCAACCATTGAATGAGAACCTAGTAATATTTATAAGAACTGCAGTTCTCCTACCATTGGGTTCTCCTACCATTGACTAAGAACTTAGTAGTATTCATGTGACCGTTGTTTTTTTCCAACCATTGGATGAGAACCTAGTAATATTTATGTGCCCTGTAGTTCTACTACCATTGGATTCTCCTTCGATTGGCTGAGAACCTGGTAGTATTCATGTGACCTGTAGTTTTTCTGCCATTGGGTTCTCTCACTATTGGCTGAGAACCTAGTTGTATTCATGTGACCTGTAGTTCTACCATTGGGTTTTCCTACAATTGGCTGAGAACCTGGTAGTATTCATGTGACCTGTAGTTCTCTGACCATTGGATGAGAACCGGGCAATATTCAAAGGAACTGTAGTTTTCCTACCATTGGGTTTTTCTACCACTGGCTGAGAACCTCGTAGTATTCACATGACCAGTGACCTGTATTAAATTAGACAAAGTGGAAATTAAATTATGATGACTATAATAGCGTAACTCCATAAACAGTGGGAGGCTACGCAGTGACGTCACCACGCTGAGGAAGAGGGCACCTACAATACCTTGTTTTATGCTGTTGTATATCGTTTGTTTGTAAGTACAACTTTTAAATTTTATTAAATCCACTGTTTATGGAGTTACGCTATGTGCGCCTCTTTCTTCCATTTTATTGAACTGTTTGGAGCCCAAAGTTATCACGTCCCTGAACCAACTGGCCATAGTTGGAGCATCTAAGGAACCGCAAGGAAACCAAAGGCCGTGGCTGGGCTATAGTCAACTGTCCATAATGTTTGAAATAGAGTGAGTTTCCGCGCCAATAAAAGTAAACAATATTAATAGGTATAAACTGAAAATCTAAAAGCAGCTCCTCGAAATCGATATCGTTATATGAATATAACCATAGAGTGAACAATGCACAAGGTGAGAATAGAGGGCGCTAGTGGGACTAACCACCTAATGTGAATAAGTCCTAATGACTGAGACACCTTATGAGGAAGGTCCTCAGAATACAAAATTGCTAAATGGTACTAATAAGTGAACAACACCACCACCAATCGTGATTAAAAAATTAAAATGAAATTATAGTAAATAATTATCGCATGGATGTAGGATATAAGTCCAAGTAGAAAACCAACATGTGGTTGATGGTGCAGAAAAAAATGAAACAAATGTGGATTGCACCAAAATACAGTTCTTGGGAGAAACCTTGATGAAATACTTCAATTAGTGTCCAAAAACACTGGAGTGATACTGAAACTTTCACCACCTAGGAAATCTTCACCCGAAGTGCTCTTATTAAGACATGCGCTTACCGAATGGTGTGGACCACTTTATTTAAAAAGTTAGTCTGTTGCGCTGGACAAGTTACTGTGCCTGTGTCACAGGGATCAATCACTAGATCTGGCACCTTGCTGTAGTAATGATAGCTCGACCGGCCAATCGTAGAAAAGAGAGATAAAGGGGGGGGGGGGACTAATAGTGTAAAACCTTTATTAAAAACAATATACAAACAAAGCTGACTTGGAAATGTACCTGCCCGGTACTAGGACTGTGTGCATTACTGCCTGGACTTCCTCGTAGCTCGAGTGTAGCGCTGTAGGCTGTGCGTCGGGGATCACGCTGCGGTGGCCGGTAGTGGGATCAGCTGGGGATGGGGTTGTCAGACCTTGGCGGCCGACATATGTTTCGTTATGTAAAACGTCATCAGGGGGGCCCTTAGATGCCAACCCCATCCCCAGCTGAACCTACTACTGGCCACCTCAGCGTGATCCCGGACGCACAGCCCACAGCGCTACACTCGAGCTACGGGAAAGTCCAGGCAGTAATGCACGCAGTCCTAGTACCGGGCAGGTACATTTCCAAGTAAGGGGCCACTCAGCTTTGTTTGTATGACCTGTATTTTTCCTACCATTAGCTGAGAACCTGGTAGTATTCATGTGACCTGTAGTTCTTCTACCATTGGGTTCTCCTACCTTTGGCTTAGAACCTGGTAGTATTCATGTAACCTGTAGTTTTGCTACCATTAGCTGAGAACCTGGTAGTATTCATGTGACCCATAGTTCTACTACCTTTGGATGAGAACCTGATCGTATTCATGTGACCTATAGTTCTCTGACCATTGGATGAGGACCTGGTACTATTCATGTGAACTGTGGTTCTCCGACCATTGAATGAGAACCTAGTAATATTTATAGGAACTGCAGTTTTCCTACCATTGGGTTTTCCTACCATTGGCTGAGAACCTCGTAGTATTCATGTGACCTGTAGTTCTTCTACCATTGAATGAGAACCTAGTAATATTCATAGAAACTGTAGTTCTCCCACCATTCGGTTCTCCTACCATGAGAACCTTGTAGTATTCATGTGACCTGTAGTTCTCGCACCAATGGATGATAACTTAGTAATATTTTTGTACCCTGTAGTTCAACTACCATTGAATTTTCCTACGATTGGCTGAGAATCTGGTAGTATTCATGTGACCTGTAGTTGTTCTGCCATTGGGTTCTCTCACTATTGGTTGAGTAGCATTCATGTGCCCTGTAGTTCTTTTGCCATTGGGATTTCCTACCATTGGCTGAGAACCTGGTAGTATTCATGTGACCTGTAGTTCTCCGACCATTGGATGAGAACCTGCCAATATTGAGTTCTTCTACCACTGGCTGAGAACCTCGTAGTATTCATGTAACCAGTGACCTGTAGGTTTCCTACCATTAGCTGAGAACCTGGTAGTATTCATGTGACCTGTAGTTCTCCTACCATTGGCTGAAAACCTGGTAGTATTCATGTGACCTGTAGTTCTCCTATCATTGGCTGAGAACCTGGTAATATTCATGTGACCTGTAGTTCTCCGACCATTGGCTGAGAACCTGGTAGCATTCATGTTATCTGTAGCTCTCTGACCATTGAATGAGAACCTGGAAGCATTCATAGGACCTGAATTTTTTCGGAGGCTTAGGGGATACTTTGCTGCGTACCACTATACCTTTATTACTGAAAAAAATTACATTCCCCTTGGTGGGATTTTTTTTAAATCAGAAAAGATTTTATTGGAAATACAACAAAGACAATCCAGTGAGTTGACATAGTAGAGTAATAAATAATATACATTTGGTTGTACCACAATGAGAGTTTTTGTTGCATCATACTATAGCATCGCTTTGATTTCACTCCTCACTGCCTATAACAGTTTCGGAATAGTAAGCATGAGATATACAGTATATACAGTATACTATTCAAAATAGGAATAGTAAGAATGAGATAAACAGTATAAATTTAGGGCCTAGAAAGAGGCAAATAAAAACCCAGAAGAAGACCACTTCTGGTCGGATGTTGTAGAATTCTCTTCATAACGAGTCTTGGTGGGATTGGCACTGTTTATCATCACAGAACAAATATTTATATAATGCTTTTTATTAAAACAAAATCATACAACAATGGAAAACATATAAGCCGGCCTACAATAATGCTCTGGAAATGTCCTGGATGTTACAAATGAGTCGGTGGGACTTTCTTCAACTGACGCTTTTTAGGGAGTTTAAACCCTTCATCAAAGATGTTTGGAGTATCACATCTCTAAAATACAAGTTGACCATACATCAAAAATGTAATTCATGTCAATACCAATTTATAATAGACATATATAGCGGTTACTTACACAAAGATGGACAATAGTGAGCATATTAATGCCGTTAGACATGTGCAATTCGTTTAGTTACAAATTCGTTTTTAACACATTTTTACAAATTAGTTCATTCCGAAATTTCAGAATTTCAGAATTTTTTAATTTCAGAATTTTCAGCAAAAAAACAAGCAAAACAAAAACACATTTTTTTTTCGGCAGTACACATTTCTAAATGCCGTACTCGGATTAAGAACAACGGTCCTGTTTCTGCCCAAACATCCACCAAAAGTAAAATAGTCCTCAACCCCCAAAAAAGAAGGACTATTTTACTTTTGGTAAATGTTTGTTCTCAGCCTATCTTTGGCTGAGAACCTGGTAGAAGTCATGTGACCTGTAGTTCTCCTAACCTTGGGTTCTGCTACCATTGGCGGAGAACCTGGTAGGAGTCATGTGACCTGTAGTTCTCCTACCCTTGGGTTCTCCTACCATTGGCTGAGAACCTGGTAGGAGTCATGTGACCTGTAGTTCTCCTACCCTTGGGTTCTGCTACCATTGGCTGAGAACCTGGTAGGAGTCATGTGACCTGTAGTTCTCCTACCCTTGGGTTCTCCTACCATTGGCTGAGAACCTGGTAGGAGTCATGTGACCTGTAGTTCTCCTACCCTTGGGTTCTGCTACCATTGGCTGAGAACCTGGTAGGAGTCATGTGACAAAGCAAAACAAAAAGCAAAACAAAAACACATTTTTTTTCCGGCAGTACACATTTCTAAATGCCGTACTCGGATTAAGAACAACGGTCCTGTTTCTGCCCAAACATCCACCAAAAGTAAAATAGTCCTCAACCCCCAAAAAAGAAGGACTATTTTACTTTTGGTAAATGTTTGTTCTCAGCCTATCTTTGGCTGAGAACCTGGTAGAAGTCATGTGACCTGTAGTTCTCCTAACCTTGGGTTCTGCTACCATTGGCGGAGAACCTGGTAGGAGTCATGTGACCTGTAGTTCTCCAACCCTTGGGTTCTCCTACCATTGGCTGAGAACCTGGTAGGAGTCATGTGACCTGTAGTTCTCCTACCCTTGGGTTCTCCTACCATTGGCTGAGAACCTGGTAGGAGTCATGTGACCTGTAGTTCTCCTACCCTTGGGTTCTGCTACCATTGGCTGAGAACCTGGTTGGAGTCATGTGACCTGTAGTTCTCCTACCCTTAGGTTCTCCTACCATTGGCTGAGAACCTGGTAGAAGTCATGTGACCTGTAGTTCTCCTACCCCTAGGTTCTCCTACCATTGGCTGAGAACCTGGTAGAAGTCATGTGACCTGTAGTTCTCCTACCCCTAGGTTCTCCTACCATTGGCTGAGAACCTGGTAGGAGTCATGTGACCTGTAGTTCTCCTACCCTTAGGTTCTCCTGCCATTGGCTGAGAACCTGGTAGAAGTAATGTGACCTGTAGTTCTCCTACCCCTAGGTTCTCCTACCATTGGCTGAGAACCTGGTAGGAGTCATGTGACCTGTAGTTCTCCTACCCTTGGGTTCTGCTACCATTGGCTGAGAACCTGGTAGGAGTCATGTGACCTGTAGTTCTCCTACCCTTAGGTTCTCCTACCATTGGCTGAGAACCTGGTAGGAGTCATGTGACCTGTAGTTCTCCTACCCCTAGGTTCTCCTACCATTGGCTGAGAACCTGGTAGAAGTCATGTGACCTGTAGTTCTCCTACCCTTGGGTTCTGCTACCATTGGCTGAGAACCTGGTAGGAGTCATGTGACCTGTAGTTCTCCAACCCTTGGGTTCTCCTACCATTGGCTGGGAACCTGGTAGGAGTTCTTACCTGACAGGTAAGCCTTAATCTAGGCTTACCTGTAGGTTAAAGTGGTTGTAAAGGGTTTACAACCACTTTAAGGTATGAATTATCCCGAGGGCCCAATATGAACAAAGAACTCCTACAATTACCGCAATGAACCAAATAACAACAAGGGAACAGAATAATTTTAAGAAGAATTAAAAACAGAATTTGGTTAGGAGGGATTTTGTTCCTTTTTTGGATTATGGGGAAAGATGATAAAAAAACAAACACAAAGTATTCCAAAAATAAAGCCAAAAAGGTAAATATTTCTTTACAAACGTTAAGTTGATTGGCATCTTCATACACTATAAGAAAAAGAAAACCGTTTGTTACCAGATATTGAAGATAAATACAATTATTTGTCAAGTTTAAAGGCCCATAACTAGGGCCACACAGTGTTAAAGACCAGGTTCACCTTTAAGTGGTTGTAAACATTACACACTGTATACCCAGACTGGCCTCAGGTGATACAGTGATAAACAGGTACAACTTATATAGGGGGATTTGTTTTATCTGCAGTCTTATCTTCTCTACACCCTTGCAAAGGTCAGAATTTATAAAGCTTGTTTGAGGTTTCAGGAATAAGGGGTCGGGGAGCTAAAGTTAGACTCCGCAGAGTTCAGAAGCTTGCAAAGCATTGGACCTTCGATCAGTGGATGATGGGGTGCAATGTCAGGCTCCTGCCGACTCGTCCTTCAGCTCTCTGCCTGTTCCTCTGTACAGCAGGGCCACCTTAACAGCATTCTGGGCCCCTGGGCAAAGTAAATTTCTTTACAATTTATATTTTTTATTATTATTATTATTGTTATTATTATTTTTAATTGTTAATCGATTTTAATATTTTTTTTCCCCTTTTTTAATTTACATTTTTTAATCAATTTTAATATTATATATTTTTTTACAATGCTGTTAGGGGGGGGGCTTTGGTAAAACAGACCCCCGATGTCTCACTTTTAAGACAGAGAAAGGGACCTGAGGACAGAGATTCCCTAATTCCCTGCTTCAGCCTCAGCTGCACTGCAAATGAATGAACAGGAGACAGAGGCTCCTGGTTATTCATATACTACTGTGTTTCCCCCGAAAATAAGCCCGGGTCTTATATTCATTTTGACAACAAAAGACACAGTAGGGCTTATTTTCGGGGTAGGTCTTATCATTTAATGTGCCGTCTTCTCTCGCCCTCTGTCTCTCCCTGCCTGTCAGGAATCCCCAGTGTGAACTGAGTAAAAATGCTTGTAAAATCCTATAATACACTTTATTTCAGTATTATATAATGTACAATGTGTACGTTTCTGTAATATAATTGTGCCGAATACTTTCGTTATAGCGCCGCTCTGCGCTTCTGTGACCCGCTGGAGATCTCTTCCCCGCAGAAACACACATATTGTACATTATATACTACTGTAATAGAGTGGATTATAGGATTTTACAAGCATTTCAAACTAGGGCTTATTTTCGGGGACGGGCTTATATTGCAGCCCTTCTGGAAAATAGCACTAGATCTTACTTTCGGGGTAGGTCTTACTTTCGGGGGAAACGCGGTAAAGCATAGAAAAACACGGTTTATTATGCTTCAAATATGAATGAACACAGTGAGGGATCAATGCCGATAAGAGGCCTGTAATTTACATATTTACTGAGCCATTCCCCGCTCTCCATCCTGAAGATCCCGATGTGCGGGAGGCACAGGGGGTGGATGTGCTAGAACAAACATGCTACATGTTTTAAAGCTGAATGTGCTCAGGCTTTATTCATTGCAGATTGAATGTTATTTCTTGAAAAAAAAAAACAGTGTGAATAGAGAAAGTACTGCATTATGGCCACTAGATGGCGCTGAAAATCATACTTACTTCCAGTGACACCGTCATCATAATGCAGTATTTTCCCCATTTTTTTCTTCAATATATAACATTCGATCTGCTGTGAGTGTCAACTGAGAGCTTTTTATTTACATTTACACCAAGTCAGTATAGTCATGGCAACTTACGACTTCCTGTGATGGCCTCCGTATTATTCTGGTCACACTTGCATCTAGTTTTCTGAAATCCTTCCGAGCTTCTTTATAGAGCTCATCCAAGGCAGCTGATAAATAAATTGATAGAAGTTTTATCACAGGTGTCTTTTCTTTTTAGAGGATTTTATCACAACAAATACTTTTAATATGATTTTAATATGAATATTTATATATATATATAATATATATAATATATATTAATATTTTAATATGAAGTGATTTGTTTATGTCACGAAAGATAAACTTCACGGAGATAACCAAATTAACAAAAACACGTTTAACGAACTTTTCTGAATCTTCGAAAATTCGTAAATTAAAACAAGAATTGTAAATTAAAAAAAAAAATTGGAAATTCGGAAATTAAAAAAAATCTGAAATTTGAAAAAAAAAATTGAAAAAAAACGGAAAATAAGAAATTTGAAAAAAAAAAATCGGAAATTCAAACAAATAGTAAATTCGGAAAAACGAAAACCCGAAAATTTGAAAATATAAAAAAATAATAAGTAACTAATAATAACTTAACTATTAAATTACAGGTATTGGAATTTCCTTTCAAATTTGGCTGTTAGTGAACACAACGAATACAAATTTATCCAAAATAATAATAAACAAATTGGAATGGAACGAAACAGAAACGGATATTCCAAAACCTATAATTGAATAACCAGTAAGGCCCCTTTCACACGGACAGATGGAATGGTGCTTTTAGCTGCGGATTTTACTGCAGCTAGAAGCACACAATGCTTTCCTATGACATCATTCACACACTACGGTTACCTGCGGTTTTGATAGAAAAAATAGAACTGGATCCGTCCAGCTGCGAAATCCCGCAGCTATCGGCACATAACCGCAGGTAATCGCAGTGCACTGTGTCAGCTGCGTTTGGTATGAATCTTGAGGGGGAACTCCACGCCAAATTTTAAATAAAAAACCGGCATGGGTTCCCCTCCAAGAGCATACCAGGCCCTTGGGTTTGCTATGGATTTTAAGGAGACACCCCGTACGCCGAAAAACGGCATGGGGTTGAGTGCCCCCCCTCCTTAACCGTGCCAGGCCGCATGCCCTTAACATGGGGAAGTAGGTGCTTTGGGGTGGGGGGGCAGGGGCATGTTGATGAGGACAGGGCCTCTTCCCGACAACCCTGGCCGTTGGTTGTCGGGGTCTGCGGGAGGGGTGCTTATCAGAGGGGAGCTTATCGGATCCCGGGAGCCTCCTTTAAGAAGGGGACCCCAGATGCTGTCCCCCCGCCCGAGGTGAATGAATATGGGTACCCCTACCCATTCACCTGGCAGGGATCAAAGTCGGATCCCCGTTCAATATCGTGCCGCGGCTAAACGCAACCGCAGCTAAAAGCACTGTACAAATGCAGCTGAATTCCAGCAAAACATGCTTTTTAGCTGCGGTAAAACAGCCGTCCATCTGAAAGGGGCCTTGTAGTCAAGTTATTATTAGATAGTTATTATTTCAGATTTTCCGGTTTTCAAATTTCCAATTTTTTCCACATTTTTCTTACATTTCGTAAAGTTTCAGATTTTTTTGTCGAATTTACGATTTTTGGAATTTCCTTTCAAATTCGTAAATTAAAAAAAATTGAAAAAATGAAATAAAATGGAATGTAAAAAAAATGTCAAATTGGGAATTCAAAAAGAAAATCAAAAATTAGAAAAAAAAGAACAGAAATTAGAAAAGAAAGTCGAAAATTACAGGTATTGTAATTTCCTTTCTAATTTGGCTGTTAGTAAACGTAACAAATACGAATTTATCCAAAATTTACGAATTATCTGAAATAATGAATTCCGTACAAATGGAATGGAACTGAAACTGACCGATTTGAAAGAAAATTCAAAAACCTATAATTTAATAGCTAGTAATAGTTAAGTTATTATTAAAAAAAAATCGAATTTTTGATTTTCTTTTCGAATTTCCATTGTTTTAGAATTTCAATTTTTTTTTACATTTCTTATAATTTCAGATTTTTTTTTAGAATTTAGGAATTCAGGAATTTTACAATTTTTGGAATTTCCTTTCAAAAACAAACCTAAAATTAAAAAAAAATCTAAAAAAATAGAGAAATTAAAAAAAAAGTCATAAATTTGGAAATTCTAAAAAAAATCATAAATTCAAAAAGAAGAATGGAAATTAAAAAAAATTGGAAATTTGAAAACCTGAAAGTTCGAAAATATGAAATAATAACTAGCTAATTACAAAAATCGTAAAATTCCTAAATTCGTAAATTCAAAAAAAATCTGAAATTATAAGAAATGTAAAAAAAAAAAAATGAAATTCGAAAACAATGGAAATTCGAAAAGATAATCGGAAATTCGTTTTTATTTTTTTTTATAAAAAAAGAAAATCTAAATTTTTAAATAATAACTTGCTAATAATAACTTAACTCTTACTAGTTATTAAATTATAGGTTTTGGAATTTCCTTTTAAATGTGTCCGTTTCCATTCCGTTCGTTTAGATACGGCATTCTATTTCCAATTTCCAGTTTTTTTTTAATTTCTTTTTTTTTTTTGAATTTACGAATTGCGATCCTAACGGATGACCCGAAAAACAATAAAAATAAAAACAGATGAAATTAAAACAAAAACAAACACATTTTTCGGCAGTGCACGTGTCTACTTGTCATCCTGGTTGGATGAAGACACGGATGGGCGAGTTTGGAGTGGAGGAACTAGATTGGCCTGCACAGAGTGACAGCCGCGGATACGCTCGTGTATAAAGAGTAGGAAGTCTTCTTCTGCATATCTTTACCTATAGCAAGGTCCAGGCATTTCATACAGGTGCGACTATAATAAAAGCGATCCAACACCGTGGTGTTCGCCTTTTTTTCCTTCCACCGCGTTATGGTTCGGTCACAATCATCTATGCGCACTGTACATGATAGAAGGTACAAGTATTAACTAATGATTGATAACTACTTCCACTGCTAGTCGGGTCACAGATACCAATTTTTTGAACCAATTTATCAAACACAAAAATATACCTTCTACAATAAGTTGGCACTAACACAACAATATCTTGTCAAAAGAAAGTTCTTGTCTGGACCAGTGGCGCCCCGTCCATACAAGGCCCCCCTAATCCATGCGCCAGGCCCCTAATCTACACGCAGGGCACCGGACACATGGGTTCCAATGTTTTTTTTTTCTTAGAAGCACATGATTAGAGACTAAGGGCCAGATTCTCAAAGAATCCCCGGCGGCGTAGTGTTAGGCATTTACACTACGCCGCCGCAACGTACTAGAGCAAGTGCTTTATTCTCTAAGCACTTGCTCCGTAGTTTGCGGAGGCGTAGAGTAAATCGCCCAGCGTAAGCCCGCGCAATTCAAATGGGGAGGCTTGTATTTAAATTAAGCGCGCCCCCGCGTCGAACGAACTGCGCATGCGCCGGCCGGGGGAAAAAGCCCAGTGCGCATGCTCCAGCTCACGTCGGAAAGCGCCGTTGAAACCGACGTCAAAACGACGTGATCGTCACTACGCAATGCCCTATTCGCGAACGAGTTAGTAAAACGACGTAATCGACGGAGAAAGCCGACGCTGATTCGACGCCATACTTAACATGGCATCCGACGGCATCCAACGGTACTTCGTAAGGTTACTACTCATAGAAGCAGGGGTAACCTTACGAGTTCGTAAACGACGTACGCGACGACGGGGCGGCGTAAAAGCGATCGGGAATCGGCGTAGTAGCCTCATTTGCATAGGCAAATGAGAAAACAACGTAAAGGCCACCTAGTGGCCGGAGTTGTCATTACAACTACGATCCGCAAGTGTAATGGTATTACACTTGTCGGATGTTGAAGCGTATCTATGCCAAAGTGATGCTAAGCATCACGCGCATAGATACGAGGCTAAAAAAAAGGCGATACGACGGGGTATCTGAGATACCCCGTCGTAGCGCATCTGAGAATCTGGCCCTGTGGCTCTAATTGGCTTAAAAAAAGGGTGGGCCTGGGGCACAGAGCACTGTGCCCCAGGCCCACCTAGTTATGTGACAAAAGTGAATTAATATTCATAAAGATTCTCCTCCCGCCTTGTCCTGAGACCCGTCACCAGATTGGCTGAGAGGAGAAGCGATCCTGTTGGCGGCCTAGGAGGAAGAGGGAGGAGACGCACGGTGGAAGCTGCTGTGATGCTGAGGAGGATGAGACACACGGGAAGCCACCACCAGCCAATTGGAGGAAGTGTTGCCCACAACCTAGATGAGATAAGTGCGGGAGTGGTGACCGTCCCGGGGGGCTTTGTGCTTCAGTGTCCCTTCTTGCTGAACCGCCTGCAATGCTGGACAGTTCCCTGGACAATTCCTTGAATGATCTTGCCTTGAACCTTGTCCCTATTGAACCTTGACCTCCTTGCTCCTCCCATAAACTTCCTATTTAAGCCATGCCTTTGCACTTCCTGTTTGCCAGATTATTGTGCTCCAGCCAATATCTCACTCTTGTCTCTCCTGCTGCCGTCTGTATCTCCACTACCATTCGTTACCATCCTTTGGATTGTTTACTGATTACATTTCTGCTTGATCCCTACGTGCTATATCTGTACCTGGACCCTGGCTCGCTCACCTCTTGGTGGGATCGTGACCTGGTACTAACACGTAGCAAAACCCATCCCCACCATCAGGAGCTCCTCTGAATACTGGTTAGTGCTTAGGTTGATAGATATAAGCCAGCATCTCAGTGGACTCGAACATTGAACATCTTTATTGGCTACACAAGCCAGTAAAACAGTGCTAACGCGTTTCGGTCACTGGTGGCCTTAGCGGCTGAAACGTGTTAGCATTGTTTTACTGGATGTACTTGTGTAGCCAATAAAGACTAAGGGCCAGATTTAGAAAGAAGATACGTCGGCGTATCAGTGATATGCCGGCATAACTCTGACTTTGCGCCGGCGTATCTGTTTTCTGTATTCAGAAAACAAGATACGTCGGTTTGCAGGAAATATCCGACAGGCGTAATTGTATTACGCCGTCGGATCTTAACTGTAATTTTAAAATGGCCGCTAGGGGCGTTCCCGCTGATTTACGCTGAGAATATGCAAATCAGCGAGATACGCCAATTCACGAACGTACGCCTGCCCGACGCAGTGACTTTACGCCGTTTCCGTAAGGGGTTTTCCCGGCGTAAAGATAAAGCACCAAAAAGCAGGCGCATCCTATGTTAAGTATGGACGTCGTGACCGCGCGAAATTAGAAAATGTTTACGTCGTTTGCGTAACTCGTCCGTGAATGGGGATTTACGTAGATTACGTTCACGTCGAAAACACCGTCATAATTCGGAGCATGTGCACTGGGATTTTTCATTGTTCGACGCATGCGCAGTACGTTTGGCGCCGGGACGCGCCTAATTTAAATAGCATACGCCCCCTACCCGCCGAATTTGAATTAGGCCGCCCAATTTACGCTACGCAACTTTACACGCAAGTGCTTTGTGAATACAGCACTTGCGGGTAAAGTTGACGTAAATAGGAAAAGTTACGCGGCCGCAAAGAACCGCTCGCCATACTGAATCTGGCCCTAAGTTGGCGGCTTATATCTATTAACGTTAGAAGTGCAGGGGGGGCTGCACACCCCAGTCTGCGGCTCCTGATGCATTAACAAATGGGCGACTCATGGAATTCGGGCCTCAGCGCTCATGTGAATGAGGCCTGAAGCACTGATATCATTTTGGAAATAGATGATCCCGCTGGCTTGAATTACAATCTGTGAAAAGCTGCGGATATCACATCATCCACTCACCGATCTTCTTGAACTTGTTTGAAGATGAGGGGAGGTGTGTAATGAGATCGCTGCATTCTTCTTGTTTCAGTTGTTCCAGAACACGGCTTACAGAACAACGGCCGAAAGCATTGGCGACTGAAAGATCATAAACACGCAATTGTTATCGGATTCTACCCATACGCTAATATAAACGTTCTTTGTAATGGTAATAATAATAACATTGAAAGTATTATCACTAATTATACTTGTGATTGTTATATTACTTGACCACTTCAGCCCCTGACCATTTGGCTGGCCAATGACAGGGCCACTTTTTGCGATTTGGCACTGCGTCGCTTTAACTGACAATTGCGCGATCCTGCGACGTGGCTCCCAAACAAAATTGAAGTCCTTTTTTTCCCACCAATAGAGATTCTGGGGGTTTTAATTTTTTTGCGCTTTAAACAAAAATAGAGCGACAATTTTGAAAAAAAAATTCAATATTTTTTACTTTTTGCTATAATAAATATCCACCAAAAATATATAATAAAAATAAAAAAAAACATTCCTCAGATTAGGGCGATACGTATTCTTCTACATATTTTTGGTAAAAAAAAACCCGCAATAAGCGTTTATTAATTGGTTTGCACAAAAGTTATAGCATCAAGGCATAGGGTGGCCTAGAGATACGGGCGGCGCCCAAGCTCTCCTAATGGACAGGCCACCACTGCCGAGAACCCAAGTTGGGTCTGCACTAACCTGACTGACCATACAACCAAACCCGATTCTTTTACCCCTGTTATCCAGGGTCCTATATGCAGGGCTGTCTTAATGAGAGGGCACACCTGGGCACAGCCCAGGGGCCCCAGCTGCATGGGGGGGGGCCCTGCACTTTCCCTAAAGCAGCTGTTTCTTGAGCCCAAAAAATTGCCCCGAAAATGGAAAGGCAGTCTGCCTCCTACCTACTTGAGGCCTGCTTACCTGCACTGTCATCGTTGTAGGGGCCCCAGAGCATTTCTTTGCCCAGGGGCCCATGATGCTATTAAGACGGCCCTGCCTATATGTGTGGTTTGTGTTTAAAGCCGGGTGCATCCAATTCACATAACATTATAAAATACATTGGGCCAGATCCACTAAACTATACGGCGGCGTATCTCCAGATATGTCGCCGTATTTTCAAATCTGCGCCGGCGTATCTTTGTTTTGTATCCACAAAACAAGATACACCGGTTTTTTGCTTAGTTACGCCGTCTTACGCCGTCCTATTTAAGTTTCCTATTCACGCTGGACGCTAGGGGCACTTCCGTATATTTTCCACGTTGAATATGCAAATGAGCTAGATACGCCGATCCACGAACGTACGTACACCCGCCGCAGTGTTTTTATGTCGTTTGCGTAAGCGTATGTCCGGCGTAAAGTTACCCCTGCTGTATGGAGGCGTACGTAATGTTAAGTATGGACGTCGGGCCAGCGTCGAATTATCCGTCGTTCACGTCGTTTGCGTAAACCGTTCCTGAATAGGGATTTGCGTAAGTTACGTTCACGTCGTTTTCATTGATGTTTTGCGACGTGATTTGGAGCATGCGCACTGGGATACGTCCACGGCCGGCGCATGCGCAGTTAAAAAAAAACGTAATTTACGTCGGGTCATGAATGATTTAAATAAAACATGCCCACCTCTTTCCCATTTGAATTGCGCGGGCTTACGCCGGCCCATTTTCGCTACGCCGCCGTAACTTAGGACGCAAGTCCTTTGTGGATACGGAACTTGCCTTCCTAGCGTACGGCGGCGTAGCGAAAATACTGTGCGCTACGCCTCCACAGAGATACGTGGGGCTTTGTGGATCTGGCCCATTGATTCCAATGAGGCTGGTTCACATATGTGCGTATATGTGCACATACTGCGCATTGCCGAAAAAACGTGTGCATTTTCTAGGCTTTGCGGTGCGGCTCAGGTGCAAATTCAGACCCATGATCTTCTATGGGCACGTATCTGATTCGCAGATGTCTTCATTTCTCTTCAGGATTTCTCTCATTCACCTTAATACACTTCCCCCTCCCCCTCCCCTCTCCCAGGTCTCCAAATTCGCAGCTAAAATGGAGATGATCTGCTGAACAATTTTCTTATCTCTCTGCAGAGATAAGAGAGCTGAAATTCGCACCGCACAAGTGTAAATCCAGCCTGAAGAATGAAGGGACTTCACTTTGAGAAACGCATAGTGCAAAGTGTATTTACCTTTTGTAAATAACCCCCTCAGTGTTTTCCATGTATTCCAATGGCTCTAGGTCACACCATGCAGTCAGTTTCCAGTGCAGAATTACATTAGTATCACAGTCAGTCCATCTGTCACATAATATGTTTATTTCTGAGAATACGGCCCCCCCGTGTCCTGTGGCATGTTCCCACGCCGAGGGGCCACACCGCCATTTTATTTCCTACGACAGGAATGTGTATGGTTGGAAGGCCGGGTCACCAGAGGACATGTTTGTTGTCATAGATGTCACACAATCTGCAGGAATGGGGATTTTCGTCTACTCACCGGTCTCTATATAATCGGAGCAGATCACAGAATCCAGAGGAAGGAGCAGTAATACCGCCATGATGTAAAGTCTGGACACCATTTTCAGGCCTCCTCCGGCTCGACTCCTTTCTAGACTGTGCGAGCAAAATGGCAGTTGTGAGGTGACTGGCTGCTGTGGGCAGCTGTGCAGTGAATGGTTGCTATGGGCAGCTCTAAGGTGACTGGTTGCTAAAAACAGCTTTAAGGTGACTGTTTGCTATGGGCATATATAAAGTGACTGGTTGGTATAGCAGCTGTGAATGACTGGTTGTTATAGGCAGATTTAAAGTACCTGTTTTTTATGGGTAGCTGTGGTGTACCTGGTTGTCAGGTATAGCTGTGATGTGTCTGCTTGCTATAAGCAGCTGGTAGGTACCCGGTGGCTACAAGCAACTGTGAGGTGACTAGTTGCTAAGGGCAGCTTTGAGATGACTGCTTGCAATTGGCTGTGCAGTGAATGGTTGCTAAGGCAGTTGTACAATCACTGGTTGCTATGGGGCAGCTGTGACGTAACTGGTTGCTATTGGCAGCTGTCAGGTTACTGGTTATCTTGGGCAGCTTTTAGGTACCTGGTTGCTATGGGTAGCTGTGACATACCTGGTTGCTATGGGTAGCTGTGACATACCTGGTTGCTATGGGTGGCTGTGACATACCTGGTTGATATGGGCAGCTGTGCAGTGAATGGTTGCTAAGGGCAGTTGTACGGTCACTGGTTGCTATGGGGAAGCTGTTGCGTAACTGCTTGCTATGGGCAGCTGTGCAATGACTGGTTGCGATGGGAATCTGTCAGGTATCTGGTTACTTTGGGCAGCTTCTACGTACCTGGTTGCTATGGGTAGCTGTAACATACCTGGTTGCTATGGGTAGCTGCGAAGTGGCTATTTGCTGTGGGCAGCAGTGAGGTACCTGGTTGCTATTGGGATCTGTGAGGTGACTGGTTGCTATAGGCACCTGTGAGATGATTAGTTGCTATGGGCACCTGTAAGGTAACTGGTGGTTATTGGCAGCTATGAAGTGGGCCGGATCAATGTACCTGATTTGTATTGGAAGATATGAGGTGACTGGTTGCTATGGGCACCTGTGAGGTGACTGGTTGCTATGGGCACCTGTGAGGTACCTGGTTGCTATGGGCAGCTGTGAGGTGATTTGTTGCTATGGGTATCTATCATATTGGCACCCTTATAACATTAATTAGTAGGGCCGGAGGTAATATCCAGCAGACCGCCATTGAACCCCTCCGCCTCCCACTCCAACATTGTATACAGTATTTGAGAATAAATTCCCTTTTACGCTTCGGAATGTAACATTTGCTTATCATCTGTTTGTGTTATCGTG
Source organism: Rana kukunoris (assembly GCA_029574335.1). Classification (NCBI taxonomy): domain Eukaryota; kingdom Metazoa; phylum Chordata; class Amphibia; order Anura; family Ranidae; genus Rana; species Rana kukunoris. The sequence continues at coordinate 551,752,421 of CM056052.1, read as the reverse complement.
TCTTTTTATGGTAAACTTTTTACAGACAGACAGGAAGATCTCATAGCGGAAATATGTATTTTTATAACCGCCATCTGCGCTGCGATGCCGCCCTCCTCAGGCAGTATGGAAAGTGTCCACTGGGTGTCAGTGTTGCTCCGGTGATTTGGGATGGCTGGGGGTCTGTACAATGTGGGGCTCTGCGCCTCCGACATTGGATTATTATATATATCACATTCCTGGCACTCGGCCTGTGTAGAAACAAGCAGCAGAATGAGAGACAAGACGAATGATCTGCTCATATTTACTTTAATTTCCATTTGTATAAAGATTCCTCTTATTGCCGCAGCCCTTCGGCATTATCGCCAATGAACCGTATGGAACGGTCGGCGGTCCAAAGCAAACCTAGGAAGTCCATTAGCGGCACTGCCGTCCCCCCCAGAGGATCGCTGGCCGTAGAACAGCAGGGATATCATTTTTACCAAATTGCCTAAATACTGTTATTTTACCCGGGCCCTGTCCCCCGAGGAGGGAGGCGCCGCAGAAAACGCTTCGGGGATCTGGTTTTTAAATCGCATAAATCCGCCGCCTTGTTATAATAGTGTTATCTAAGCAACGTGGACTTAACCACTTCAGCCCCGGAAAAATTGACCCCCTTCCTGACCAGAGCGCTTTTTTGCGTCGCTTTAACTGACAATTGCACGTCGTGCGACGTGGCTCCCAAACAAAATTGGCGTCCTTTTTTCCCCACAAATAGAACTTTCTTTTGGTTGTATTTGATCACCTCTGCTGTTTAAAAATTTTGCGCTAAAAAAACAAAAATAGAGCGATAATTTTGAAAAAAATTATGAATATTTTATACTTTTTGCTACAATAAATATCCCCCAAAAAATAAATAAAAATAATTTTTTTTCCTCAGTTTAGGCCAGGGGTCTCAAACTCCCAGCCCGCGGGCCAGTTGCGGCCCGCAGACCGAGATTTTGCGGCCCACTGACACAGGGCCGATCCTATACGGGGTGCAGTGGGTGCTGGCAGAGAAGAGGCGCCTCGCCGCCTCGCCTTTTTTTTTTTTAAACGGAGCGACCCGCCGCCGGCGCTGAAGCAATCTGAGAGGCTGAGAGCCGAGCGAGCGGGATCAAGTGACGACGTGACGTCATGACGTCAGACTGAGGTCAGCCCACGGCCGCCCCAGCATCCACAGCGAACCGCCTCTGCGGCTGGAGATTTAGCTCCGCTTGGCTCCACCTCTGCCATCTTCAGACAGGCAGCGTGGCTAAGAGAGAGAGGAGCGAGCACAGTATTACAGAGCCGAGCTGCCGCCTGATTGAGCCTGCCTCAGTGCCTTGCCTTCTGCCTGGTGGTCTGACAGACAGTCACTGTCTAAATCTGAATGATTGTAATTTGCCTATTGCAGTGCCTGCCTTGCTGACTACTACATCTGACCTGGCTGTGCAAGTAGTAATTCATACTGTGTGCCATTAAATGCAACCACTGTGTCCATCCAAATGTAGCCACTGTGCCCATCAAAATCCAGCCACTATGCCCATCAAAATCCAGCCACTGTGCCCATCCAAATGTAGCCATTGTGCCCATCAAAATCCAGCCACTTTGCCCATTCAAATGTAGCCACTGTGCCCGTCCAAATGTAGCCACTGTGCCCCGTCAAACTGCAGCCACTGTTCCCATCAAACTGCAGCCACTGTGCCCATCAAAATGCAGCTACTGTGCCCATAAAAACACAGCCATTGTGCCTGTCCAAACTGCAGCCACTGTACCCATCAAAATGCAGCCACTGTGCCCATCAAAACGCAGCTACTGTGCCCATCAAAATGCAGCTACTGTGCCCATCAAAACGCAGCTACTGTGCCCATCAAAACCCAGCCACTGTGCCCATAATCTTTCAGCTGATGCTATTATCACAGGGTGGTAGGGGGAATGGGGGGTGTTGCTTGTGGATGATGGGGGTGCTACTGCTGGGGGGTTGGGGGGTGTTGATGAACAGTAGCACCCTAATCATTCACCAGCAACAGCCCCCTCCCCTGTGGTAATAACATGAGGGTGCTACTGCCCTTGCAGTAGCATCCCAATCATCCAACCCCCCCCCCCCCCCCAGCAGTAGCACCCCCATCATCCGTCAGCTCTTGCTATTACCACAGGGGGGTAGGGCGATTGGGGGTGTTTCTGGTGGGTGGTGGGGGTGCTACTGCCCTGGCAATAGCATCCCAATCATCCAACAACACCCCCCCTACCACAGCAGTAGTACCCCCATCATCCGTCAGCTCATTCTATTACCTCTGGGGGGTAAGGTGGATGGGGGGGGTGTTGCTGGTGGATCTCAATCATCCAAACCCCCCTTCAGCAGTAGCACCCCCCAACATCTGTCAGCTCATGCTATTACCACAGGGGGGTAGGGGGAATGGGAGTGTTGCTGGTGGATGATGGCGGTGCTACTGCTGGTGGGGGGTGTTATTGGTGGATGGTGAGGGGCGCATGATGGGGCATTATATGTGAGGGGCACATGATGGGGGCATTATATGTATGTGAAACCATATTCGCTCAGCCCTGATAGGAAATTTCTGTGGGTGGAACAAGAGCTCAGCCTATCAGGGCTGAGCGAATATTGGCTCACTGCCCTAATAGACTGAGCGCTAATCTATGTGATTGGCTGGCAGTGCCGAAAGAAGAATGGAGAAGAGTGAGTGTGTGTATGTGACTGCAGCCAGGGTCATAGGGACTGTCCTGGAGAGTGAACATTAGGGGCGGCAGGGGCGCAATCTGTGACATTTTGGTCCAATACTTGATGCGGCCCAGCCTCACCCATCTTATACCTCCAGTGGCCCCCAGATAATTTGGGTTTGAGACCCCTGGTTTAGGCCGATACGTACTCTTCTACCTATTTTTCGTTAAAAAAATCGCAATAAGCGTTTATTGATTGGTTTGCGCAAAAGTTATAGGGCCAGATCCACAAAGTCCGTCCTATCTTTCTGCCGGCGTAGCGTATCTTGTTTACGCTACGCCGCCATACGCAAGTTTCGTATCCACAAAGGACTAAGTTACGGCGGCGTAAGCCCGCTCAATTCAAATGGGGAAGAGGTGGGCGTGTTTTATTTAAATCAATCGTGACCCGACGTAAATTACGTTCTTTTTAACTGCTTGATTTAAACTGCGTGATTTCGAGCATGCGCCAGTCGTAGACGTATCCCAGTGCGCATGCTCGAAATCACGCAGTTTAAATCAAGGAGTTAAAAAGAACGTAATTTACGTCGGCTCACGATTGATTTAAATAAAACACGCCCACCTCTTCCCCATTTGAATTGCGCGTTGCAAAACATCAATGAAAACGACGTGAAAGTAACTTACGCAAATCTCTATTCGAGAACGGTTTACGCAAACAAAGTGAACGACTGAAAATGTGACGCTGGCCTGACGTCCATACTTAACATTACGTACGCCTCTATAGAGCAGGGGAAACTTTACTCAAAAACACTGCGCCGGGCGTACGTACGTTCCTGGATCAGCGTATCTAGCTCATTTGCATATTTTATGCGGAAAAACAACGGAAGCGCCCCTAGCGTCCAGCGTAAATATGCAACTAAGATACGACGGCGTAAGAGACTTACGTCAGTCGTATCTTAGCGTAATTCCGGCGTATCTTGTTTTGTGAATACAAAACAAAGATACGCCGGCGCAAATTTGAAATTATGGCGGCGTATCTGGAGATACGCTGCCGTAATTATTTGTGGATCTGGCCCATAGTGTCTACAAAATAGGGGGTAGCTTTATGCCATTTTTATTATTATTATTTTTTTTTACTAGTAATGGGGCGATCAGCGATTTTCATCGGTACTGCGACATTATGGCGGACACATCGGACACTTTTGACACATTTTTGGGACCAGTGTCATTTTTATAGCGATCAGTGTCATTAAAAATGCATTGATTACTGTAAAAATGTCACTGACAGGGAATGGGTTACCACTAGGGGGCAATCAAGGAGTTAAAAATGTTCCCTCATTGTGTTCTAACTGTATGGGTGGGTGGGACTGACTAGGGGAAATGACAGATCGCTGGTCATACATTGTATGAACATGTGATCAGTAATTTCTCCCCCTAACAGGCCTGGGAGCTGTGCAATTACACACACAGCTCCCGGTTCACGCTCTGTAACGAGCGATTGCGGGGGTACCCTTCGGTGATCGGGCACGCGGGTGGCACCACGGGCAAGCGCGAGCGCCCCTAGGGGCTGACATGCAAAATTACGTAGTAATACCTGATTTTGCGCAGCCGAGCCGACCTGCTGCCATAAAACGTTGGCGGCTGGTCGGCTAGTGGTTAAAGTATAACTAAAGCCAATTTTTTATAATGTTTTTGTTTTGGAGTAAAGAGGGATTAGAACCCCTGTCAGGTTTTATTGCTGTCTGTGTCCCCTTTATGGAGATTCCTCCTCTCTATTTGTCTTGGCCGTGTTTTTCGTTTTTGATTCTTCTAAACGGATCCCGCTGGAGTTTCTAAGGTTATGCTTGACCAATTTTGTCTTTTTTTAAACAGCTCTATACCTTTACGCACTGGTACACATCAGCGCTAGGGATGAGCTCTGCGTTCCATTCGAACGTATGTTCGACTCGAACATCGTCTGTTCGTACGTTTGTCGAAATTCGAACAAAACAGGTTGTTTTGCGCCAAATTCGAGTGACGCGTCACGGCCCATAATTCACTGCGGCATTGCGCGCTGATGATTGGCCAAGCATGCACTATGATCCGCGTGCTTGGCCAATCACAGTGCGCCCAAAAACGGAGAGCCATAATTGGCCAAAGCCAGGGTGGCTTTGGCCAATTATGGCTCAGGGGGTTTAGTACACGCCCCACACTATAAAAGGCTGCCTGCAAGCCGGCCTCGTGTGGTGTGTTTTGCGGTGTTGTTAAAGAGAAGATCAGTCCTAGAGAGAGAGAGAGAGAGAGAGAGAGAGAGAGAGAGAGTGTCTTTTTTACTAGATAGCTAGCAGGCAGGCTAGTCAGTTTAGTTAAATTTACAGTGTGTAGAGGATATATATACATCCCAGGTGTTGTACATATATTTATACACTGTATAGCTTAGCTAGATTAGTTCTTCCTAATTTACTGGCAGGCAGGTGATTGTGCTATTTAAAGACGTTATCACAGGCATACTATAGACACCCAGCAGGTACAATATTTAAAGGAATTTTTCATTTTTTTATTTTATTTATTTAAAGCGGAGCTCCACCCAGGATAACAACATTTTACAATGTTGTTTGAAAAAAATAAAAAATAAAAACCTGAAAAAAAAATAAAAATACTCACCCGAAATAGCTGTTGCTATGCGGAAGTCCGTAATCTGCCTCTTCCTGAACCACGGTGTGTTTTCTTCTTGTCCTTCTCCTTGTGAATGGGGCGCGCTGCTTTCTGGGAACTGTGTGTGTTCTCAGAGAGCAGCGCGCCCATTCACAAGCCAGCGTGAGACTCACGCAGGCGCAGTAGGAAATGGGCAGTGAAGCCGTACGGCTTCACTGCCTGTTTCCCATAGTGTGAATGGCGGCGCGGGACCCGGAGCGATCGTGGGACCGGCAACGGGGGGGGGGCCGTCAGCGCGGGAGCCTAGGACAGGTAAGTGTCCTTATTTAAAGTCAGCAGCTACACTGTTAGTAGCTGCTGACTTTAAAAAAATGTTTTCCCGCGGCTGGAGCTCCTCTTTAAGCATCATTAAAATCACTGCTCCTCAGGAGCAGTGATTTTAATGATGCTTAAATAAAAAATAAAAAAAGGAAAAACTCCTTTAAATATTGTACCTGCTATAGTATAGTTTGCCTGTGAAAACATCATTGAGAACCCGGGTCTGTATCAATCGAAAAAAAAGTTTTAAAAATGGTTGTTTTTTCAGGAGTCCTGCTCCTGAAAAAACGACCGTTTTTAAAACTTTTTTCCATTGATAGATGTTCCCTGGGGCAAGACCCGGGTTCTCAAATATGTTTTACGACAATGACTTCCATATTAGGCTTTAAAATTAGCACTTTTGAGTTCGAACGTTCGAGTCCCATAGACTTCAATGGCGTTCGCGCGAACGTTCGGTCCTTTCGACGGTTCTGGTGCGAACTGAACGCGGGGGTGTTCGGCTCATCCCTAATCAGCGCTATAAAAGGATCTCAGATCGGTGACATGTGACTGACTTAGAAGGAGCCTCGGGGCAGGAAGGCCGCCCTCTCCTGGCCGCTGACAGAATAACATAACTGTATCCAGGAGGGATTATTATTACAAGAAACAGAACATGTCCCTTCTGCTTCTCATTATCAGGCTTCCTGGCCGGGAGATCGGAGAGACACAACATCTCCGTTATCTCAGAGGTCCTTCCTACCATAATCCTTCTCATCCCAAAACTATCTTTCTTATATCCTTTTTTTAAATGTATTTCAAGTACAACTAAAGTCCTCATCATTAGATGTGTGCCCTGATGAAAAATGTGTTAGTTTTTGTTTCATTCGTTATTTTTTCTTGTTTTTTTTTTTTATTTATTGTATCTTGGGTCATTCGTTATGATCAAATTTCGTGAACTCGAAAATGTGTAAATTCGAAAATCCGTAAATTACAAAAATTTGAAAATTCGTAAATTAGAAAATCCAAAAATTCGTAAATTTGATCATCCAAAAATTCATAAAATCAAAAATTTTTGGAAAATCTAATATCCAAAAATCCATAAATTCATAAATTCATTGTCAATTCGAAAATCTGAAAATTCATCAATTTGTCAATTCGTAAAATCCAGAAATTCGTAAATTCAAAAATCAAAAAATTCCATAAAATCTAAAAAAAACTCATAAATTTGAAAATTCGTAAATTTATTTCAAGTACAACTAAAGTCCTCATCATTAGATGTGTGCACTGATGAAAAATGTGTTAGTTTTTGTTTCATTCGTGATTTTTTTTGTTTGTTTTTTTATTGTATCTTGGGTCATTCGTTATGATCAAACTTTGTGAAACTCGAAAATTAGTAAATTCGAAAATCCGTAAATTACAAAAATTTGAAAATTCGTGAATTAGAAAATCCAAAAATTCATAAAATCAAAATAAATTTGGAAAATCGAATATCCAAAAATCCATTAATTCATAAATTCATTGTCAATTCGAAAATCTGAAAATTCATAAATTTGTCAATTTGTAAAATCCAGAAATTCAGAAATTTGTAAATTCAAAAATCAAAAAATTCCATAAAATCGAAAAAAACTCATGAATTTGAAAATTTGTCAATTTGTCAATTTGTAAATCCAAAAAATCCATTAATTTGTATATCTAAACTAATAACTAACTAACTAACTATTAAATGCTCTCGTTCTGGGCAGAGAATCCATAAATTCGTAAATCTGAAAATCTGTAAATTAAAAAAAATTGAAAATGTGGAAATACAAATATCTGAAAACTTGAACTAATAACTAACTATTACATTTTAGGTATTGAAATGTCCTTTCCTGACGGCGGCACAATGAGGCTCTCGCTCTGGGCAGACTTAATATGACGTCTTTGCCTTCCCAAGCCACTAGGGGGTCACGGGGGACCCGTTGCGCGTGTCCGCCGGCCCCGATGTCCCCCGGGCACCTGCTATTCCCCAGTAACTGAGCAGGACCGCGGATCTGTTTATTTTTTACTAGTAATGGCGGCGATCTGTGATTTTTATCATGACTGCGATATTGCGGCGGACACATTGGAGACATTTTTGAAAAAATAAAATCATTACATTTTTCAAAAAAATTCAATAAAATAATTTTTCTAAAAAAATAACAATTTAGAAAAAAAAATTGAAAAATGTTTTGGGGAAAAAAATATAATTTTTGTAAAAAAAATGTGTAAAAATCATTTTTTGTTGAAAAAAAATATGTTTTTGGAAGAAAAAATTTGAAATAAATAAGTAAAATAAAATAATTTTTGAAGAAAAATGCAATACAAGAAATGTTTGCTTTTGGGTTTAATACCGCTGTAAGCCAAAGTACCTTTTTCTGCCACTGGATGTCCCCAGTCTGATGGCCAGATGATCAGAGCTTTGGATTTGACATTAGGAGAGTTCATCAATTTTTTTTTGCGCTATAAATTGCTCTGTAATTCACGACTACCGGCCTTATTTCCTATGATCATCAGCTCCCTCCAGTGGCTATAATGCGGTGTTTTCCTGATTGAGGTATTGCAGGACAATACATAGTTATGGCCACTAGATGGAGCTCATCAGCATTTTAACACATGAGCAATACAGTACAACTAATTGGCTCCTTGAGCTGCTTCTCCCTCGCTCAGCCTGAACTCTGCTGTACAGGAAGACGATTTCTGGCTTTAGATGGAAACAATCGGGTGGCTGTACAGCAAATCAATGGCTGCCCCCCCTCCCCCTCCAATGTTTTCTGGTCTCCATGACCCCTCCTGCAGAACTGGCGGGTGTTAGCGGATAGAGGGAGGGGGACTGATCTGTTCACTGATCCCCCCCCCCATCTCTCTGCTCTCCTATTGCACAGCGCCTGCGATTTAGTACATTTAAAATTCTGTGAAAGCCAAGAAGCATGCAGCCAGTGAAGTCAGAAGTGGCCATTACATAGGACTGGCAGGTGACCTCCCTACCACAAGGGGGCAGAATGAGGGCAGGCATACCTCCCAACTCTCTGATATGGGAATGAGGGACACCTATCAGCAAAAGTATGCAGGCATAGGACACACCCCCTGCCACGCCCCCATTAAAGGGGAATTGCACACAAAAAATAATTGGTTAAACCCACAAGTGCCTTTTTTTTTACTACTATTCTTTTATATTGGCTTTTAAAATTTACAAATGTAGCAATTTAGAAATTAGATGAAAGGTTTAGCAGCGGGGAACACTTTTTGATAGATAAAAAGTGTATTTTATATATAATTATATAAAGTGAGGGACAGGTGAGGGGGAAAGAGGGACTTTGTTACAAATCAGGGACAGTTGGGAGCTATGATGATAAAGGGCTACCAGGTCACTGATGTGAGAAGGAACTCCTTCCTCCTTTCCTTTTACTTCACACTTCCCTCTCAGCTCTACTGCCCACAACCAAGATGGCGCCGGCTTTGCTCGTTTCCAGGGAGACGGGCGGAAGCGGAACACGGCGCAGACGGATGGTCTCCTTGGAGAAGGACGCAGGAAGCGGAAGTGACGCTCATCCGGAGAAGATGGCGGCCCCCAGCTTGCTTCTGTCACCTGTCAATCGGCTCCTCCGGGTCGGGTTGGGGCTGCTGAGCCGGGAGGGATGGAGACCAGCGGCGGTGCCCAGCCGGGGCCTGCGGGAATGTGAGTGAGGAGAGCCCTCGGGACTCACTACAGGAGGGGGTCCGTCTGTGGTGGCCAAGGAGGTTAGGGGGGGGGGGGGGGGGTCAGTCCAGTACCTAAGGGGGTCTAGGTAGTTGCTGGTGTGCTTATAGAATTGGGGGGCTGGTCCAG